>JBBDGP010000265.1:3642500-4130560 GCA_037952835.1 Lithobates septentrionalis | reverse complement strand
GGGGGGGGGGGGGGGGGGGGGACAAAGAAAAAAGGGAGAGAGAGAATAAGAGGAAAGAACAAGAATTAACGGCTAGAGAGAGGTAACGGTGGGGGGGGACAAGAATTGGGATAGAAAGATAAAAGGGAAAGAAAGGAGAAGAGAGTGGTATGTCCTAAAATGTACCATAAGGTTTTAATACTGTACAAATGGAAGGGACTCAGGGAGCGCTAAATGTCCGTGGGTTAGGGCAGGGTTCAACAACCCGGGCGCCAGGTCGCATTTGCGACTAGAGTTAGCGACCTGGCGCCTGGGGCGGCACAGCTGGGGTATCCTGTGTCCGTTCGACACCCCCCCCCCCGCGCGCGATCGCGATGGGCCGCACCGGTAATTGAGTCCCCGACTTTGCGGCCTACTGCAGTCCTATGGTACCTTCTGCATTCAGACGCCCTCTGGTGGTGGCCGTTGGTATGACAAGACATCCATCAATGCTAATGGAGCTTTCCCTACCTGTTTTCACTGCCTGCTCATCTCCTTCCCTTTACTTAGAACCCCCAAACATTATATATATTTTTTATTCTAACACCCTAGAGAATAAAATGGCGGTCATTGCAATACTTTCTGTCACACAGTATTTGCGCAGCGGACTTACAAGCGCACTTTTTTGGGAAAAAAAATTTTTTTAATAAAAAAAAAAAGAAAACAGTAAAGTTAGCCCAATTTTGTTTACATTGTGAAAGATAATGTTACACCGAGTAAATGGATTCCCAACATGTCACGCTTCAAAATTTCGTCCGCTCGTGGAATGGCGACAAACTTTTACCCTTTAAAATCTCCATAGGCGACGTTTAAAAAATTCTACAGGTTGCATGTTTTGAGTTACAGAGGAGGTCTAGGGATAAAATTATTGCTCTCGCTTTAACGATCGTGGCGATACCTCACGTGTGGTTTGAACACCGCTTTCATATGCGGGCGCTACTCACATATGCGTTCACTTCTGCAAGCGAGCTTGGGGCGCGTTTAAAAAAATAATTTTTTTTCTTATATATTTTACTTTTTATTTTTTATTTTTACACTTTTTAAAAAAAAAAAAAAAAAAAAAAAAAAAAAAAAAAAAAACAAGGGATGGGGCACTTTTATTCCTATTACAAGGAATGTAAAAATCCCTTGTAATAGAAAAAAAAAACATGACAGGACCTCTTAAATATGAGATCTGGGGTCAAAAAGACCTCAGATCTCATATTTACACTAAAATGCATTAAAAAAAATATAAAAAAAAAAAAAAAAATTAAAATGTCCCTTTAAGAGCTATGGGTGGAAGTGACGATTTGACGTCGCTTCCGCCCTACAATGACTCGGAGACGGGCGGGGGGCCATTTTCCTCTCACTCGTCTCCATGTCAGGCCAGGGACAGATCCGGATCGCCTCCGCCGTTACCGACTGCCACGGTAAACGGTGAAGGGCACCGGAGCACGGCGGTAGGGGGGGGCCCCTCTCCTGCCGCCGATAAAAGTGATCTCGCTGCGAATCTGCTGCAGAGACCACTTTTATCTGAAAGAGAACCGCCGGCTCTTGAAGAAGATAAGGGGGTTATGGTAGCTAGCTGCTACCATAACAACAGTATTTCTCTTCAAAGACAGGACGTATATAGTCATCCTGCGGGAAGGAAGTGGTTAATTAAAATGAATTTATTATTTGTCATCTCCCTGCTTGGCCCCTTTCACACGGGCTGTCTGATCAGGTTCGTCTGTCAGTTTTTCAGGCGGACCCGATTGGATCCTTAGCGGGAATATGGTGGTCTTGTGTCCCTGCATGGCAGGAAATAAAAGCAGTCACATTCGTTCTAGTCGTCTCTGTGTAAATTTAAGATTGGTTAATTTTTTATATTGAAAATAAAGCTGTCGGTTGTTAAAAAAAAAAAAAAAAAAAAAACACCTGGCTCCTAACTTTTTTAGCTGGCTCCTAGATTCCAAGCAAATTTGTCAAGCCCTGGGTTAGGGGCACAAATCACATGCTTTGGGTGCTGACAACCCACGCTACGAAAATAATTTTACTGTTAGGGGTCCCCACAACTAGGGAAATTTTACTAAGGGGGTCACGACACTAGAAAGGTTGAGGACCACTGGCCTAGAGAATGTACATCTTTTTGTATTGCTTTACCACTGTTTAAGCAGCACTCTTCAGATGCTAGCGGGGAGCTTTTAACCCCAAAAAAGGGTTTTAAAACTCCCATGTTGCGGCGCTTCCGAAGCGCTTTGCATTCATTGCAATGGGCAGGGGCATTTTGGGAGCACTGTATACAGCACTCCCAATCCATCCTGCAAGCGCACCGCCCGGGTGTGAAAGCACTCATTGCAATGAATAGGAGTTCAGGGTACACCTCCTTGTAAAAAGTCCAAGCATTACTGATACACAAGGCACTAACAAAATGTTAACATAAACTATGACACCTAGTAGGTGAAATAAACTCTAGTATACAGTGCAAAGAGAATCTATGATGGACTTGCATAGGCTTAAGATATACACAAAGCAGCCTCCAATGAAACACTGAGCGGTCACTTTGCATCCCACATACCTGATCTTTGGCGATCGTGTTGGCCATGACTTTCAGTTTGCCGTGTCACTGACCAGCGTAATCTTTCTACTCTCCCAGCCGCAGTTTTCCTGTTGCTGCTGTGCCGCTGTTAGGAGATACGGAATTTGAAGTCCCAGGGTGGAGAATGTTGTTCTATTATAGTGTATGCCACACCTACAGGCAACAGCTCAGCACCCACACCCCACCCTGTTCTCATGTAACACGCACACCTGAGGAGAACCTGTCTGTCAGGATTGCTGAGCTTATCTGCAGGAAAACCTCACTCACTCTCTCTACTGTTTGCTTGAGTTCTGTGGACTGTATTGTGAGTCTGGAAATAGAAGCTGGAAGTGATTGTTCATAATAACTTGGGAATTTAGGGTTTGCCTTTTAGCATAGTTGGCAGCTGTTCTTGACTTCCAGGGACAGTCGATGGTTTTGAGGAATTGATCCAGAGATGTTGTGTTCTTGAAAATGTTTCTGGATTTTCAAAACCTGTATTTTGCCTTTCACGGGAAAGTAAGAAGTTTGGTTTAACCACTTCAGCTCCGGAAGGTTTACCCCCTTTATGTCCAGGGCATTTTTTGCGATACAGCACTGCGTTACTTTAACTGACAATTGCGCGGTCGTGCGACGCTGTACCCAAATAAAATAAACGCCTTTTTTCCCCACAAATAGAGCTTTCTTTTAGTGGTATTTGATCACCTCTGTGGTTTTTATTTTTTGCGCTATAAACAAAAAAAAATACAGATTTTGAAAAAAAAAAAAACAATAATTTTTACTTTCTGCTATAAAACATACCCAATAAAAAAATGTAAAAAATCGAATTTCTTCACCAGTTTAGGCCAATAATTTTTCTGCTACATGTTTTTGGTAAAATAAATCCCAATAAGCATAAGTGATTGGTTTGTGCAAAAGTTATAGCGTCTACAAACTTTGGGATATTTTTATGGAATTTTTATTTATTTATTTATTTTTACTAGTAATGGTGGCGATCAGCGACTTATAGCGGCGGACAGACACTAACCCTGGTTCACATTGATGTGATTTGACATGTCAAATCGCATGCCAAATTGGCGGCTATTGCTCCGCAATGGAACCACCAGAATCGATGGAACGCCGACTTTGCAGCGTCACACCTATTCCCAAAAGTAGTTTCTATACTACTTTTGGCGATTTCAGGTGCGATTTCAATAGACATCTGTGCAGGAAACAGCACAGATGTCTGAAATCGTCGGACTGACATGCGGAAATTAAATCTTGCTAGTTCATCTGAACTCGCACTATTTCAATCCCACAGCAGTGTGAACCTCGGCTAAGTGACACTTTTTGGGGACCAGTGACACCAATACAGTGATCAGTGCTAATAAATATGCACTGTCACCTTACTAATGACACTGGCAGGGAAGGGGTTAACATCAGGGGCATTCAAAGGGTTAAATGTGTCCCTAAGGAAGGCTCTCTAACTGTGTGGGGGGTTGCTTGTACTGTGGGAACGTAGAGATCCATGTTCCTGTTTGGCAAAAGCACAGGATCTCTGTTTTCTCTTGTCACAGAACAGGGATTTGACTTATTTACATGGGCAGACCGCCATTCTGCCTCTGTCGCGAATGATCGGCGGGTCCCGGCAGACATCGGGTGTGCACCGCAAACCCGAAAGTGCAGAAAACAAACAGGTATGTGATTTTGCCTGTAGGAGCCGCCTCCCCGCAGTACATATGTGGGGCACAGTGGGGGACAAGGTAATTCAGTGCCCAGGGCGAAGATGCCAAATTGTGCCCCCACCTGCCGAGCAGGGGGCGGAGCTAGTTTGAATCATGTGCAGCGCACCAAAACATATGTAATGGTGCGGGGTGCACCAGTATTACACACACAGAGCCAATTCGATTGCTTTGATGATGGCTTGGTTTACAGCCAATAAGGAGTAATAGCAATAATGGCTGTCCAAGGGTGATTTCTGAAGATTGTAAATGGAGCTCAAGAACTAGCTGAAGCTGACCTTGGCTTCTGTCAAATGGTCCTGCTGGAAATCCTCTTTTGATCAGCGGACTGCAGTGCTGATCATTATATTCAGGAGTCCTGCTGTCAGAGTACAATAGCAAAGAGGGGAGAGGGGAGTTTCTGAATCTACCTTGTTTGTGTGCATGCAGGGATCTATTAGTTTTTCTTCCAGCAGGCTGGCCAAAAAAAAAAAATAATAGTGTGTACCCAGCTTTAGACAATGTGTCAGGGAAAACACTTGTCATTTTTAGTGCTCCCGCACATAAACAGTAAAGGTGAGCATAGATTTTACAATCTGATTGTACAATTTCTGCACAATCTCCCTTCGATTTACCAAAACTTTGTAATATGAGGACAAACCTAAACAATTCATTATCCAGTTAGTAGTATCCAATCAAGCAGGCCCTTGTACTACATAGTTGGTGGTAGATCCAAAAGATATTGTACAATCAGATTGTATAGTGAATGGTAAAGCTGGCCATAGATGGATCAGTTGTTTTGATCAGTTAGTGTCTGAATGAGAAAAACTGAGCAGATCTCCTCATCCACACAACCAGACATTGTGATAGTGGTTAGAATACATTGATTAGCGCTGCAGATCAAAAGGAAAAAATTCCAACAAGCTGCTTTGAGAGAAGTTGGTCATATTAGATTGACTTCTCTTTAGCAGGAATGGCCATAGATGGATTGAAACTCATCCAGTCGTTGGTGAACCAACTGAATTTCCATCCATGTCCAGACTTAGTAACTCCTGTGTAAAATCCTTGTTGTGTTCTGATGCCTGGGGAGCTGGAGAAATCACTAATGCCGTGTACACACGACCGGACTTTTCGACCGAACTGGTCCGACGGAACGTATCCATCGGACATTTCGACCGTGTATGGGCTTCAGCGGACCTTTTCGGTCGAAAATGTGACGGACTTGAGATTTAGAACATGTTTCAAATCTTTCCGACGGATTCGAGTGCGGTCGAAAAATCAGTTCGTCTGTATGCTAGTCCGACGGACGAAAACCGACGCTAGGGCAGCTATTGGCTATGAACTTCCTTATTTTAGCCCGGTCGTACGTCATCACGGTCGAATCCGTCAGACTTTGGTGTGATTGTGTGTAGACAAGTCCGATTCGACGGAAGTCGGTCAAATTCCGACGGGATTCAGTCCGCCGAAAGTCCGGCATAAGCCTCCATGTACATGAGTTGTTTAGACCTATTCAGACATGTGTGTCCTGTGCAGGGCTCTCTTGTGCATTGTGTGCATCCCTCTGCCAGTGTTCTATTCATTTCGTTTGGGACCCAAACCTGCATGTCATATTAGAATACAGAGGCTGTGTGCATGCAACCTCATGTCCCAGTAGAAATGAATGGGGTGCTGGCACAGGGATGCACACAATGCTCATGCATCCCCATGCCTAAGATAGCCCTGTAGAGCTGCACGATTCTGGCTAAAATGAGAATCACGATTTTTTTGTTTAGAAGATAGATCACGATTCTCTCACGATTCTCGCGGCGTAACATCATCTTTCACATTAATGCCCCGTACACACGGTCGGACATTGATCGGACATTCCGACAACAAAATCCTAGGATTTTTTCCGACTGATGTTGGCTCAAACTTGTCTTGCATACACACGGTCACACAAAGTTGTCGGAAAATCCGATCGTTCTGAACGCGGTGACGTAAAACACTTACGTCGGGACTATAAACGGGGCAGTAGCCAATAGCTTTCATCTCTTTATTTAGTCTGAGCATGCGTGGCACTTTGTGCGTCGGATTTGTGTACACACGATCGGAAATTCCGACAACGGATTTTGTTGTCGGAAAATTTTATAGCCTGCTCTCAAACTTTGTGTGTCGGAAAATCTGATGGAAAATGTGTGATGGAGCCTACACACGGTCGGAATTTCCGACAACAAGGTCCTATCACACATTTTCCGTCAGAAAATCCGACCGTGTGTACGGGGCATAAAACAAAAAAATTGGGCTAACTTTACGGTTTTGTGTTTTTTTTTATTCATTGATGTGTATTTTTTTCCCAAAAAAATGCATTTGAAAGACCGCTGGGCAAATACAGTGTGGCATAAAATATTGCAGCAATTGCCATTTTATTCCCTAGGCTCTCTGCTAAAATATATATAATGTTTGGGGGTTCCAAGTAATTTTCTAGCAAAAAATATTGATTTTAACTTACAAAAGAAGTGTCAGAAAAAGATTTAGACTTTAAGTGGTTAAACTTCCTGCATTTGCACGTTGTTGAAAACTTGGCAGGCTGCCCGGATTATTTATTTAGGCCCCTTTCACACGATCGGACCGTTCAGATCCGCCTGTCAGTTTTGACGGCGGACCTGAACGGGCGATCCATGTTAGCCTATGGACCGTCGGATGTCAGCGGAGACATGTCCGCTGACATCCGACCCCGTCCGATCCGCTAAAAGCAGATGTATGGCTCTACGTCCAGATCCGTCGCTGGCGGATCGGATCGGGTGAGATCTGACAAAAACGGACACGCTGTCCGTTTTCGTCCGATCCCTCCATAGGCGGCAGCGGCGCCTGACAAGCCCCTCCCCGCTCAGTGAGCGGAGAGGGACCTGTCATCCGCCGGCTCAGCGGAGATCAACGGACAGATCTCCCGCTGAGCCGGCGGACCGAGGCGGGCTCCGTAGAAACGGAGCTTGCCTCGTGTGAAAGGGGCCTAACACAGAAGTTCTATCCCTTTGATCCAATGCCCTGTACACACGATCGGACATTGATCGGACATTCCGACAACAAAATACATCGGATTTTTTCCGAGGGATGTTGGCTCAAACTTGTCTTGCATACACACGGTCGCACAAAGTTGTCGGAATTTCCGAACGTCAAGAACGCGGTGACGTACACCACGTACGACAAGACTATGAAAGGGCAGTTCAATACCAAGCGTGCCATCCTTTGGGCTCCTTTTGCTAATCTCGTCTTAGTAAAAGTTTGGTGAGAGACGATTCGCGCTTTTTCAGACTCGTGGTTTTCAGGTCGTTTTTCTGCTGTTCAGTTTGTGCTTGTGGGTTTGTATCTGGTCTTCAGTGCGTGCAGTGAGTTCCCATTGGTTTATTCAGTGTGTTCTTGTCCGTTCGTTACTGATTTTCAGGTCGCTCTTCACAGGCCTTGCTGTTCTTCAGTACATTCTGTTACTTCGTTCTGACCAGCCGACCGTTTTGAAGCCATGTTGCGTGTACGTACTCATCGTAGAGTTCGTGCTGTGCGGGGGCTTGGTGTTGGGGTTCTTACTTTGACACAAGCCCAGTCCATGAACAGGGTGGGGAGGAGTTCATGGACCAAGAATTGGTTGCTCCAGCATGACCAATTCTGTCACATGCCTTTGCTCCGTGAGATCCGTGAGAATAATTCTGACAATTTCAGGAACTGTATCAGGATGACAGACCCCGTTTTTCACCATTTGTTGGCTTTGCTGACCCCTTATTTCAGCAGGCAGGATACCTGCATGAGGCAAGCCATCACTCCGGAGCAGAGGCTAGTCTCTACGTTGCGGTACTTGGCGACGGGGAGAAGCCTGCAGGACCTCAAGTTCTCGACAGGCATCTCCCCCCAGGCTCTGGGGATAATTATCCCAGAGACCTGTTCTGCCATCATTCAGGTCCTGCAGAAGGACTGTATTAAGGTAAGATTTCTCCTTTAACATCACATTATATGTATTTAATGTTTGCTAATATATTGTATTTCTTCCATCATTCTCTAATTACCATGATTGTAATATGCTGTGAATGTCCCCTTTGTCCTCATGCATGCTGGAGTTTTTTTTTTGTCTTTCATGCATATTTGCCTTCACTTACCTCCCCAGCATGCTCTCCTAGGCCCATATCCACCTCGCCTAGTCACTTAACAATGTATTTTATCAGCTCCATTGTAGTGATTTACCCTAAACACCCCCTAAAATGTGTAAAAATGTTATTTGTGTCCTTAAATTTTGGCATAGTGCCAGAGGCTTTTTTTGGGTCCCAAACTTTTTTGGAACCCTCCCTCCCCCCAACAGCTAAGTCAACCCATAACAATCCTCTATCTGCTGACTTTGCCAAACCCATACACACTATACCTACCTCTTTTGTGGTCAGATTTCTGTATGAATTCCCCAAAGCATGTAGTGCAAGGGCCTGCCTGAATACTTTCAAATGGTACTGTTTAAAGTTTTTGTATCCTATTATTATATTGATAGGTAATTGCAGAATGTTAAAATTGTGCTCCAATTTAGACAGTGTGTATTTATATTTTTGTATTATGACACTTCTTACCTGTCCAGTGGGCTGCCAATTATTGCCAAGAATATTACCTCCTTTATAATTTTATTATCAATTTTTTTAGCAGATTTTTTAGAAGATTTTGTGCTATCGACTGACTCAATTAGCTGTAAACTGGAGGGGAGAGTGTCAGAGAGCTTACCTGATTGGGTGTCGTCGCGCGCCGGGGCGCGTTGGTGCGTGCTTTCCTGCGGGTGCTCGGGCGCCTGCTTCTGTGGGCACTGGTGTTGGCATGCCGGCTGGCCGTGGTGGGCGCGGTGGTGCACGGGCACGTATGCCTATGGGCGCTGCTATGCGTTCGCCTGGTGGCGCTGGTGTGCATGCCGCTGTCCGGGGGCGCGCTCGGGCGCGTGCGGGTGCGCGGGTGCCTGTGCGTAACGGTGCGTGCACAAACGCGGCGTTTGGCGCCAATCAGCCTATTTAGGCTTGCTTCTCCCTCTGATCAGTGCTGCCTGATCAACAGCTCCGTGCCTAGTTCCTGTCTCCTGTTTCCTGTTCCTAGTTCCTGTGATTCCTGTGTTCCTGATCTGTTGACGACCCGGCTTGCCTTTTGGACTCTCCTGACCTCCGCCTGCATTTGACCCCGGCCTGTTTGACTTCGCTTCTGCCCGCTCCTTCTGTACCTCTGCTGCCCGCCTGTTGCCAAAACCCAGCTTGTGCACTAACCTGTCTCCAGCTCCTGTTCAGCATCTGTTGTCTGTGCCGCAGACTATCATCTGCTGTTTGAAGACTGCTAACCTCCGGAACACGGACTCCTGCACAGGCTCTCATACCACTCCGCACTCGTGGGCCTCCTGTCTGCTCTACCAGGGGCCGCGAGTCGGATACGTAAGGGAGCCTACCCTCTGCCCAAGTGGACTCACCGGTCTGGTAAGTGAGAGACCTGACAGAGAGACTATTTGACTTATAGCTAACACCAATTTTTTGGTGCCCTGTTGCCTGTAGGGCTTAGACAATAGAGGGTGGGGTTGTGTCATTGTATTATGGGAGACCATCTCTAGGATAAGGTCGTGATGTATATGCATTTATTGTTTTTATACATTATTAGGAATATAGGGTGCTATATTCAGTATTCCAGCCATTCACACTGAGTCTATGTTTTATTTTCAGGTTTATTTTTATAGTATATGTTATTGAAGGAATTTAATGCATTTTATATGTAGAAGGATTTGGTTTAAAGATATAATGCATAGCATGCGTTTTTATTGTTTGCATTAGCGGGGTCAGATGCCAATAGGGACCGGATATGTTAAGCACACTTTGTGGTGTGTGTGCAGCTCCGAATCCCCTGTATGACAAATCCTGCGTGCAACCATATGGGGGAAGTATGCCTGTAATTGGGGTCACTTTTATCCTGTGTATTTACCTTGATTGATCGAGATTTTACGGCCGCGGGGACACAATTTGTGCGCAGGCGCGCTGAAAGGTTCTCTTTTGTACATTTGATGGGAGGGTATAAAAGAGATGATTGTCATCCCGCACAGCCAATCCCATGAATAAGTCACTCTGTGACGAAACATGTCGGGGGCGTGGCTGTGGCGCATGACGCTGTAACTTTACGAGATAGTGGTGATTCGATCTGCTGGCGAAGTACCGAGGAGGGGGTGAGAACTGAGGGTCTGACGCCTGCATACCTCGGGTCCGCCGTGGCCGTATCCCTACACTGTGTGATCCATTTGCTGAGTTTCTGTGTTTTGAAATTGCACTGATTTTTGCTGATTTGGATTTTGTAAAAGGTGAGTGGTAATTTTGAAGAGTGATAGTGTTTTAATAGGTTGGTCGTACTGTTTTACACTATTGGAGCACCTTATTATTTTACATGTGGAGTGATTCCCATACACACTGGTGGATATCGTGTGGTATAAATGCATTTTAGCCTTGCACGCAAGTGCAGGCATTTGGAGTCGGTGAGTGCGTTTCTTAAGGGAGTGGGTTCACTGAACACTCTGGTGTGGTGGAAGAAATTAAGAAGACACTTGCAATCAACCATTTTTTATATGGACATTTTGTTTGATTTAATCACTTTAAAAAGTCACACAGTGTTTTGATTGTTTAATTACATTTTTTGCACTAGATTTTTTTATAGTGCACATTTTTCACTATGTTTTAAATTGAACAATGTTATCCTTAATAGCGTCCCTATTTTCTTCTTTATATGTATGTTGTTCACCATCTAGATATTTTGAAGGATTATATACTGTTTGGCACTTTTTAGTTTTATAGCGCCAGCTTTATTCACCTATTTGTTTGTTCATTCATTTCATCGGAGGCGCGGTGGTGGTAATTAGAGTAAGGGGTGGTTGTTTACTTTAATGCTTATAGCTATCTATAACATTTTTTTAGGTCACATTAAGTAGAAATTGCCTTTTAAGGTAAAACAGGCATGTTTAAAACCATAAAAAAATACACAACTCTGGAACTTACAAAGTTCAACTTTTATAAAGTGAAGGCAATATCAGACATGAGTATGTACAAACTGTGTGATACTGCCTTCAGCAGATGGGGTGAGGTCACCCCTGTAAAAGCCAAATTTAGAAGATGCACACAAATTGCCTAATGTCAACATGTGCTAGCTGCCATCCTCAATGTACGTGTTTTGTGGGTGCAACCCCTTCCTCTCAGCTACTTTATTATTGAGGAAGGGGTTGCACCCACAAAACGCGTACATTGATGAAGAATATTATTAATATCTAATATTCTTGTATCTCAGAGGGGCTTCCGGATGAATAGCATTGATAGTCAAACTGACTTAAAACAAAGTGTGAGTTTATTGTTACACAATTGGCATCATAAATACAATGTAAAAAATATAATAGTTCAGTTCAGTGTGGGTAAATATATATGACATAGAATAAAAAGTTATAAAGCTGTAATAAGCTTATGAAAGCATGTGTGCTTCATGGCTGCTGTCTGTCTCCATGCTGTCTTGTGTGTCGTCCAAGAAGAAGCAGGAAATTACGTTCTCAAACTTCTGGCAGAATTCAGCTGTCCCAGCTTGTCAAAGTGTCTTGTGAACATGTCAGTGTCATCTATCCTAGAGGGTGTATGTGTGTCTGTGTGTGTGTGTGTCGGTCTGTGTGACCTTCAGTATAGAAACGTTGTCTTATATGTTACATGTGAACGTGTGAACGTCATAACCTCACACCAACTTAGAACCTTGTATGGCACACATTCATTTCTGCTAACTTCAGCAATATGCAAAAGAATAGATTCTAACTCAGAGTCATATATGGCATACGATTGACAAGCCCACATGTAACACTCCATACTTGAAGTAATGGGCTGATCATGTAATGTCATATAACCAAACATCTATATAATATGAACACATATTATCAACTTTACATTAAGTTACTATATACTAATACTTATTAATATGACTGGAACTTCAAACTAACTTAACTTAACCACTTAAGGACCGCCTCACGCCGATATACGTCGGCAGAATGGCACGGGCAGGCAAAATCACGTAGATATACGTGATCTGTCTCCCGCGGGTGGGGGGTCCGATCGGACCCCCCCCGGTGCCTGAGGCGCTCCTCTTTTGTCCCCCGGCGATCGGAGGGGAGGGGGAGGCCATCCGTTCATGGCCCCCCCTCGCGATCGCCGCCGGCCAATGAGAACATTCCTTTGCTGCTGTATGCTAAACAGCAGCAAAGGAAATGATGTCATCTCTCCTCGGCTCGGTATTTTCCGTTCCGGCGCCGAGGAGAGAAGACTGTAATGTGAGTGAAAACACACACACATACAGTAGAACATGCCAGGCACACAAAACACCCCCGATCCCCCCCCCCGATCGCCCCCCCGATCACACCCCAATCACCCCCCCCTGTCACAAACTGACACCAAGCAGTTTTTTGTTTTTTTTTTCTGATTACTGCATGGTGTCAGTTTGTGACAGTTACTGTGGTGGGACAGTTACTGTTAGCCCCCTTTAGGTCTAGGGTACCCCCCTAACCCCCCCTAATAAAGTTTTAACCCCTTGATCACCCCCCGTCACCAGTGTCACTAAGCGATCATTTTTCTGATCGCTGTATTAGTGTCACTGGTGACGCTAGTTAGGGAAGTAAATATTTAGGTTCGCCGTCAGCGTTTTATAGTGACAGGGACCCCCATATACTACCGAATAAAGGTTTTAACCCCTTGATTGCCCCCTAGTTAACCCTTTCACCACTGATCACCGTATAACTGTTACGGGTGACGCTGGTTAGTTCGTTTTATTTTTTATAGTGTCAGGGCACCCGCCGTTTATTAACGAATAAAGGTTTAGCCCCCTGATCGCCCGGCGGTGATATGCGTCGCCCCAGGCAGCGTCAGATAAGCGCCAGTACCGCTAACACCCACGCACGCAGCATACGCCTCCCTTAGTGGTATAGTATCTGAACGGATCAATATCTGATCCGATCAGATCTATACTAGCGTCCCCAGCAGTTTAGGGTTCCCAAAAAAGCAGTGTTAGCGGGATCAGCCCAGATACCTGCTAGCACCTGCGTTTTGCCCCTCCGCCCGGCCCAGCCCACCCAAGTGCAGTATCGATCTATCACTGTCACTTACAAAACACTAAATGCATAACTTCAGCGTTCGCAGAGTCAGGCCTGATCCCTGCGATCACTAACAGTTTTTTTGGTAGCATTTTGGTGAACTGGCAAGCACTAGCCCCAAGCAGCATCAGGTTAGCGCCAGTCCCTCTCTCTCCCCCCCATGCTCTGATTGACGGACGTTTGTATTCATCGTCCGCCGACGTGAGCTTCACTCTGCCGGCGGCATCCCTTGATCACCTCCGGATGAGCCGCGGCGAGGTGCGCATGTGCGAGTTACTTTGGCGTGTGCACGGCGCCGCGACATCTCGCGGTTTGCGGCGGAGTTGACGGCAGCTGCCGGGGTTTTTTTTTTTTTTTTTTTTTTGCCTACAATCCCTGTAGGCAAAAAAAAAAAAAAAAAAAAAAACCCCGGCAGCTGCCGTCAACTCCGCCGCAAACCGCGAGATGTCGCGGCACCGTGAGTGAGCAGCCCACCGGGGGAGCCACATGTGGGCTGCTCACTCTGGGGGGGAGGAGATCAGCACCTGTGCCTACTCAATTAATTGCCTACTTTAGGCATATATCCATGATCGGCTGCCTGTGAGTCTTACTATGACTCCATGCAGACCGTAATGGATGGCACTGCACAAATCCTTTTTTTTGGCTCCAGCTTTTTACCTTTTTTGCTCCATTGCAATTTGGTTCATACAAGTCAAACTTTACTACATCAGCCACACTGTGGCACAAGGTAAATTATTATACTATACATATACCCTTACTACTCTAATATTACAACACTACACTCATACTCCTATTCCTATAATCAGTTTAGATCTTCCACACATGTTTTTGATTGTTTTATTTGGTTTTATTCATTCACACACTCTCCTTTTGACTTGTTTTTCACTTTTATTCCACCATGTGTTGGCTGACACCATACACTCATTTCATTCACCTTGACATAGCACTGTAGTCAGCATTGTGCTGGCCATCCATATAATTTTACTTTATCACTTAAAGGGTTTCTCATATTCCTAGTACCACATATCACTTCCCACCCACCTGTGTTTACACACCACACCACTCAAACAACCCTATAACTATACAACCATTTCTTTTATGGTTGTGCCACTTTCTATATAATTAATTACAATCATGAAACCTTAGGACACCAGATCAATATATATTGATCACTAGGATTGCAGTTAGCCCATACACTTCATACTTTTGCCAATGTGCTGAGAATCATTTTGACTTATTGGGTATTTGTCGCAGGTGCTGACTTCTCCTTCCCCTGGAGGGCGTCTATGTGGCTCCTTGTAAGCCCCTTGGGCTGGACTCATGTGCTCTGGGGAGACAGGGGCTAATATGGGGGGCCCCCGGATCCATTTACGGCTTTTACTGGCCAAAGGATTATTCCCTCTACTTTTCAGCGAACCAACTATCCCCCTGATGATGACCGTACACAGGTCGAAACGCGTCGGGGATTTATACCGTCAACAGCCCGGAAATGTATGACTGTATATAATTTTGTGTAAAGATGTGTCGACTTTATATTGTGGAATATGTATTGTACTACTTGGCCAGCGCTCTATGTTGTAATGCCAATTGAATTATAGCATTACAATTGTTCATGGTTCAATAAAAGCACTTACTGGTTATACATTTTTTATTATTTCTGAATATCAAGATATTGCTGTCTAAAGCCCCACCGGGGAAACTGTCCATTTTTTAACATTATTGTTTCGGGGTGTGCAGCGCATGCGTCTCTCCCACATGTGTTTTTCTCTTTATTACTGAATTTTGGGTGGTTAAACACCCCTTCCCCCCTATGACACATGAGAGACATGGCAGGAGCTTTGTGTTGCTTACACGGCCCTTCAAACCCTCACATGTCTAAAACCTCTTTTGATACGATACGCATTTTGGGGGTGACACTTTGTTTGCCTCTTGCGGAGGAAACGCCCCCCAAAATGGGGGAGTAGATCGTAACTGTATCTTTCCCCACCTCATGCATCAGGATAGATCTATTTTAGACTCCTGTTATTGCAGTAGATCAGATGTTCAACTAACATCTGCTCTGTAAATATACATGTTAGGATCTAGGGTCAGTGAGCTATCACTCAGCTCCTGCATAAATTCAATGATTACCTCATCATCTACAATTTAGTGCCTACTGCATTTACATATGCACTTTAGATTATGGCCGTCATGGATCATGGTGGACCTCTGCCGCCCCTGTCGGCTTCATGGAGGTGAGTCCTGGTCCAATTGAAGGCTTCCCGGCAGGGTGAGAATGTGGGGGGATGCAGGATCTGAGCTCTCCCCCCCATGCTCTGATTGACGGACGTTTGTATTCATCGTCCGCCGACGTGAGCTTCACTCTGCCGGCGGCATCCCTTGATCACCTCCGGATGAGCCGCGGCGAGGTGCGCATGTGCGAGTTACTTTGGCGTGTGCACGGCGCCGCGACATCTCGCGGTTTGCGGCGGAGTTGACGGCAGCTGCCGGGGTTTTTTTTTTTTTTTTTTTTTTTTTGCCTACAGGGATGCCGGGGGAGCCACATGTGGGCTGCTCACTCTGGGGGGGAGGAGATCAGCACCTGTGCCTACTCAATTAATTGCCTACTTTAGGCATATATCCATGATCGGCTGCCTGTGAGTCTTACTATGACTCCATGCAGACCGTAATGGATGGCACTGCACAAATCCTTTTTTTTGGCTCCAGCTTTTTACCTTTTTTGCTCCATTGCAATTTGGTTCATACAAGTCAAACTTTACTACATCAGCCACACTGTGGCACAAGGTAAATTATTATACTATACATATACCCTTACTACTCTAATATTACAACACTACACTCATACTCCTATTCCTATAATCAGTTTAGATCTTCCACACATGTTTTTGATTGTTTTATTTGGTTTTATTCATTCACACACTCTCCTTTTGACTTGTTTTTCACTTTTATTCCAACATGTGTTGGCTGACACCATACACTCATTTCATTCACCTTGACATAGCACTGTAGTCAGCATTGTGCTGGCCATCCATATAATTTTACTTTATCACTTAAAGGGTTTCTCATATTCCTAGTACCACATATCACTTCCCACCCACCTGTGTTTACACACCACACCACTCAAACAACCCTATAACTATACAACCATTTCTTTTATGGTTGTGCCACTTTCTATATAATTAATTACAATCATGAAACCTTAGGACACCAGATCAATATATATTGATCACTAGGATTGCAGTTAGCCCATACACTTCATACTTTTGCCAATGTGCTGAGAATCATTTTGACTTATTGGGTATTTGTCGCAGGTGCTGACTTCTCCTTCCCCTGGAGGGCGTCTATGTGGCTCCTTGTAAGCCCCTTGGGCTGGACTCATGTGCTCTGGGGAGACAGGGGCGAATATGGGTGCCCCCCGGATCCATTTACGGCTTTTACTGGCCAAAGGATTATTCCCTCTACTTTTCAGCGAACCAACTATCCCCCTGATGATGACCGTACACAGGTCGAAACGCGTCGGGGATTTATACCGTCAACAGCCCGGAAATGTATGACTGTATATAATTTTGTGTAAAGATGTGTCGACTTTATATTGTGGAATATGTATTGTACTACTTGGCCAGCGCTCTATGTTGTAATGCCAATTGAATTATAGCATTACAATTGTTCATGGTTCAATAAAAGCACTTACTGGTTATACATTTTTTATTATTTCTGAATATCAAGATATTGCTGTCTAAAGCCCCACCGGGGAAACTGTCCATTTTTTAACATTATTGTTTCGGGGTGTGCAGCGCATGCGTCTCTCCCACCTGTGTTTTTCTCTTTATTAGCGCCAGTACCGTTAACACCCACGCACGCACCGTACACCTCCCTTAGTAGTATAGTATCTGATCGGATCAATATCTGATCCGATCAGATCTATACTAGCGTCCCCAGCAGTTTAGGGTTCCCAAAAACGCAGTGTTAGTGGGATCAGCCCAGATACCTGCTAGCACCTGCGTTTTGCCCCTCCGCCCGGCCCAGCCCAGCCCACCCAACTGCAGTATCGATCGATCACTGACACTTACAAAACACTAAACGCATAACTGCAGCGTTCGCAGAGTAAGGCCTGATCCCTGCGATCGCTAACAGTTTTTTCTTGGTAGCGTTTTGGTGAACTGGCAAGCACCAGCGGCCTAGTACACCCCGGTCGTAGTCAAACCAGCACTGCAGTAACACTTGGTGACGTGGCGAGTCCCATAAGTGCAGTTCAAGCTGGTGAGGTGGCAAGCACAAGTAGTGTCCCGCTGCCACCAAAAAGACAAACACAGGCCCGTCGTGCCCATAGTGCCCTTCCTGCTGCATTCGCCAATCCTAATTGGGAACCCACCACTTCTGCAGCGCCCGTACTTCCACCATTCACATCCCCAACCAAATGCAGTCAGCTGCATGAGAGGCATTTTCTTTATGTCCTCCCGAGTACCCCTACCCAACGAACCCCCCCAAAAAAGATGTTGTGTCTGCAGCAAGCGCGGATATAGGCGTGACCCGCTATTATTGTCCCTCCTGTCCTGACAATCCTGGTCTTTGCATTGGTGAATGGTTTGAACGCTACCATTCACTAGTTGAGTATTAGCGTAGGGTACAGCATTGCACAGACTAGGACACACTTTCACAGTGTCTCCCAAGATGCCATCGCATTTTGAGAGACCCGAACCTGGAACCAGTTACAGTTATAAAAGTTAGTTACAAAAAAAGTGTAAAAAAAAAAAATATATATAAAATAAAAAAAAATAGTTGTCAGGCGCATGCGCGGCAGCTCCATGAACGGTCGCTCGTTCTGAGAGCTCCGCTCCACTCCGGCCTACATCCACCGCCTTAGCTACAATAAGCGGCGGAATCAGCTCATCGGACCCCCCCCTCACTTCCCGGAGTCCTGAGGGACCCCCTCGCATGATCGGGGGATCAGCTAGACGGGACCTATCCCGATTCCTGGATCCCGGCCCGCGGATCGCGGCCTGCTCGAAAATGGTGGCCGCCGGTGCATCACGAGGCTCCACAAAGAATCCGGTGGCATCCTTGGAAGATTTCCCACCCCTGCCTTCACACAAAGAAAAGATGAATCCGCCAACTGGGAGTAATCCCCCGGATGGGATATTTCCAACATCCCCCACAGAATCATTAGGATGCAGCCCCATGGAAGTCCCCCCCTAACCCAGATGGAGGAGAGCTGCTCCACATCCAGCCCTCAGACGGATCCCCCAGCCCTCATGGACACTTTTTCTAATATGCTATCAAGAGGGTTAGCACACAATGCCTCACAAATCACCTCCACTATACAGGCAGACCTGCAGCAACTAGGCATGAGAATTGAAGCAATTGAATCTAAGACAGATCAAATCGCAGCAGTTGCCAACCAAAACACTGACAGGATCCAAGATTTACATGACCAACTGGACCTGGCGTACTCAAAACTCGATGACCTCGAAAATAGGTCTCGTAGATACAATTTTAGGTTAAGAGGCCTTCCAGAATCGTTTAAAGACACAGATAAAATCGTTCACTCTTTCATCAAACACTTACTACCGGATATTCCAGATTACAGACTGGAATTAGACCGAGCACACAGGGCCTTAGAACCTCCGCGCCAAGATGGCCTGCCCAGAGACATTGTGGTCAAACCCCACTTCTTCAGGGTTAAAGAAGAAGTTATGCACAGAGCAAGGGAAATGGAAAATCTATCCTTCCAAGGACATCCGATTCAAATTTTTGCGGATCTTTCCCCCTTCACGATACAGAGACGGAGATCCTTAAAGCCTCTCTTGAGTAGCTTATCACAAAAATCGATCGCTTACAGATGGTCGTTACCTTTTCGCCTCAACTTTGCCTACCTAAATAAATCATATAGCTTCACGAACTTTGGAGACGGAGAAAGGTTGTTGCTGCAACTAGGCCTCATTTCAAACTCGCCTGCTCCACCTGCTGTTTTGGATCCCAGAACACCTCAATCAGCGAAAAGACCACCACCCTCAAGTCCCATTCAACCCTTATGGCTTAAGCAGCAAGCCAAGAGATCCAAAGATGGCCGCCCTCCTTAAAGAACAGTCTACTATCAACAGAGCCAATTCTTTCTTTTCTCCACAGGACCCCCTGCGGTAGTCTTCGGAAAATGGGACGCGGACTGCCTAAGACCCCGTTTTCCCCTGGTAGAACCTTAGCCAGATTCTCTAAAATTGTCCCCCTTTTTTTTTTTTTTTTTTTTTTTTTTTTTTTTTGCAATTCTGAGACGTTTTCTTTTTGCTTCATTTTTCTCAGGACTCCTTTCAGTATGGCCCCCCCCTTTTTTTTTTTTTTTATGATTCGAATTTTGCATTCATTTTTGGCGGTTTGGCCGGAGTGGCTGCACTTCGCCTCCACGAGTTTCGGAGTGGTATTTTCCCCAACTCGGAGACACCTCTATGACCCCACTTTTAGGGGTTTTTTTTCTAAGGGAAAACCTTGCAGGAGGCGACTACCTGCCCTTCCCCCCTGCAGGGGTTCTTGATTGTTACCCAGTTAAACTTAGAATGTTTTCTTGGTTATGGCTTTTGTTTCATATTGCTTTTGACATGTCTTGTCTCTCCCTCTCAGGGTCAACCTCACTCCATTTCCTCCCCTCCTCTCCTCTCATATCCTCGGAGTCACTCAGGAGCCCCACGAGGCAACTACAACTTGGAATCCCGGGACCTCGGGCCGTGCAGGTTTGGACGCAAGAACAACTATTGAAGTCCCAGGTAGACAATCATTATGTGATGCGCTCATCCCCCCCTCTGATCCATGCTCGCTGACACACTTATACCTCCTCACCCCCTTTGCATAGCCACGCACAATGTGCAGGGAATGAATTCCCCAGTCAAAAGACGCAAACTATTTAACCTCAACAAATCACAAAAAATCGAAATTCTTTTATTACAAGAAACTCACTTCCCTTCCTCGTACAAACCCTCCTTCTTACATGGCCACTACACTCAGTTTTTTCTTTCCAATGCTGACAATAAGACTAAAGGGGTTGCTATTTGCTTTGCAAAACACCTTAAATTCTCCCCCTCTGAAGTTATTAAAGACCAAGCGGGCAGGTATCTTCTAGTAAAAGGCACGATTGAGGGAGTAATGCACTCATTTCTTTCTTATTACGCCCCGAACAAGGGCCAGGCTTCCTTCTTCTCCACAATGATGTCCACACTAGGCCCACGACTTGAGGGGAAAATAATAATGGGAGGTGACACAAACCTCCCTTTTGATATTTCTTTGGACAAATCGGGGTCTGGACCTCCTCGCTCTAGAAAACCCCCAAAACAGAGTACTAAAATTGCCGATACACTGTGTTCTCTAGGCCTCGTGGACATCTGGAGAGAAATGAATCCTAGGTCCAGGGACTTCACACATTACTCCGCCCCACACCATCTCTATACCAGAATCGACCACATTTTTATTCAATCACATAACATCCCCTTGGCTACCAAAGCAACTATTAGGGACACCCCTATTTCAGACCACTCGGTGGTTATCTTATATATGCAACAATCCCCCAACCCAGGCAACAAATTTACTTGGCGCCTTAATGAAGGGCTCCTAAGTGACCCAATCCAATGCTCGATTTTAGCAAAAGAAATACAGGAATACTTTAGTTTAAACGATATTGAAGAGGTCTCTCCGGAGACATTGTGGGCTGCCCATAAGGCAGTTCTTAGAGGAAAAATTATTCAAATCTCCACTAATCTTAAGAAAGAACGCACAGCTGAAACCAACAAGCTTTGGTTAAAATTCCAGTCTCTTTGCGGAGCTCATAAACGGAACCCCACCAAGGACTCTCTAGAGGCACTGGAAACGCGCGGACTTCTTTGAACCTGGCCCTTACCTCCGAGGCTGAGAAACAGCTCCGGTGGTCAGGAGCCCACTTCTACTACCAAACTGATAAAATAGGAGCTAAATTAGCAGCCAAATTGTCACCAAGACCGCGATCGTTCGCTTTCCCCAAAATTCGCACTCAGTCGAGTGATCTTTCCCAAAACCCAAAACGTATAATGGAAACATTCCATGACTTTTACACTTCAATATATAAAAAAGAAAAAATAACATCTAACCACTCCATAGCGGACTTCCTAGACAACCTATCCCTTCCCAAATTATCTCCTGATCATTCGGATCTACTTGATGATCCAATCACTGACTTAGAAGTCCTCAGGGTAATTAAGCATCTAAAACAAAACTCAGCCCCGGGTCCTGACGGCTTCTCCGTTGGATATTATAAAAAATTCGGCCCCATATTAACCCCGTACTTAGTCCAAGTTTTTAACTCTCTCAGGTCTGGTTCTCCCCTGGACAAAGCTCTAAATCTAGCCTTTATATCAATCATTCCAAAACCCGGCAAAGATACAACTATGATCGCTAATTATCGTCCTATCTCCTTAATCAACAATGATTTAAAAATCTTAACTAAAGTTCTCTCCAATCGGCTAGCGTCCTGCATAGCTCTCTATGTCAATAAGGACCAGGTAGGCTTCATTCCGGGGAGACAAGGACCCGACCAGGTCAGGAGAGCAGTTGACATTATTTCGCTACTCAAATCTCAATGGGATGGGGGTCCATCACAACATGGGTATCTATTATCCATCGACCTGCAAAAGGCTTTCGACACGATTACCTGGCCCTACTTATTCCAGGTACTAGAACGTTGGGGCTTTGGTCCACGTTTCATGAGCATCCTTAGAGCCCTGTATTCTGGCCCAAGTGCACAGGTCAGACTGCAGGGTTACTACTCCGAGCCCCTAACTATAGAAAGGGGTACCAGACAGGGGTGCCCTCTCTCCCCCCTTCTCTTTGCCATAGCTATGGAATCCCTGGCTGTTGCGATTAGGAACCATCCCGACATTAAAGGGGTGATGTGTGGCAAGTGTGAGCATAAATGCGCCCTTTTTGCTGACGATTTGCTGCTCTTCGTGACATCCCCTTTGGTCTCCACTCCTAATATCTTCTCCTTACTTGATAAATTTGGTGAGGTTTCTGGCCTGCGAGTTAATGTATCCAAATCCTCCGCCCTGAACATTACGGTTCCCCCCAATGTCCTCAGCAGCCTTCAAAAACACTTTCCATTTTCCTGGAACGAGGTCTCTCTCCCTTACCTAGGTGTCCATCTCACAGCAAGTATAGCCTCTCTCTCTCTATTCATCAAACTACCCGGCCATCTTCCGCAAATTAATATCGGACCTTTCCCTCTGGGATAAACATAATTTATCCTGGCTAGGCCGTATTAATGCGGTCAAAATGACCCTCCTTCCACGTATACTTTACTTATTCAGATCCTTGCCCATCCCAATCCATAAATCGCAAGTGCTCCCACTCCAGTCCAAAATTTTAAAATTCATCTGGGGCCCGAAGGGAAGTCGTTGCGCACAACATATCCTATTCAGGCCTAAAACACAAGGGGGTCTAGCACTTCCTAACATTTGGTGGTACTATCAAGCAGCTCAGTTGGCTCAGATCTCCACCGTATACTCAAAGGGCCCGAAACCTGACTGGGTTTCAATGGAACGTCAAGCAGTCCCTCTCCACATGATTGACTATTTACTTTGGTCTCCTACTAAACTGAGACCGCCCATCCTAGCCCCACGCTATCACATTCTCTGGCCTTATGTGACCGACTTTATAAATTTCCCTCTTTGATTTCCTCCCTCAAACCCCTAACACATATTTTTCACAACCCCGACTTTCCGCCTGGTATGAATATCTTAGCGTTTAGTTGGTGGCTGAATAAGGGATTACTTAGAATAGTGAACTACTTCACCTCCACAGGCCCTCTCTCACTAGCATTCTGTATTAGTAAGCTGGAAATGCCTCAGGCTGAACGTTTTCGTTTTATGCAAATACAACACTTTCTTCATTCCCTCTGGCCAAATAAATCTATACCTCCCTCAATAACTAATTATGAATCTTGGTGTGCGGGTGCCGTGGATCAGAGAGGGGGGATTTCCATCATATATGCCTCTCTTGCTTCAGTAGCGTCCAAGCCTCCATATGCCCTTTCCTGGGAAAAAGACCTGGATATCTCTTGGGATAGAGACCTATGGTTCTCCTGCTTTCAGCGCTCTTTTAAAGGAATATTAAACGTTTCCCTCATGGAGGGCAGCATTAAGGTGCTCATGAGATGGTACAGAGTTCCCTCTCTTCTTGCAAAGATATATCCAGATGCTTCCCCGCTGTGTTTCCGAGATTGTAACCATGTAGGGACACTGTATCACGTATGGTGGTCATATCCACGCATAAGGAGTCTATGGAACAAAGTTTTCTCAGTAATACGTAAAATATCCGCTGTCCAGATTCCCCAAAATCCAGAAACAGCTCTTCTGAATTTGAAAGTGGAAAAGGTTGATAAATACACTCAAAAATTGATCTTTTTCATCCTACTGGGCACCAAAATCACAATAGCCTCTCGTTGGAAAACACGCAGGGTCCCTTTCGCAGCGGTGAAGCATAAAATATCCTGGATTATGGCGCAAGAGAAGATAGTTAGCATTATACAAGACAAAACCCGTATTTTCAAACTGACTTGGGAACCTTGGGCCAATTTTTGCCATATTTCCTTATGTCCTGGCGTAAGATTATCAGGACAACAGGCTCTCTGAGTGACTCCACTCATACACCTCCTCTAGTGTAATTCTTTTTTTTTATCCCCCTCCCGGCTCCTTCTCCCATTCCCCTTTCCCCCTCCGCTTAATCCCTCAGACTCTCAGAGTAATGTCTCTGAAGGTAGTTAGACCCTGACGCTTTCCTAGTTATGTTTCCTTGGAGAGTTCAGGTAACGCCCTAATATTCCCTGGGCACCTGAAGTCTAGGGTTTTACTGTTGCAATTACCTCTCCTTCAGTTAGAGGATTTGTAGCTAAGTTGGTTATACCACTGGTTATTAGACACTAGCGAGGCAGGGAGTCTCATGTTTCTAAACTGGAATAATCTTTATGGGGGCCCCTGGTGGGGGGGGTTGTGGACGAGATTGAGGGTTTAGGGGGTTGGGGAGGTCCTAAGCCCGCAGTGTGTTCCCATATGGGGCGGGCGACGGATACCTCGCCTGCTCCCTGAACCCTTACAAATACAAGGAAAATTCTGCTTTTCCATACAACCACACCTCCCTCCCCAGCCTTGTGATATTCCTGCACCTTCCAGTCTTCTGCCCATGCAGAATGCTCTTCCTATCTCACTCTAGCTACTGAAACTTGACAACACAAGCTTATACGTTTGATATGTTCTACGTATTTACTCAAATGTTAGCCTATTTCATTTGTTTTTTGGTACGCCCTGCATTAAGAGGCTCCGCCTCGGATTTATTTGTACCTTTCATTCCCTTACACCTTTATTCTATGTACTACTTGATACAAATGTTTTGTCTGACATTTTTATTTCATTACCAATAAAAATTTATTGAAAGAAAAAAAAAATAGTTGTCGTTTTATTGTTCTCTCTCTCTCTATTCTCTCTCTCTATTGTTCTGCTCTTTTTTACTGTATTCTATTCTGCAATGTTTTATTGTTATTATGTTTTATCATGTTTGCTTTTCAGGTATGCAATTTTTTTATACTTTACTGTTTACTGTGTTTTATTGTTAACCATTTTTTTGTCTTCAGGTACGCCATTCACGACTTTGAGTGGTTATACCAGAATGATGCCTGCAGGTTTAGGTATCATCTTGGTATCATTCTTTTCAGCCAGCGGTCGGCTTTCATGTAAAAGCAATCCTAGCGGCTAATTAGCCTCTAGACTGCTTTTACAAGCCGTGGGAGGGAATGCCCCCCCCCCCACGTCTTCCGTGTTTTTCTCTGGCTCTCCTGTCTCAACAGGGAACCTGAGAATGCAGCCAGTGATTCAGCCAGCTGACCATAGAGCTGATCAGAGACCAGAGTGGCTCCAAACATCTCTATGGCCTAAGAAACCGGAAGCTACGAGCATTTTATGACTTATATTTCGCCGGATGTAAACAGCGCCATTGGGAAATTGGGAAAGCATTTTATCACACCGATCTTGGTGTGGTCAGATGCTTTGAGGGCAGAGGAGAGATCTAGGGTCTAATAGACCCCAATTTTTTCAAAAAAGAGTACCTGTCACTACCTATTGCTATCATAAGGGATATTTACATTCCCCGAGATAACAATAAAAATGATTAAAAAAAAAAAAAAGGAACAGTTTAAAAATAAGATAAAAAAGCAAAAAAATTATAAAGAAAAAAAAAAAAAAGCACCCCTGTCGCCCCCTGCTCTCGCGCTAAGGCGAACGCAAGCGGCGGTCTGTCGTCAAACGTAAACAGCAATTGCACCATGCATGTGAGGTATCACCACGAAGGTCAGATCGAGGGCAGTAATTTTAGCAGTAGACCTCCTCTGTAAATCTAAAGTGGTAACCTGTAAAGGCTTTTAAAGGCTTTTAAAAATGTATTTATTTTGTTGCCATTGCACGTTTGTGCGCAATTGTAAAGCATGTCATGTTTGGTATCCATGTACTCGGCCTAAGATCATCTTTTTTATTTCATCAAACATTTGGGCAATATAGTGTGTTTTAGTGCATTAAAATAAGTGTGTTTTTTCCCCAAAAAATGCGTTTGAAAAATCGCTGCGCAAATACTGTGTGAAAAAAAAAATGAAACACCCAAGATTTTAATCTGTAGGGCATTTGCTTTAAAAAATATATAATGTTTGGGGGTTCAAAGTAATTTTCTTGCAAAAAAAAGTAACTTTTTCATGTAAACAAAAAGTGTCAGAAAGGGCTTTGTCTTCAAGTGGTTAGAAGAGTGGGTGATGTGTGACATAAGCTTCAAAATGTTGTGCATAAAATGCCAGGACAGTTCAAAACCCCCCCAAATGACCCCATTTTGGAAAGTAGACACCCCAAGCTATTTGCTGAGAGTCATGTCGAGTCCATGGAATATTTTATATTGTGACACAAGTTGCGGGAAAGAGACAAATTTTTTTTTTTGCACAAAGTTGTCACTAAATGATATATTGCTCAAACATGCCATGGGAATATGTGAAATTACACCCCAAAATACATTCTGCTGCTTCTTCTGAGTACGGGGATACCACATGTGTGAGACTTTTTGGGAGCATAGCCGCGTACGGGACCCCGAAAACCAAGCACCGCCTTCAGGCTTTCTAAGGGCGTGAATTTTTGATTTCACTCTTCACTGCCTATCACAGTTTCGGAGGCCATGGAATGCCCAGGTGGCACAAAACCCCCCCAAATGACCCCATTTTGGAAAGTAGACACTCAAAGCTATTTGCTGAGAGGTATAGTGAGTATTTTGCAGACCTCACTTTTTGTCACAAAGTTTTGAAAATTGAAAAAAGAAAAAAAAATGTTTTTTCTTGTCTTTCTTCATTTTCAAAAACAAATGAGAGCTGCAAAATACTCACCATGCCTCTCAGCAAATAGCTTGGGGTGTCTACTTTCCAAAATGGGGTCATTTTGGGGGGGTTTGTGCCACCTGGGCATTCCATGGCCTCTGAAACTGTGATAGGCAGTGAAGAGTGAAATCAAAAATTTACACCCTTAGAAATCCTGAAAGCGTTGATTGGTTTTCGGGGCCCCGTACGCGGCTAGGCTCCCAAAAAGTCCCACACATGTTACATAGTTACATAGTAGGTGAGGTTGAAAAAAGACACAAGTCCATCAAGTCCAACCTATGATGTGGTATCCCCATACTCAGGAGAAGCAGCTAAATGTATTTTGGGGTGCAATTCCACATATGCCCATGGCCTGTGTGAGCAATATATCATTTAGTGACAACTTTGTGCAAAAAAAAAAGTGTCACTTTCCCGCAACTTGTGTCAAAATATAAAATATTCCATGGACTCAACATGCCTCTCAGCAAATAGCTTGGGGTGTCTACTTTCCAAAATGGGGTCATTTGGGGGGGTTTGTACCACCTGGGCATTCCATGGCCTCCGAAACTGTGATAGGCAGTGAAGAGTGAAATAAAAAATTTACACCCTTAGAAATCCTGAAGGCGGTGATTGGTTTTCGGGGCCCCGTACGCGGCTAGGCTCCCAAAAAGCAATATATCATTTAGTGACAACTTTTTGTAAATATTTTTTTTTTTGTCAATCAATCACTTGGGACAAAAAAATAAATATTCAATGGGCTCAACATGCCTCTCAGCAATTTTCTTGGGGTGTCTACTTTTCCAAAATGGGGTCATTTGGGGGGGTTTTGTACTGCCCTGCCATTTTAGCACCTCAAGAAATGACATAGGCAGTCATAAACTAAAAGCTGTGTAAATTCCAGAAAATGTACCCTAGTTTGTAGACGCTATAACTTTTGCGCAAACCAATAAATATACGCTTATTGACATTTTTTTTACCAAAGACATGTGGTCGAATACATTTTGGCCTAAATGTATGACTAAAATTGAGTTTATTGGATTTTTTTTATAACAAAAATTAGAAAATATAATTTTTTTTCAAAATTTTCGGTCTTTTTCCGTTTATAGCGCAAAAAATAAAAACTGCAGAGGTGATCAAATACCATCAAAAGAAAGCTCTATTTGTGGGAAGAAAAGGACGCAAATTTTGTTTGGGTACAGCATTGCATGACCGCGCAATTAGCAGTTAAAGCGACGCAGTGCCAAATTGGAAAAAGACCTCTGGTCCTTAGGCAGCATAATGGTCCAGGGCTCAAGTGGTTAACAGGATATAATTCACAATGTGACACGTGGACACGTGTCTATTTTTGTCTTCTCATGACATTCTATACCAAGATAGCTTATATGTCATACTCAAATTGGCTACACCAGAAAAATCCAGCAATGCTCAGCTTTAGAAGAAGAATCATGTCAAATCAATTGATCAAGGTCATTCACACATACTCTTTTTTATGATTAATCATAAAACCAAATATGTTTTGCAAGCTTGCCATAAATATAATATAACACCTATAAGTGCTGAATTATGAATTTGGAATAATATTCTAACAATCCCCCCTGAATTATGATTAATCATATCAAATTATTCTAATACATTCAAAACATCATTCATGTCACATTCACACATCCTTGTATCAAATGATCGAACATAATATTCCTCAGATCTGAAGGAGCTAGAAATAACTCTCCTTCTAATCGCTTTTTTCTTTACTTTAACTCCTCTTAGATCTATCTATTCAAAATCTTAAAATAATGATATAGAATTTAAAAATGTATAACATAATGATGACTCATATCTATAATTACTATTATTAATAATAATAACAATTATTATTATTATTATTAATAAAATAAATGATGCAATAATATATTTCCATATTTGTGCTCGGATTATCAAAAAATGTATATGTGGACAAATGTTTGAGTCCCAAATTGTTTATCTATAGTAGATAGATAAAGTTTCTTCTGATTAATTTTTTCTTCATGAAATGTCTTTAAAGTTTCTTCTTCAAGTTATGTTAGGTTAGAAAAACCTTGTTGAATAAGATAAAACAGTCATAAATCTAAAGTATAAATATTTTGTCCAATATTCTTGCCTAGAGGATTCTTTCTTTAACTTTGAATGTCCTGATATTCTCTTTGCTCTTCATATGAGCTTGTTAGCCTCCATATTTATTTGATTTTAGATGCAATTTCTGTAAAAGAAATGCAGTATCATTAATTAGGCAAAAAAATATTTACATTCAATTCTTGTAACTTTTTCTTTTTTTCTCAACAAATGTTAAAACATTATGAGACAATAACTTTGTGAATTTGTTAAACTATATGTAAAATAATATTATCTTATATTTTCCTTCAAAGAGAACTTCTGTATGACAATGTACTGTCCTTATCCTGTCTAAGATGGCCTAAACTATAAATCATATGTACTGTGAAGTTTAGGTATGACAGGACGCAACACCTCCTTTTGGTCATGATACAAATCTCTGTTTTCACAAACAAAAGAAAAGTTTTGTATCACCCAGAGATGACAATGGACTATGCCTTTGTTCTTACCTCTAAAAGATTAGAAATGTGCGTAACTGTATTCTGCGTTGAAGCTCTTATTCTAGTGTTAGACTGTTCTGCAGTAACAAGTACTGGCTCTATGTCATTCTCTGTTCTTATGCTGGAAACCTGAAATAAAGACTTCTCAGATACAGCTGTATAAACATGTGCTGGTGTACATTCCTGAAGATGTCTTCCTTTTACATCTATCTTAATGTGTTTAGATGATAAAGCTCTGAACCATAGAGGATATGTTTTACGACATTCTTTAAAACTATCTTCCTCAAAAAATACCTTTTAGTGAGCAGTCAGGTGTCTGTACAATGATTTTGTTCGATTTCTCTATGCTCTCTGTAGCTTTAATTGCATAGTAAACACTTAGCAGTTGCTTTACACCTGACTCAAAAGTTTTTTCCAAAAATGATAAAACTCTGGAAAAATAGGCAATTATTTTATCCTTACCTTCTTGTAATTGAGACAACGTTACTGAGCTGGCATTCTCAGATACATGAGTTTTCAAAACAAAAGATGCTTCAGAACAAACCTCTATTGTACTTAATGCTGGAGCATTCTGCAAATCTTTTTCCAACATTTCAAAAGCATTTTTCTCATTTGGACCCCATTGGTCAACTATATTATCTTTATTCCTCAAAAGATTATATAGTGGATTAAATTTTTCTGCGAAACAGTGTACAAACTCTTTGCAATGATTTATTTTATACAAAAATTGATGCAATGCCTTATGAGTTGTTGGAGTTGGGATTGCAGTGATATCTCTAACTGTTCCTTGCAACAATTGTCTCTTTCCTTGACTAATTTGCATGTGAAGGTATTTCATTTGACTTTTCATCAGCTGAACTTTTGTCGTATTTAATTTTAAACCTTCAGTTTGTAACATCATAAACAACTCAGACAAAAGAGCCATATGTTCATCGATATTCTGAGTACTCAGCAAAATCGTATCCACATGCTGACAAATACAGTCTGGCCTAGAAAATTTTGAAAGTATTTTTGCTATAGTTTCATGAACTATACCATCACCAATACCTAGGCCAGGTATTAATCGAGTGAACGTATAAGTCTCTTTTCTGAATGTGAATGCGAGTTTGTACTGACTGCTGTTCTTTAAAGGAACGGAAAAATGGCTATTAATGATTTCTAATACAGAGAACACTTTGTCCTCAGCATTCAAATTTAACTTTAAGTTAGATTTATCAGGAAGTACTGGGTTATTTGTGATATGATTATTCAGTGTCCTTAAGTCAACTGATAAAGAATATGAATTATCAGTATTTTTGATAGGCCAAATACAGTTATTTACCACTGATTTAGCTTTCTTTACAATTCCAAGTTGTACAAACTCTTGAATAATGGCAGAAAGTGGACCAATTGATTCTAGTGGTAACTCATACTGATTAAGGGGTTCTGGATCTTTTCCTTTAATATTTAATTCAGTATTTTTCAAAGTTCCAATGTCATTTTTGAACTTTGACCACAAACTTGGAAAATGTTGTACCACTTCTTTTAAAGCACAATTACCATCAACATCAGGCCACTTTTGTTCTGTAGACATATTGGTAATGGAACCAACATTACTGTATACAGAGGGATCAATAAGCACTGATTTGGGCCTAGATGGATCTTTCCAAATACTTTTATTAGCCAAATCGATCACCCATTTTTGTTCATTGATTACATCAATGCCGAGTATATTCTCTGCTTTATGACATACCCAAATGTTAATGTTAGTTTTCACTAATCCAGGTACTTCAAATGTTACATTAGATACTTGTCTAGCAGTGGAATTACCTGTCTTATTAAAACCCACTATATTACACATAGGAGAATTCTGTTTCACAGGTATGTTTTCTTTGGTAAGGCTAATCTCAGATCCACTGTCAATGAGACAATTAATATTTTTACCATTCAGAAAACATTGTTTATATGGCCTACCATTCTCGTACAAAATAATTGGTGCTACATATTGTAATGGCAGAGAAATTGAATCCCAATATGATTCTATTTTTGGCAATGGCAATAAACCCTCTCTTTCAGTGACAGTGTTGTCTGAACTGCTGTTAACAGTCAAATTACTGATCTGTTTGACTTCAGTGGCATAAGGCAATTCAGTCAAAATTTTATCTTGACATGAACAAACAGGTTGTACAAAAGCTGATTTTTTTTTCTCTATATCTTTAGTTTTTATTTGTGAGTCTCTCTTATATTTACAGCAATGTTTTCTCATATGGCCAGATCTATGACAGTAAAGACACATGATAGGGTCTCCTTGCCTCACTTGTCTGCAGCTGTCCTTGTCATTCCTGCCAAGACCTGTCGTTTCTGACATGTCTGCAGCCTGACTATTTTTGTCACATTGAATTATAGCTATCTCGTGTGTGAGATTGCTTTGATTCAATTGTCTCCTAATTTTATCAATGAAACTTACTATATCATTTAAATTTTGACGTTCCTGTGCTATGGCTACTGAAGTTGGGTCAAGGTATTTCAATTTTTTTATGAAAGCTGTTTTTAAACCTGGGTCATTGTCATTATCTACTCCAAATATCATTTCATAAGCCTTGCAAAATTTTCTTTTAAAATCAAATGGATTTTCTTCTGCAGTAGTCTGTAAGAGATCTAACATTTCTATGGTCGGTATTTGCTCACCGGTCATACACAGCAATAATTGTCGCAGTCTATCTGTCGCGTCATTTTGTTTTTCCTGACCTTCGTCATCAATAACAGGTGTGTTAATTCGTTTAGCGAAATTAACAGGAACCCACAACTGAAATATGTAATTGCGTTGATCATTTGACAGATTAAAACGATCCGCAAACATTTTAAAGAAATCACAATTAGAAAATACAGTTGCCTCAGTGTCATAAATAGGAAAATCTTTTAAAACTTTCATAAGTTGGTCATGTATTTGCAACTTCAGTTTTGCAGTTCTACATAATAAGTTATGTTTCATTTCTTTTTCATCAGTAACATCAACATTCTCCATATCTGAACTTTCCGGAATATAAGAGGATTGTTGCTTACATTTGGGATCAGTCTTTTTGTCATCTGTAGTTATTACAGCAATCTGTCTGTTATTTTGTAACTCTGGCAAAATATTTTTTTTAGATTCTAATTGCTCTTCAAGATTCTTTATGTAATTACAAAAAATCTCACAGTTTGGACAACTAATGCCGCGTACACACAAGCGGACTTTACGGCAGACTTTGCCTGGCGGACTTTTCGACGTACTTTACAACGGACTTTCTGAATGAACGGACTTGCCTACACACAATCCACCAAAGTCCGTCGAATTCGTATGTGATGATGTACGACCGGACTAAAACAAGGAAGTTCATAGCCAGTAGCCAATAGCTGCCCTAGCGTGGCTTTTTGTCCGTCGAACTAGCATACAGACGGCGGACTTTTCGACCGGACTCGATTTCAACGGATAAATTTTAAACAAGTTTCAAATCTAAGTCCGTCCAACTTTTGAGCAAACAAAGTCCGCTGGAGCCCACACACGATCGAATTGTCCGACGAAATCCAGTCCGCCGGGCAAAGTCCGCCGTAAAGTCCGCTTGTGTGTACACGGCATAAGAGAATCTTGGGACACGTTTTCATGTATTCCTGTGTTCTGTACATTGTTAGTTTCTGTCTGCTTTAGTGTACACACATTTTTGGCAGGTAAAATATTAATAATCATCTTATTAAATATTCTCACTAATTTCAATACATTATTTATTTTCTTACGTAATTTGTGTACAGTGAACCTGGATTTATCAATCTGTGTATTGGCATTTAAGCATTCATTGTACATATATGCCCACAAGTGACTGTCATTTGGATATAAAGACACATCTCTAAACTCTAACTTGCTGTCTTTAGCTATTTCATCAATAAAATCCATAACTTTACTCACCGTATTTAGAAGAATTTCTCGTCTTTAACCGTCTGTTGCTGGACTGTTGTCCACATCTGATGCAACACAAACGCCTCTTGGTTGATAGGTTCTGAACCGTCTTTTTCTCGAGACTTGAATATTCACAAAACTGCGCTAATCTCTCCCCCCTCAGCAAGGATCGAGATTTCCGTACTAATTGAGAAATGACGGAAGTTTCTGGCTCGCCATTGAAGAATATTATTAATATCTAATATTCTTGTATCTGAGAGGCGCTTCCGTATGAATAGCATTGATAGTCAAACTGACTTAAAACAAAGTGTGAGTTTATTGTCACACAATTGGCATCATAAATACAATGTAAAAAATATAATAGTTCAGTTCAGTGTGGGTAAAAATATATGAAATAGAATAAATAGTTATAAAGCTGTAATAAGCTTATGAAAGCATGTGTGCTTCATGGCTGCTGTCTGTCTCCATGCTGTCTTGTGTGTCGTCCAAGAAGAAGCAGGAAATTACGTTCTCAGACTTCTGGCAGAATTCAGCTGTCCCAGCTTGTCAAAGTGTCTTGTGAACATGCCAGTGTCATCTATCCTAGAGGGTGTATATGCCAGTGTCATCTATCCTAGAGGGTGTATGTGTGTGTCTGTGTGTGTGTGTCTGTCTGTGTGCCCTTCAGTATAGAAACGTTGTCTTATATGTTACATGTGAACGTGTGAACGTCATAACCTCACACCAACTTAGAACCTTGTATGGCACACATTCATTTCTGCTAACCTCAGCAATATGCTATACAAGAAAAGATTCTAATTCAGAGTCATATATGGCATACGATTGACAAGCCCACATGTAACACTCCATACTTGAAGTAATGGGCTGATCATGTAATGTTATATAACCAAACATCTATATAATATGAACACATATTATCAACTTTACATTAAGTTACTATATACTAATACTTATTAATATGACTGGAACTTCAAACTAACTTAACTTAACAGGATATCATTTACAATGTATATTCCTTTAGCTACGTGGACACGTGTCTATTTTTGTCTTCTCATGACATTCTACACCAAGATACCTTATATATCATATTCAAATTGGCTACACCAGAAAAATCCAGCAATGCTCAGCTTTAGAAGAAGAATCATGTCAAATCAATTGATCAAGGTCACTCACACATACTCTTTATTATGATTATTCATAAAACCAAATATGTTTTGCAAGCTTGCCATAAATATAATATAACACCTATAAGTGCCGAATTATGAATTTGGAATAATATTCTAACAATTGATCTCCCATGATGGCAGATAGCACATGTTGACACACCGTGTGCATCTTCTAAATTTGGCTTGTAATATACGTAAAAAATTTTAGTCATAAAAAAAAAAAGCAGAAGAAACTTAGGGATTTCTGGGTGTTTTAGATTCTCCCTAAAACATCAATGATGTTCTTCATTTAATTTTGAACAGCATTGATGTTTTGCTCTATGTTTGCTAAATCTCGATTACACCCCATTATCTCCCCGATGAGGATCTGGGCACTTTCACTGGTGAAATTACATTCTTCTTCCACAACATCCCAATCACCTACAAAAAAACCGCCATGTATTATAAATATGCAGGTATCCATCTCTTACCTGAAGCTGTGGTCGCAGACACTCACCTGTTGTGGTGACAATTTCTACAACGTCTCCCTCCTCCTCCTCTGTTTGGGTTTGGGGGATTTCCCCTTCTTCCTGAGGTGGTGGGTCCCTGGTCTCCTCTGATGAGTGGTGTCCTCCGAGTCTTTTCTCCCCTATGTGAACAAAAATAGGTATACTTAGCACACAGATATTTGATGGCAGAAATAGGAATATGAAACATTGCTTGGAAGTGGGGTACAATTGTCTGTTTTGGCAGAGTTCCAAGCTGAAGAATTTTTTTTGTCCTTTGTAAAGCTTGAATACTTACCTGTTTTGTGCAAGCTTCACAGATGGAGACACCCCTATATTATCCACTGGAGCACCTGTGTGGGCCCCCTAATAAAAAGGGTGTTTTGGTGTCCCACACTAGTGCTCCAGCGTCCAGATGTGTAAATAGCTGCTGACTGTCCTCTCCTTACACAGAATCTAGTTTGCATTTCATTCTAGTTACAAACCCATCTAGACAACAAACTTTTTTTTAATAGAAGTAGGCCAGAAAAACGGTATTGAACTGCATCTGGCCAAAACATCATATTTTAGTGGCCGAACGAACAATGTTTCCTACGAACGATTAATATGCCCATGAGCATGAAAGTTGCCATTTTAAACTGTACAACAGTAAAGAAAAGCACATGGAGCAGCACGAACGTAATAAAAATAAAGAATAGGAACACAGGACAACTACTTACTTTTTTGCAGCACTCTCCTGATCCTTCTATACTGATCGTGCTTCCTTAATTTGAGGTCCGACCACCGTTTCCTCAGTTGATCCTTGGATCGCCGTATCCCAAAATTCCTGTGCAGACTCTTCACAACTTTAGCCATGATCTTGGCCTTTCTGACATTTGGTTTTGGGTAAGGTCCATGCTTCCCGTCATAGTCGGCCCTTTTCAATATGTCCACTGTTGGGGTACATGTATGTTCTAAAAGCAAGTGAACCCTCGTATGATATCCTGATTAGAGTGTACCTCAAAAACCCATTCAGATCTGGAGATCATTCCGACAAGAAATTATGACACACACAAGGCATGCAATTCAGAAATGATCCAATCCTTTACTTCCCTATTTTCACTTATATAACCAACATGACATCACAACAAAAGTCCAACCCCTTCATTAATATATGCTAAATTTACAGACATTACGTATACATCAGATGTTTAAAAAACACCTAAAAATAATACATGATTTCTTCATACAGAAACTATCAACAAGCAAAAACCTTCATGTGTCATTTCGGGGAAATCATGTTATTTACAAGGATTTGAAACTAACTTTTGATAGACGTCACATATACATATTATTCTAAGATGGATACATATTCTTATAGCTAAAATAAAGGACAGCAAGCTAAAATATCCCTACATCCACCATCTCTACAAAGGCCATATTTGATGCCTTAAATCTTCTCCTCCAGGATTGTGACATTTCTGGCTCCGGGCTTTCCGCCTCCTCCTTGTTGCTGTAATTATCACGCACCTGCTCTGTCTCCGCCATGTGCTCTCCCCCACTGCGCTGAAAGAGAAGGGGTGGGGAATAGACTAGAAAGAACGTCAGGGGTAGGCTGAGTTTCACGCATGCGCAATATATATAAAGCATAACACGCGTGCATCGTACGTACGATCTGTGAGTGGAGGAAGGAGTATTGGGAGCGTTGATTGTGATAACGAAGGTACCATTTTAACTTGGCCCTATACTGCTTATAGATTGAGGCCTATATTGGGACAAGATTAGGAGAGTTTAGCCTGACATTAGGGTTTGTCTTGTGTTGTGTCTTTCAGAGAAAATGGATCTAGTCAATGATCATGACTTTATGCCAATATTCATTGATATGTTCAAGGAGCTGCCCTGTCTGTGGCAGGTAAACCACCTCGATTATAAGAATCAAACAAACAGGAAGGCAGCGCTGGATCAATTGGTGGAATTTGTGAAGCCGGTGATCCCCACGGCAGACATCCCCTATTTGAAGGCCCTAATTGGTGGCCTGAGGAGCACTTATCTTAGGGAGCGCAAGAACGTCCAGTATTTTCAGAGATCAGGAGCTGCAGCAGATGATATTTATGTACCCAGGCTGTGGTACTATGACAGACTGCATTTTCTAGCAGGCCAGACTGAACCTAGGCACTCTCCAGTCTTCAGTCCACACTTCCTCCCCCCCCAGCTGAGGCTGCCTGGAAGGCCCAACCTGGGCCTTCCAGGCAGCAACATGTGGAGGAGCCCAGCTTGAGCCAGGTGTAGCATTCTTCTAAATATTTCTGGTTGTCAAATTAATGATGTTCAATATATGTTAGTTTTGATAACTAATTTCTGATTTCACAAAGTCTTTTACATATCAATAGACAGTAGTGGCCACAAATGATTGTGACAAGAATGAAAAATGCTGGGGTCAGAATGATAGTCTTTTCTACTTATTGACATTCAATTTGCAACAGTCGTGAGCTGAAAATTGTGTGTGATTGATGAACCAAAAACTGTCCCTTTTTCATACACAGGAAATTCTCAGCCAGGAGGTGGCGGGGGTAAGTGGCAGCCAGGAGGTGGCCGGGCCCAGTAGCCTGCCTGATACCCAGGTCCCTCCCCTCCGCCTTCCACAAAAAAGTGTCAGGAAGAGGATTAACATGAAGGAGGCAGCAATTGGCCTCTTTTGGAAGGCTACTGCTGCCCTCAGAAACCCCCACAGTCTTCAAGAGGACTGTGCCTATATTACAGCCTGCAAAATGCTGGAAATGGAGGAGGGCCAACGCCTAATATGTGAGTATGCATCAAAAGGGGAAAACGAGAGGGAAGTGGGACTTTATATGAAACACTTGGTTGCAGAGAGGTAATTAGGTGAAAAAGTAAAACGTTTTATTAATTGCCATCTAAAATAAACATCAATAGCATTTGATTACAACAGCAATAACATACATTGATACATGGTATAAATTCATAAAAGCAGTATCATGTAGAATGGCAATTAATCATCCTTCCAGAGTTCACCAATATGGTCATATGTAAAAACAATAGTACATCGTAAAACTTGCAAAACCCCGCCCCCCCTGCTGCGCTGGCGTGACGTCGGCGACGTCATCGTCCCGACGCCTATATGGGCGTCCCTAGGGCGGGTGCCGGTAGTCAAGGCTTCCTTCACGTTTCTCTTCTGGACTGCACACACGGCTGTTGCAATCAGCCACCCTCACCCAGGTAATTCACCCATCCCCATCACTTTTCTCCTTGTCCCCTTCACGGTAGTCACACTTGTCCCCCTTTCTTACCTTGCCACTCTCACCTTTTCCCCCTGATCCACACATTTCACTCTTGATTGGTGGTCATCACCATCATTCACCTCCCCCATTTCTCTTCACACCCACCTTCAGGCCCCAGTGGCCGGCTTTTCACTCTCCTCACTGCCTTCCAATAGGCTCTATTCACAATTTTTTCCCCCTCATCCATTCCTGTCCAGTTCACCATGGCACACCCTCTATTTCCTCCCCAGGTTGCCTTGCCCTCTTGTGCCTGCTCTGGCCGACGCTTGTTTGGGTATCTTGGACGATATGTCTGCCGCGGCTCCCGGTTGGGAGCATTTATCTGGAGGGTCTGGTATCCCGCTTTCGCGCCACAACCATACTTATACCAAATATCAACAGGTAATTGATCTGAGGGTTCTATACCCCATTACCGTACTTACCTACCCTATTATAATACTTCATCCTTTATTCATAGATATATCTTGTGCTTGCTCCTGATGAGTGGCCCTCTAGCCACGAAACGCGTAGAGCTGCCATACATCTTACTTCCAATTAACATTACCACAGTACCAAGTTTACATTCAATATCCTCACTAGGATCAACAAGACCATGGGTTTTGCAAGTTTTACGATGTACTATTGTTTTTACATATGACCATATTGGTGAACTCTGGAAGGATGATTAATTGCCATTCTACATGATACTGCTTTTATGAATTTATACCATGTATCAATGTATGTTATTGCTGTTGTAATCAAATGCTATTGATGTTTATTTTAGATGGCAATTAATAAAACGTTTTACTTTTTCACCTAATTACCTCTCTGCAACCAAGTGTTTCATATAAAGTCCCACTTCCCTCTCGTTTTCCCCTTTTGATGCATGACAGGGATGGAAACTTGCAGCCTTACCAGGCTACAGTTTCATATAAAGTCCCGAGGGATGGAACAATGGTGCCTTACCAGACCATGTGTTCATTTAAAGTCCCTTTCTATTTCCCTTCAACCCCATTTATCTAGTATTCATAGGGATGGAAACACTTGGCTTGCTGTACTATTTACATCAGTGCCATACCCCCCTTTTTGCAACCTTTTTTCCCATGTGCAATCCTTTTGATCCTTGTACATTCCCTATTTTAGTTATTTCTACCAATTGTATACATCTTTTAAATTTTTTAATTTTTTATTTTTCATTATCTTTGCCCATTCATGCTTCAACATCAACTGACTCCAATTGGGTTCAGTCCTGGAGGTGGTGTGAACCCAGTCGGGATTGCCTGCTGGCCGGCTGGTTCTCCACTTCCGGGAGCCGTGACGTGCCTGGGGGCCCCTCCCCCTGTATTTAGACAGGTACGGGCGCCGTCACTGCACGTCAACGTCGCGCATCCCAGACTGGACGTGCGGCGCTTACTCAGCGCGGGCCCGCCCATGTCTGTGGTGACCACGCTCGCGGGCAGAATGGGGGACTTCTGATGGCGGAGGATCGAGCGCTTGCTGGACTCCTCCTGCCGGTCTTCCCCCGCCCCCCCTGCTGCGCTGGCGTGACGTCGGCGACGTCATCGTCCCGGCGCCTATATGGGCGTCCCTAGGGCGGGTGCCGGTAGTCAAGGCTTCCTTCACGTTTCTCTTCTGGACTGCACACACGGCTGTTGCAATCAGCCACCCTCACCCAGGTAATTCACCCATCCCCATCACTTTTCTCCTTGTCCCCTTCACGGTAGTCACACTTGTCCCCCTTTCTTACCTTGCCACTCTCACCTTTTCCCCCTGATCCGCTCATTTCACTCTTGATTGGTGGTCATCACCATCATTCACCTCCCCCATTTCTCTTCACACCCACCTTCAGGCCCCAGTGGCCGGCTTTTCACTCTCCTCACTGCCTTCCAATAGGCTCTATTCACAATTTTTTCCCCCTCATCCATTCCTGTCCAGTTCACCATGGCACACCCTCTATTTCCTCCCCAGGTTGCCTTGCCCTCTTGTGCCTGCTCTGGCCGACGCTTGTTTGGGTATCTTGGATGATATGTCTGCCGCGGCTCCCGGTTGGGAGCATTTATCCGGAGGGTCTGGTATCCCGCTTTCGCGCCACAACCATACTTATACCAAATATCAACAGGTAATTGATCTGAGGGTTCTATACCCCATTACCGTACTTACCTACCCTATTATAATACTTCATCCTTTATTCATAGATATATCTTGTGCTTGCTCCTGATGAGTGGCCCTCTAGCCACGAAACGCGTAGAGCTGCCATACATCTTACTTCCAATTAACATTACCACAGTACCAAGTTTACATTCAATATCCTCACTAGGATCAACAAGATCATGGGTTTTGCAAGTTTTACGATGTACTATTGTTTTTACATATGACCATATTGGTGAACTCTGGAAGGATGATTAATTGCCATTCTACATGATACTGCTTTTATGAATTTATACCATGTATCAATGTATGTTATTGCTGTTGTAATCAAATGCTATTGATGTTTATTTTAGATGGCAATTAATAAAACGTTTTACTTTTTCACCTAATTACCTCTCTGCAACCAAGTGTTTCATATAAAGTCCCACTTCCCTCTCGTTATCCCCTTTTGATACATGACAGGGATGGAAACTTGCAGCCTTACCAGGCTACAGTTTCATATAAAGTCCCGAGGGATGGAACAATGGTGCCTTACCAGACCATGTGTTCATTTAAAGTCCCTTTCTATTTCCCTTCAACCCCATTTATCTAGTATTCATAGGGATGGAAACACTTGGCTTGCTGTACTATTTACATCAGTGCCATACCCCCCTTTTTGCAACCTTTTTTCCCATGTGCAATCCTTTTGATCCTTGTACATTCCCTATTTTAGTTATTTCTACCAATTGTATACATCTTTTAAATTTTTTAATTTTTTATTTTTCATTATCTTTGCCCATTCATGCTTCAACATCAACTGACTCCAATTGGGTTCAGTCCTGGAGGTGGTGTGAACCCAGTCGGGATTGCCTGCTGGCCGGCTGGTTCTTCACTTCCGGGAGCCGTGACGTGCCTGGCGGCCCCTCCCCCTGTATTTAGACAGGTACGGGCGCCGTCACTGCACGTCAACGTCGCGCATCCCAGACTGGACGTGCGGCGCTTACTCAGCGCGGGCCCGCCCATGTCTGTGGTGACCACGCTCGCGGGCAGAATGGGGGACTTCCGATGGCGGAGGATCGAGCGCTTGCTGGAATCCTCCTGCCGCCGGTCTTCCCCCGCCCCACCTGCTGCGCTGGCGTGACGTCGGCGACGTCATTGTCCCGGCGCCTATATGGGCGTCCCTAGGGCGGGTGCCGGTAGTCAAGGCTTCCTTCACATTTCTCTTCTGGACTGCACACACGGCTGTTGCAATCAGCCACCCTCACCCAGGTAATTCACCCATCCCCATCACTTTTCTCCTTGTCCCCTTCACGGTAGTCACACTTGTCCCCCTTTCTTACCTTGCCACTCTCACCTTTTCCCCCTGATCCGCACATTTCACTCTTGATTGGTGGTCATCACCATCATTCACCTCCCCCATTTCTCTTCACACCCACCTTCAGGCCCCAGTGGCCGGCTTTTCACTCTCCTCACTGCCTTCCAATAGGCTCTATTCACAATTTTTTCCCCCTCATCCATTCCTGTCCAGTTCACCATGGCACACCCTCTATTTCCTCCCCAGGTTGCCTTGCCCTCTTGTGCCTGCTCTGGCCGACGCTTGTTTGGGTATCTTGGACGATATGTCTGCCGCGGCTCCCGGTTGGGAGCATTTATCCGGAGGGTCTGGTATCCCGCTTTCGCGCCACAACCATACTTATACCAAATATCAACAGGTAATTGATCTGAGGGTTCTATACCCCATTACCGTACTTACCTACCCTATTATAATACTTCATCCTTTATTCATAGATATATCTTGTGCTTGCTCCTGATGAGTGGCCCTCTAGCCACGAAACGCGTAGAGCTGCCATACATCTTACTTCCAATTAACATTACCACAGTACCAAGTTTACATTCAATATCCTCACTAGGATCAACAAGACCATGGGTTTTGCAAGTTTTACGATGTACTATTGTTTTTACATATGACCATATTGGTGAACTCTGGAAGGATGATTAATTGCCATTCTACATGATACTGCTTTTATGAATTTATACCATGTATCAATGTATGTTATTGCTGTTGTAATCAAATGCTATTGATAATTATTTTTGATGGCAATTAATAAAACGTTTTACTTTTTCACCTAATTACCTCTCTGCAACCAAGTGTTTCATATAAAGTCCCACTTCCCTCTCGTTTTCCCCTTTTGATGCATGACAGGGATGGAAACTTGCAGCCTTACCAGGCTACAGTTTCATATAAAGTCCCGAGGGATGGAACAATGGTGCCTTACCAGACCATGTGTTCATTTAAAGTCCCTTTCTATTTCCCTTCAACCCCATTTATCTAATATGTGAGTATCTCATCTTACAAGCCCTAAATAAGGGGTTGAGGGGCCAACTCACAAGCCAAAGCCACATTTGTGAGTTCAACCATGGTCCTCCTCCTCCAGGTCCTCCTCCTGCCACACCTCCAACACCAGAGCCACAGCCTGGAAGGAAGCGTCTAAGGAAAACCAGAGAGTGATGGCCCTGGGTTCAGTCTGGTCTGGCAAAAGATGCAGGCTGTTGTAGTACCACAGCCTGGGGACATATATGTCATCTGCTGCTGTTCCTGATCTCTTGTAGTCCTGGACCGGATTGTGCTCACTATTATAAGGACTCCTCAGGCCACCAATTTTGACTGTAAAATTATTGTTGTGTGCCCTGGGGTACAAAGGCTTCGCTAAGTTTACCAGTTTATCCAGCGTTGCCTTCCTCCTTATTTTATGTTATGACCCAGAATAAATGGCTATTTATTTTTAACAAATACTTGCCTATGTGTTTTACTTCAAAAAAGACAGTTTTTTTGTGAGGAGGCAGGTACATTTTAAAAATACAATTTGAAATTAACAAGGGACACCAACACCAACCAATCTCCTTGAGATTAAAAAAGACAAGATAATAATGGTGTTGTATTAACTTGACACACAAAACACACCCAAAACAATTCTGGAGATCACCAAAAAACAACAAAAAAAAACTGAAGATCTGGATTTTAAAAAAATATAACAAATAATAATAATAAAAAAATATATATAAAACAAAAAATTTCAGTAGATGTGACAAATAAAAATTTTATATTCATGAAATCGCAAGAAATAATAAAGAAAGAAGTTTGTGAGAAGTCTGTGTGAATATAAGCAGCAAAACAACTTCATTCTTCTAGCATTATAAAGAAGAAGAGAGTGCACTGCATTCAACAATTTAAAACATTGCAGCGTGATGAAAGTGCTATATCCATTACGAACGCTAATTTTACCAGACCGAGCTCTTCCGTCTCGGAATTTATTCTGAGCATGCGTGGCACTTTGTGCGTCGGAATTGTCCACACACGGTCGGAATTTACGCAAACAGATTTTGTTGTCGGAAAATTTTATAGCCTGCTCTCAAACTTTGTGTGTCGGAAATTCCGATGGAAAAAGTGCGATGGAGCCCACACACGGTCGGAATTTCTGACAACAAGCTCCGATCGCACATTTTCCGTTGGAAAGTCTGACCGTGTGTACAGGGCATAAGAAGGAAGCTTAGTTACAATGTTTCAAGTTAAAGACTTGGCAGACTGCCCGGATGTTTTCTTTTGACAGCTGAGTGAGCAGATAAAGTCTCTCCACTTGTTTATATGAAAGAATTGGCAAACTCAGAAGGAGAAATCGTCAGAGGGGGTGAATCGAGATCACGATTTTTTTAACGTTTAATTGTGCAGCTCTATAGCCCTGCATGGGAGCCACATGTCTGCACCTTATCTTAAATGCTCCTTAATAAAAACATAATCAGAACAGTTGTCTTCACAGCTAGAACTGTGATATCATGCCTGAAAGAAGGTTAGCTGAGTAGTGGCAGCCTCAGCAGCACAGAGACATAGGAGAGAGACACCACTCACTTATAGGACTGGAGAAGAAGGGACCCGAGGGAAAGGGCACAGGAGGGGAGGGGTCACAACACATCGGAGGGGTCACCTGCACATTGTCCAGAGCAGGGAGGAAAAAAAACAGGAGGCTAGGAGGCGAAGCTGGTGATGTCACACAGACATTGGGACACTCTAAAAGTAGAAATGATAGAAATGAATGGATAGGGGAAGGAGAAGCTGCTGTCCAGGCAAGCAGAGGAGCAGGAAAGCTGTATGTATCTGGAATCAAAGGAAGGCATTGATATGCTTTCCCAACCTCATGCGCCCCACCCACTCCACTCTACTGTGGCTCAGGGACTAGCACAACGCACTGTGCAGGCAGGGGGCGAGTGTAGTGCTACGATCTAGCCTACACGCAGGAACAAAGCTGCTCTCTTCCTACCCTGTTAGATTCGGCACTCTGCAGAACATTCTGTGCTGGGCATGGTTACACCCGGCAGACAGCGCCCTCTTCCTCCAACTAAATCATTCCGCCCAGGGCAGCTGCCCGTCCCGCCCACCCCTAGTACCTGCCCTGGCGGAGCAGTTGGCAAGCGGTTAATAGTGGAGCCCCTCCACTGCTAATACCTACCTAATTCCAACCCTTCCTATTGTTCTATCCCATCTGAACCCAGAGATGGTAAAGTGATTCTAAACATCAAAAATAAAATGGGAGGGGTTAGGGGTTGGGGGGTGGGGGAAAGGGGGAGCGAGCGTGAGTACACCTGTACTGGGTCATGAAATTGTGTATGCCAGTACTTGGTGCTTAACCCGTTAGGGTATTGTTGCTGTAACCATAGCTTGTACACTATTAAAGGGAATATATAAGAGAATTACCCCCGAGAGGTTAAAGGGACTTTAACGGCAACTCATTTAAAATTTAACATTTATTTTATTGAGTAGAAAAGGTATATATATATCAAAAAAAGACATATAACAACAAAAACAATGTCATACAATCTATAAAAAAACTATACAACGATATACTGTATGTGCAAGGTTTGAAAGACTATGTTCAATGGTCTTGCCACGAAATCTTACGCGTTTCGGGACTTAAGTATAATGTTCCTTCATCAGAGACGGAATGTGGATCATAGACCTATTATACAATGAAATAATAATAAAATAAGTATAAAGAACAATCATGTATAAATGATATTTACAGGTATCACGTGTGTGTCATTTGGTCCATTGTGACCGTAGATAAAAAGAGCACAACCTACCCCTGCATAACAGTAACGGAGCATCCATGTCAAAATCGCTGCAGTGACGGTGTCAGATACCCCAGGTCTACCAGATGAAACAAAGACCTGAAAGCATCGGCTGGCCCAAATCTATCCGCACTGATCCAACCCACGAACATAAGGGGGCATCCCGCAGCTCCGCCAAAATAGACTGCAACCAAGTCGCAGGTACTACAACATACCGTATCACCTGCGAAATAGAAGCATGTGCTTATATAGTGAAAAATTGCCAAAGGCTCGTAAACGGTTCAGAAAATCAAAAAATCTTTTGATTTTTTTATTTTCTGAACCGTTTACGAGCCTTTGGCAATTTTTCACTATATAAGCACATGCTTCTATTTCGCAGGTGATACGGTATGTTGTAGTACCTGCGACTTGGTTGCAGTCTATTTTGGCGGAGCTGCGGGATGCCCCCTTATGTTCGTGGGTTGGATTAGTGCGGATAGATTTGGGCCAGCCGATGCTTTCAGGTCTTTGTTTCATCTGGTAGACCTGGGGTATCTGACACCGTCACTGCAGCGATTTTGACATGGATGCTCCGTTACTGTTATGCAGGGGTAGGTTGTGCTCTTTTTATCTACGGTCACAATGGACCAAATGACACACACGTGATACCTGTAAATATCATTTATACATGATTGTTCTTTATACTTATTTTATTATTATTTCATTGTATAATAGGTCTATGATCCACATTCCGTCTCTGATGAAGGGACATTATACTTAAGTCCCGAAACGCGTAAGGTTTCGTGGCAAGACCATTGAACATAGTCTTTCAAACCTTGCACATACAGTATATCGTTGTATAGTTTTTTATAGATTGTATGACATTGTTTTTGTTGTTATATGTCTTTTTTTGATATATATATACCTTTTCTACTCAATAAAATAAATTTTAAATTTTAAATGAGTTGCCGTTAAAGTCCCTTTAACCTCTCGGGGGTAATTCTCTTATATATTCTGACTTTTGGGATGTTGGAAACAATCACGATATAGTCGAACAGGCACCCTTTCTCCTCTTTCTCTATTAAAGGGAAGGTTGGGGGAAGGGACAACCCAAAGAGATTGGTTCAAAAAGGGGTTACTTTAGGCAACAATGTAGTCTAGGGTTGGTATAATGTTAAAATCAATTTTATTGTATCATCTTTAACATGTAAAATCACAACTTAAATTGAAACTGTAAATATCAAAACTATGGTGCAATTAGGCCTCGAACAAACCAGACAAGACAGACTAGACAAACATTACATTAATAAACATATATAAAGTGATTCTAAACCTACATTTTTTTTTATTAAAGTGATATTCTCAAAATATAATCTATAAACATACACTACATAACCACTTCCGGACCGCCCGCTGTCGTTATACGTCGGTACTTTGACGTTGAATACCATTGGTATGGCAGCAGATAACTGCCATAACCCCGGTATTTTTAAAAACATCAGGCGGTCCACTTTCAGATAAAAGTGGTCTCTGCGGCGGATTCACTGAGATGTCACTTTTATCGCGGCGGGAGAGGTGCCCACCCTCTCCCGCCACATCCCGGTCATCTCCACTGCTTACAGGAGCCATCTGTAGCAGCGGAGACGATCCAATCCTTTCCCCTCAGGGGCATGACGTCGAGTGAGTTAATGATGGCCTCCACTCAACTCCATACCATTGGATGATAGAAGCAATGTCAAACGTCACTTCCGCCCAATGGTCTTAAAGTGGAAATGTTTTTTTATTGAGAAAAAAATACTTTTTTTTTTTATTGCATTTAAGTGTCTTTTTGACCCCAGATCTCACATTAAAGAGGTCCTGTCATGCTTTTTTTCTATTACATGGGATGTTTATAGGGACAGTGTAAATATAAAAAATAAAAAGTTAAATAAATAATACAATTTTTAAAAATTTTTTTAAAGCACCCTGTCCCGCCATGCTCACGCGCAGAAGAGAACGCATATGTAAGTTGTGCCCGCATATGTAAACAGTGTTCAAACCACACATGTGAGGTATTACCGCGATCGATAGAACGAGAGCAATAATGCTAGCAAAAGACCTCCTCAAAACTGGTAACCTGTGGAAATTTTTAAACTTTGCCTATGGAAATTTTTAAGTGTCAAAGTTTGTCGCCATTCCACAAGCGGGTGCAAATTACTCAGCGTAACATTATCTTTCACAATATTAAAAAAAGGACCTTTTTTTTTTTTTTTTAAATTAAAAAAAAAGTGTATTTTTTTTTTAAGACCGCTGTGCACATACGGTGTGACATAAAGTATTGCAACAACCACCATTTTATTCTCTAGGGTGTCTGAAAAAAAATATATAATGTTTGGGGGTTCTAAGTATTTTTCTAGCAAAAAAAATGATTTTAACTTGTAAACATCAAGTGTTTGAAATAGGCCCAGTCCTTAAGTGCTTAAAACAAAAAAAATGAATTTAGAATATATAGTACAATTGCTGCACAAGTCATGCTGTAATTAAATGTTATTAAAAATTACCTTTCCTTTTTAATCTGCAGCACTGTCATTTTCTATAAAATGCATTATGGCAACCAGGAGGCATTCCGTACACAGACATATAATTTCCTGCTTGTGTGATAGGCTTACTGATTTTCCCAGAACTCCACATTAGGATACAATTGTGGGCATTCACTGCAACAGAAATGTAATTTTTGGTAATGTACTAAAGGGATGCAGACCCTGCCACTTTCCTCATTAGAACCCTGCAAGTGAACTGATTGATAATTATGAAGTCACCTCCATTCACATTCAGTTTCCACATGGATACAGACAAACAGTGCTGTGAGTGCCCGAGTGCACGAGTGCTGTGAGTGCCCGAGTGCATAAGTGCTGTGAGTATCCAAGTGCACGGGTGCTGCGAGTGCACAGGTGCTGTGAGTATCTGTGTATTGTATTGTTGAGTATTAGTGTCAGGAAGCTAGTTGTTAGTTAAATTGGACAGAGCTTAATTCCCAATTCCCATTAAATTGGTAGGTACGATGGTTACCAGCTCTATAGAAGGGACAGACTGCATCTAAATGAGGAGGGTGCAGATTTGCTGGGAGCGAAGATGGCCGAAAAGTTAGAGGGGCTTTCAAACCTAGGCAACGGGGGGAGGGTCCAGACATAGAGATAGCCAGTGTGGAACATATTTCAGTGGGTAGTATTGGGGGCATTAGTGGTAGGTTGACTAAAACACCTAAACCTATGCTAAGTATAGTAACAAGTCCTATTTTCAACCTCAGAACACCCAATAAGGAGCTAGTATGCGTCTGGACAATACTACGAGGCATGTTCGCTAATGCCAGAAGTCTGGCGGACAAGATGGGAGAACTAGAGCTGCTACTGTATGAGGAGGAATTCGATTTTGTGGGAATTTCAGAGACCTAGTTCAATAGCTCTCATGATTGGCTGGCAACCATTCAAGGGTATTCCCTATATCGCAGGGACAGGGAGGGTAAAAAGTGGGGAGGGGTATGCCTGTATATCAAAAATGATATACAGGTGAATGTGAGGGATCGCATCACTAATGGAGCAAGGGAAGAGGTGGAATCCTTATGGGTGGGGTTACAAAGGGAGGAAACCAAGGAGAAAGTAATACTGGGAGTATGCTATAGGTCTCCTAACCTGAGGGAGGAAGGGGAGATGGACCTCCTATCACAGTTTGGAAAAGTGGCAAGGATGGGAAGTTTCAATATAATGGGGGATTTTAATTATCCAGACATAGACTGGGTGGAAGGAACCACGCATTTATCTAAGGCTTGCCATTTCCTAAATGTCTTACAGGACAATTTCATGGGTCTGATGGTAAATGCAGCAACAAGAAACAATGCGTTACTAGACCTACTGATTACTAACAACACAGACTTGAGCGCGGATGTAGAAATACGGGGCAACTTAGGAAACAGCTATTACAGGTCAATTAGTTTCAGCATAAATCACACAAATAGGAAACATAAGGGGAATACAAAGACACTGAATTTCAAAAGAGCCAACTCCCAGAAACTACGCTCCTTGCTAGAAGATACTAAATGGTATAAAATCCTAGGAACAAAGAACACGGAGGAAAAATGTGTGTGCTTTAGGAGCATATTAAATAAGCGTATTAAAAGTCCTGGGTGGCTTCTTTAGCTACATCTCGGGATCTTGTAACAGGCTCTCATTTAAGCGCCATCGCCACTCCGGGGAGGGAGCCGCGCCCGGCAGGGAGAGGCACAAGGTGACCGGGGCATGGTCCAACCACGTTATACTTCCTATGGAAATCCCCAAAACTGAATCAAGTAAATAATGTGGAACCAGGAATAGGTCTATACGGGAGTATACTTGATGGGGATTCGAAAAAAAGTGTAATCCCTCTCTCCAGCATGTACAGTCCGCCATGCGTCTACCAACTGTAATTCGTGCAATTTCCGTATTACACCCTTCCTGGTTCCGCTTGAGCCTGAGGAGGTCCCGGAGGAGGTGTCTACTCTAGGGTCCAACGGGATGTTGAAGTCCCCCCCAGGATCAACTTTCCCTCCGCGAACTCTGCTAATTCTGATAAAACTTTCCCCAGGACGGAGTCTTGATGCACGTTCGGTACATATACAGTGGCTAACGTCACTTTGGTACCTCCAATATGGCCCTTCAAAAAAAGATACCGACCATTTTTGTCTAAATATTTACCTGTAAGGGACCATGGCACCCGATTGGAGATCAATATTGATACACCTTTAGATTTTGCTTTTTGGTTGACTGCGTGATAAGTACAAGGGAAGAATCTATTTTGTAAGAAAGGGAGTCCTCCTGTTTTAAAGTGTGTTTCTTGCACAAATGCTATATCCGTGCTGGAGCTTTTTAAATAATTAAGGAGCATCCTTCTTTTTTCTGGGACATTAAGTCCTTTAGCATTTAAGGAAGTCACTTTCACCCCTTCCATCTTTCACCGTGAAGTTGAGGGGAAACGGGAAGAGGAGAAAGAGCAGAAAACTAAAAAAAATAAAAATAAATAAAACCCCAAACACAACCCCTCTACCCCCCCTTTCCTATAAAGAATCCCTCCCCTCACCCCTATAACCAAACCCCCCTCTAAATCCCTAAGGAGATAGGCCCACCTCTAACCTCTAACCTATATTTCCCGTGGGCCCTGGCCTATATAGGGGATTGGTCTGAGTCGGATGCAAAGCTCAGCTTCCATCCCCATCCCCCCAACCGTCCGTATCCCAAAGTATCTTATCACATCATATTTTACTTCTTCATCTGCTTTATCCAATTTTTTTTATCCCTCCCCCACCCCCTCCTCCCTCATTTTCAGTCATCTGGCCACAATGTCCACCCATTCCTTTATTTATTACAGACAGGATAGTCAGAGAGAACACCCTACAGGTAATCCGGGGGGGAGAAGAAGGAAACGGCAATCAGATAGATAGGAGGGGAGGGGGGGGGGAGGAGAAGTCCTTCTCTCTAATATTCCATCTCTTATTCCCTGACCCCTGACTTCCCCATCTCCCCCTCAACATCTCCCAGGTTCCTCTTTCACTTTATCGCTGTCCCCTCCCCTGACCCCCCTCCCCCCTCGTCTCCATGTACGATGGACCCCTCCTCCACCCCTCTCCTCATTGTTACCTTCATCCCAGTTATTCAAAGTTCCAATATCTCCAGTGTCATAGCCTATTTATATCAATGCCCCTCAGGCTGCCCCCCCCCACTCCCATCCCAAATGGGAGGGGGGGGGAGATACCACACCTCTGTTCCAAAAAATTTTATATTTATATTAGGGGGAGGAAAAAAGTCCCCACCTCCCAATGAATTAATTAATCTTTTAGTGACATTTCTGTGACATAATTCCGATCAATATGTTAGTGCAATATATATGAGAGGAAGAAGAAAAAAATAAATAAATAAATAAAATAAAATAAAAAAATAAAAAATAGAGGACCTCCTCATTTTCTGATAGCTTAGATCAGCATTTGTGACATTATTCGTGACATTATTTTGTGACCTTATTCAATATTTAAAAAAAAACCAAACAAAAAAAAAAACCTCGTGACAGCCTTTCCTATTCAATTAGTTCAGATTCAATATATCTGTGACCCCCACCAACATACATAATCCAAAACACTTCTAACGTAAATAATTTAGCATAAAACAACAAATAAGTGTCATTAATCCAACTTCAATTCCATGTGGTAATATCCTTAATTAATTCCCCACAAACCCCCCATACGAACAACCACACAAAAAAAAGGGAAAAATGTATATATATATATTTTAAACAAAGGGGGAAACCCCTTGAGAAAAACTCCAAAATAAGAGGTGGCCCCGGTCCGTTTACTACGTTTCATCGGCCATGTCCTGGCAACTCACTCAAAAAAAATGGGAAAAAAAACAGAAGAAAAAAAGAAAAATGAAACATATCACGAGGGTGGGAAGGAGGGAAGGGAGGCAAGGGGAGAGGACCTTTGGGTAGGAGGCAGCCTACCCCCCCTTCACCCCTCATGTCTTCCCTGTTAAGGGGCGACCCCGTCCCTTCCCTTCCCCAGTGTTAACTCATCATCCCCCCTCGAAGGAGGCCTCATCGTTCCTATTGACCCTGGGGTGGGTTGTAGCCAGTTTGGGATCACCATATTATCCACCCCCAAAAAAATAAACAAGTCTGGGAGGTCAGTGGGGTGTTTCAGCTTAAATGATGATGAATCCCTCTTTACAGTTAGTGAGATAGGGTAACCCCATCGATATGACCCCCCTATACTCTTAATTCTGTTGAATAGGGGGCGTAACATTGCTCTTCGCTGTAGAGTAGCTCGCGATAAGTCTGGTAAAATTTTCACCAAGAACCCCTTATGTATAATTTCTCCCGCTTCCCATGCCTTACGGCTAATCAGTTCTTTATGTACGTAACGGTGGAAATAGCATATAACATCTCGGGGTCTGCCTAAGTCTGTCGAGCGGGGTCCTAAGGATCTATGTATCCTCTCAATTTCTAGGGTCTGAGGTGGGGTGAAGCTGGCCAACTGATGGCATATTGCCATAATCGTGGGCTGCAAGTCCACCTTCCCTATTGCCTCCGGTACCCCCCTGAACCTTAAGTTCTTACGCCTACTGCGATCTTCCATTTCTTCCACACGGAGCTGCAGTGGGGGGGCATAACAAGATTGTACTATCTGTACCTGCTCCAGTTGTTTGACCCGATTCTCCAGGGAAGCTAGTGTGGTGCTTTCCATTTCAAGCTTATTAGCTATCCATTGTACCTCTGTTTGAACCACCTTTATCTCTCTGCTGTGTGCTTCCTCCAGGCGTGCAATCATCTTCTCTATGTCCACCCATGTCGGCAGGGCTTGCAGGAGCGCTCTGAGCTCCCTGTCATCGTACCTTGGAGCTGTATCCTCCAACAGGTGTGTATCCATGTTGCCTGGCACTCCCTCCTCTGTTTCCAGCCTCTCTGGAGGTGCCAGTCGGGTATGCTCTGTTAGGTCGAGGCTCTCACGTTCTCCGCGTGCTGTTTCGGGCGTCTGTTTTTCAAAATCCGCGCCTCTCTGTTTCTCCGCCGTTCGGCTTTGGGATACCGCTGCTCGTGTTCCCGGGAAGTATTGCTGGATCTCGGGCTGCACAGGTGTCCGCTGGGGCTTGTTTTCTCTCCTCCTCATTACGGGTTAGGTTTCCAGGCTCGATAACTCCACTTACTTAGTTTGCCCACTACATTATTGGCTGTATAAAGCAGTTAATCAGCCGGACGGTCTGGGGGATGGACAGAGCCTCTGTGAGAAAATTATGGCATACTTTCAAATAAATGACACTCCGGGGAGTGACCCGGGCATGGTATGGGAGGCTCATAAAGCCGTGATCCGGGGGATTTTGATTAAACAAGGATCCAGGCATAAGAAGGAACGAGAAAAACAGATAAAAAAGCTATTAGAGGAAATACAAGTCTTGGAATCTCAACATAGGAGGACACAGACACCCGCTGTTGGGAGAGAATTGATGCATCTGAGGCGGCAGATCACGGACATCCTTCGATATAAAGCTAAGGCAAAAATACAGCTAGGCAGGAAAACAACATACGAACTGGGAGACAAATGTAGTAAATTATTAGCTGGGAAACTTAAAGAAAGAGGTACGACAACATACATACCTCAAATAAAAGGGGGAAACGGACAGTTAATATCACTGCCAAAGGGAATAGTGCAGAGGTTTGGAGAATACTACTCCTCTCTATATAATCTGAACCCAGTACCTTCACCTCTTACCACAATGGAGGAATACCTTTCCTCAGCATGGCTTCCCCGGATATCATCACCAGATCGTCATAACTTGGAAATGCCCATTTCCACCGAAGAACTTAGTGAAGCGTTAAAAACAGTCAAACCTGGGAAAGCCCCAGGCCCTGATGGATTTTCCATACAATATTATAAGAGTTTTTTTTCGATACTTGGTAATCAGATGACAAAGATATATAATGAGCTGGGCCGAAGTGCTGCGCTACCCCCGGAAGCATTATTGGCACACATTTCAGTGATTCCAAAGGAAGGGAAGGATCCGGCGGAGTGCGGCAGCTATCGGCCCATCTCATTATTGAACATGGACTTAAAGCTCTTCACCAAAGTATTAGCCATACGGCTCCAACCACAGCTAGTGGATTTAGATCAAGTGGGGTTTGTCCCGACTCGTGAGGCGAGGGATAATACTATTAAGGTACTTAACTTAGTGCAATACGCCAACGATACAAATACACCTTGCGTTTTTTTGAGTACAGATGCTGAAAAAGCATTCGATAAATTGGCAATTTATGTTTGAGGTCCTTAAACAAATAGGAGCGGGAGATCGTATGACCCAATGGATATCTGGAGTTTATACTACACCACAAGCATCAGTTAAAGTAAACTGAGTATTTTCAAAACCTTTTAAAATTACAAATGGCACGCGCCAGGGATGTCCCCTGTCGCCACTATTGTTCGCTCTTACGTTAGAACCCTTACTTAACAAGATTCGCCAAAACCCGGATATCCAGGGAGTATGCTTAGGAAATAAGAACTATAAAGTGTCAGCTTATGCAGACGACCTGCTGTTTTCTATGTCTAACCCACTTATTCCATTGCCTAATCTTATGAAAGAATTCAAGATCTATGGAGACCTATCAAATTTAAAAATTAATTACGCGAAATCAGAAGCGATGGGGGTGAGACTGCCCCCTACAATACAAAAGGCTATACAACCAAATTTTAATTTTAAATGGGTACCTGCGGTGCTGAATTATTTGGGTACATATGTACCATCAAACATAGGAAACACTTTCACGGTAAATTTTATACCATTATATAATTCAGTATGGTCATTACTAGATAAGTGGCAGCACGGATTACACTCGTGGTTTGGCCGCTGTAACACTATCAAGATGTGTATTCTACCAAAATTTTTATATCTATTTCAAGCGTTACCTATTACTATCCCGGTGGGTTTTTTTCATCAGATAAGTAAACTTTTTTCGAAATTTATATGGGCAAAGAAAAGACCTAGGATTGGTAGAAGATTAATGACGATACCCAAGTGTTATGGGGGGGTAGCTGTCCCGGATGTATTCAAGTATTACCAAGTGGCCCATTAGGGGAGATTAGTGGATTGGTGTAGACATGGGGAATCTAAGCAATGGGTAGACATGGAACAACAGCTGAGCCCCGTACCTCTACGTAGAGCACCCTGGTGTTACAAGGAGTTACCCCCCACCCTTAAAAAACATCCTATTTTAGGACCTACACTACGAATTTGTGCCAAGTTCTGCAGTATTCCTAGATTTTCCTCGATCCATTCACCTCTATATCCTATACTGGGAAATCACAAATTCCAACCAGGAATGGAAAAGGGAGCATTTAGTAAACTGGAGGAGAAGGGAGGTTTTCAAGTGTCACATTTTGTGCAATTGGAGGCCTGGCCAACAATTGCAGCACTGATTTAACCAGGAGGGGATTATGAAGTAAATTTCTGGCAAGCAATACAAATCCGCCATTTCTTAGGGACCTTGGGACCACCAATAAATTACCGGCGTCAACTTACAGTATTTGAATTATACTGTGAGGAGAAGGAACCTCTCGCTCGGGTGATCTCTAAGATTTACACACTGTTAAATACCCCATCGGAGGAGTTTGTGCTACCATCCATTAGTAAGTGGGAAAGAGATCTTAATAGAACTTTTAATCCAACTCAATGTAGGAAGATCATTTACTTGGCAATGAACTCATCAATAAATACACGGACACAGGAATTAAATTACAAATTGCTAACTAGATGGTATTACACCCCATCGAGGCTCAGTAAATTTACAGCAGAAACTTCAGACTGATGCTGGAGATGCGGGAAAGAGGAGGGAACACTCCTCCATATCTTTTGGTCTTGCACTAAGATCAGAAAATATTGGTTAGAGGTTCAGAAAATCTCTCAAAAACGTACAGATTTTTTAATACCAGATGATCCCACTTTTTTTCTGCTCCATTGCTCACAGATCCCGACGCAAGTATATAAAAAGTCCGTGTTGTGCCACTTGGTAAATGCTGCCAAGACCTGTATCACTATGTGTTGGAGAGACACAAGACCACCCTCTATTGCAAGGTGGCTTAATAAAGTTAGAGAAATTGGAGCCATAGAAGACTTGGTCCACTCGGCCCAAAATAGAAAAGAACAATATGTACAAACTTAATCAATATGGGACCGATTTGTATTTTCAGAAGAAGGGAAGAGAAAGATGGAAGATAGAGCAGAAGAACGAGAATGTTTTATGTAGAACTTCTTTGTATTTCGCCGTGTAGAGGGGAATAGGGAGAGGAGGAGTAGAAGATTGGGTTTTTTTTTTTTTCTCGTTTTTGTTTAGGTAGGGTTTGGGGTATTTAATAAAAGGAACTAAAGGGAGGATTAGAGAATTAAATAAGGAATAAGATACTGGGAATAAGTCTTGTAGTACCGAGGTCCTAATTTAGGTAAAATTATAAGGGTATAACCTATGAATGTTTATGTAGAGACTAGGGAACTTTAAGTTAACACTAAAAGCAAATATAAAGTATCGAATAGATGTATTTGTAAGTGTTTAAATGCGATGTAATTATGTATTCTCCCTTTATATAAATAAAGAATTAATAAAAATAAAAGCCTTGCAATGTATGTTATTCTTCATGTTCCTTTATTCTGTATCACTAAAATTCATAATAAAAAAAATTTGCTATTTGAAAAAAAATAAAAAAATAAAAGCCTTGGGTGGCTTAACACCAACGTAAAAATTCATATAAAAGCAAAGGAGAAGGCCTTCAAAAAATACAAGTCTGAGGGGTCCTCATCAGCATTCCAACTGTACAAAGAATGCAATAAGAAATGTAAGGGTGTAATCAGGGCGGCTAAGATAGAATACGAAAGGCACATAGTGGAGGAGGGTAAAAAAAATCCCAAAAAATTCTTTAAGAACGTAAATAGTAAAAGAGGGAAGACCGATCATATTCGCCCCATAAAGAATGATGAAGGGATTCTGGATACAAAGGATAGTGAGATGGCGAAGGTTTTGAATGTATTCGTCTCCTCAGTCTTCACGAGGGAAACGGGGGGCTTCAGTAACTAAAACTGCAATGTTTATCCTCATGACACGTCACAGGAAGCACCCTCATGGTTAATAGAGGATAAAATTAGAAACAGACTTGAAAAACTTAACATATCATCGGGACCAGATGGCTTGCATTAGCAGTAATCAGCATGGATTCATGAAAAATAGTTCTTGCCAAACAAATCTATTAACATTTTATGAGAAGGTGAGCTGCGATCTAGATGAAGGAAGGCCCGTAGACGTAGTGTATCTGGATTTTGCAAAGGCAATTGATACAGTTCCCCACAAATGTTTACTGTACAAGCTAGGGTCTGTGGGCATGGACCAAAGGGTGAGTATCTGGATTGAAAACTGGCTACAAGGGCGAGTTCAGAGGGTAGTGATAAATGGGGAGTACTCGGAATGGTCCAACATGGAAAATGGGGTCCCTCAGGGTTCTGTCCTGGGACCAATCCTACTTAATTTATTCATAAATGATCTGGAGGATGGGATAGACAGCTCAATCTCAGTATTTGCAGATGATACTAAGCTAAGCAGGGCAATAGCTTCTCCGCAGGATGTGGAAACCTTGCAAGAAGATCTGAACAAATTATTGGGGTGAACAACTACATGGCAAATGAGGTTTAATGTAGAAAAATGTAAAATAATGCATTTAGGTGGCAAAAACATGAATGCAATCTACTCACTAGGGGGAGAACCTCTGGGGGAATTTAGGATGAAGCCTTCCTGGGGTCCTTAGCGGGGGGTCCTAGTAGCTGACAAGCACAGCAACAGCATGCAAAGCCAAGCTGCTGCAAGCAAAGCCAATAGAAATTTGGCATGCATTAAAAAGGAAATTAACTCCAGAGATAAAACAACAATTCTCCCACTCTACAAGACTGTAGTATGCCATCCAGTTCTGGGTTCCAGTCCTCAGGAAGGATGAGCTGGAAATAGAAAGAGTACAGAGAAGGGCAACAAAGCTAATAAAGGGACTGGAGGATCTTAGTTATGAGGAAAGATTACAAGCACTGAACTCATTCTCTCTGGAGAAGAGACGATTGAGAGGGAATATGATTTCAATGTACAAATACCGTACTGGTGACCCCACAATAGGGAAAAAACTTTTCCATGAAAGGGCATTTGAAAAAACTCACGGCCATTCACTAAAATTAGAAGAAAAGCGATTTAATCGGAAACTGCGTAGAACGTTCTTTACTGTAAGAGCGGTGAGAATGTGGAATTCTCTTCCACAAGCAATGGTTTCAGTAGGAAGCATAGATAATTTCAAAAAACTATTAGATAGGCACCTAAACGACCACAACATACAGGGATATACAATGTAATATTGACATAACAGCGCACACACACAGGTTGGACTTGATAAACTTGTGTCTTTTTTCAACCTTACAACTATGTAACTATGTAACAAACGGCTATTTCTTTAGAATACCAAAAGGTAGGAATGTGCAATAAAGTTTGTTAAAATCCTTGCAATGTACACCCACCCAGATCACCCAGAGGGGGATGTTTTTTTTTTCCATCAAAAAATTTTTTGGGAGTAAAGGCTTGTTTACATGTGTTGTGTGTGTGTGTATTACTGCTCCCTCTAAAAAGCAAAGTGTTATTTTGTCTTCTATTAGACTATTTTAAGCACTGAAAGTACGTGGAACTGCACAGCAAACGCCTGCATTACACGTGGTTGCGGCATGGTTCCATGTGTTGGAAAAGAAGAACAGCATGAAATGTAAAGTTGTTAATAAACTGACAATACTGTATGCATTATACCTATCTATGCAGCAGTGTATAGTTCTTATATTCTATGATATAACAGGCTGTATTGTCTATCTATGCTCAATGCACTTGTTTGTGTTCTCTTCCTGTCTGTCTCCATGATGATAAAAGGCATGTAATATATTTCTCCATAAAAGTAAAGCTGGGCGTGGCCTGACCTCGGGAGAAGATGGCAGCTTAAATCTTTTGCTCCCACTGACAGAGAGGATCTTCTAGCTAAAACGGAGGTTACTTGCCCGCCTTAACGCAAAAAAAACATGGGAACTTCATCCCGCAGCTCCTCCACATCCAGATCAAGGTCCCCTCGCGACTTGACTGGCAGGAATAGCCATATTATACCAGAAATGTTCCGCTCCCATTCTGGCAACATGGCGCCCACACGAGGCCTGCCTCAGACAACAGGCCCAACGGAGGAAAATGGAGCAGTGATTCTAACGCCGAACTCCCAACCCAGCCTCCAGGACCTACACTCAGTAGCGCAGGATATAAAAAACACCCTCACGGCAGCTCTAACAGCGGCAATCACGGATCTCAAGATCGACATTCAAGCGATTGCAGGCAGAGTCCAGGAAGTGGAGAAGACGACCACGACCCATTCTACTGTGCTCCGCCGTATGTGCCAGGCCCTGGATACACACACCCTACAACTGCGAGATATGAATCGACACATGGAGGATTTGGACAATCGCGGTAGGCGCCACAATTTGCGGGTGAGAGGCCTGCCGGAATCGATTGAGGCTGACAGGCTCCAAGCAGAGGTATCCAGCTTCTTTAACAGCCTCCTGGATAAACCACCAGCCACCCCCATAGGTATGGAACGCATACACCGCGCCCTACGCCCACGGGGGAGAGAAGCTGACCCGCCTAGGGATGTGATTTGTCATATTATTGACTACCATCTGAAAGAAGAACTGCTTCGTAAGGCCCGTATGGCTACGAAGCTCTCACACAATGGCGCCGACATACGCATTTTTCAAGATCTCTCCACAATAACACTACAGCGCCGGAGAGAACTGCGCCCCCTGCTGGAAGTACTGCGTTCCAAGGATATCCCATACAGGTGGAAATTCCCCTTCGGCTTGTCAGCATCCTATCAGGGCCGCACTGCACTGCTCAGAGTGCCGGAAGATTTACGCTATTTCTGCGAAACCCTTGACTTACCGTTCACGGATGTCCCCGAATGGTATGCGGAATTCCGCCCTCCGGCCTCCAGAAAACTCCCGCCTGACAGTGAACCAATGGACACTCAGCCGCATCGCTACAGACGGCAGCGATCCCCATCCGAAGCAAGACAACGTCTCCATGGACCTGGTAATGCCAGGGGCCCCAGCCCGCTAGACACACCGCAGACCAGACGAGCACGCCGGGACCGCTGATCAGCGAAGCCGGATCGCACGACACACGGAGACTCGATTTGCTCACTGCCTTTTGTTTCATGGATTACAGTGAGTTCTGTTCCAGTTTTTTTTCCTCTCTTTTTTTTCTTTTAGTTCTCCTTCTCTGGTTTATGTTACGTTTTGATCACACCAGCCGCTAACCGCCAAGCTCCCTACAGGCCTAACTGTCGGCTCAGGACTTAGCCATTCCGCTCGAAACATCACACTACGAGTGAGAAAACTGAAACCACACGGACTGCTGATGTAGAGAAGAATCAGGAACCCCGGATCAACACTGTCTTCAACATAGGAAGAAACCAAGATCACGCAAGACATGACATTTCAGCTCACACGGCTTTGGTCACTCTTGCCAGCTATATGCCCACAGTCACAGTATCCTTTCCTCCTCTGATCCCTCACTCACACACATTTTAAGCGGAGATTGAGGGAGACCGGGTGGCTCTAAGATTCAACTGAAACGTAATAGCTCTCGTGCTATCACTAACCTTTTAATGTCTTATGTTAACCATTAGAGCTTAAGATCTCTAGTCTGGAATTGACTGGACAAGAATGGGGGAGGTGATGGTTCGCGGGAATGATATAAGTGCTCTTCTACATGGTATTGCCTAAATTAAACAATACACGACCGATGCTCCATACACGAATTTATGTGCAATATAATACAGGTTTGATCAGAATGAACTTGGATATTGCCCGATGCATAGCACACGGTTATCTAGAATGCTGATTACACTACCACTCCTCAGTTAGACATTACCCCGGTTACACCACTTGCAGCATGCAGGTGGGGGAGAAACGGGTCCCGCGGATCATCACCTCCTATGCTGTATGGATGATACTTGGAATGTATGCTATGAAAGGCTTAGGTTTTAGTACCAACTTTTTAAAGCGATGGGCTCATAATTGGTCGATCAGCATGCACATAAATTTATCCTATGCTCATGGGTGGAGGGAGGGGCCCCGGAGGCATCATGTTACCTACGCCATCCACTAATATACTGCTGTGTTCAAGTAATGAAGCAGGTTGCACCCATCTAGATTAGCCCTGGTTGCATTAAAATTACCCGACCATTTACTCTCACTTACACATTGCGCTCTAGCATAATAGTATTGTATTCTTAGACCCCCATACACCTTCTAAAACCCCGGATAGTGTTCGAAACCCCCTCCAGAGATACAAATTCTCTGACACCTCAGTCTAATCTCCTCTACAACCCCCTCCTCGTCCTCCTCCGACAGAGACGCTCAGGTATAAGGAATCTTCACGCCATCCTTAGTCAGCTCACCCAAAGTTTAAACTCACCAGCAATATGCCGCACACACCATCAGCCAACAACAAATCAATCAAAATAATATCTCTAAATACAAGGGGACTTAACATCCCTGAAAAACGCTCTCAGTTGCTACTTTCCATGCATAAAAACAAAGCGGACATTGTCTTTCTCCAGGAGACACACTTTAGAACAAGCTCCATCCCCAAACTCTCCAACTATCGATTCCCAACTTCCATACACGCAACGAACAACTCTACAAAATCGAAAGGAGTCTCCCTTTTATTTGCTAAAAATTGCCTGTTTCACGTTACAGATACATGCATAGACTCAGAAGCGCGATATCTTTTTGTCAAGGGCACACTACACGGCAAAAGAATAACCCTAGCCAAAACACGAAACAAGTACCCTTCTTCAGGTCCACCTTAAGAAAACTCACATTGTTCCAAGACGGCATTCTTATATTAGGAGGAGACTTCAACGTCCCTCTAAACCCACTACACGATACTTCAACCGGTTCATCCAGCTTACCATATAGCGCGCTACGTGCAATTAAATCGCAATTGACAGAACTATCACTTCACGACTCCTGGCGCACTCTCCACCCGAATGAGAAAGATTTCACTTTTTTCTCGACTCCCCACAACAGATACTCCCGATTAGACTATCTATTCATTTCACAAAGGGACCTGCCAATGCTAACGACGACCACCATAGACCCCATGTATCTTTCCGACCACCACCCTATTTCCATGACGCTAGCTTTCTCACACACTCAGCCCAGACACCATATTTGGCGTCTGGACCCCTCGCTTCTCACGGACATAGCAACCATGACAGCCATACAACAACGCCTCCTGCTTTACTTTAAGGAAAATGACTCCCCGGAAATCTCCCCTATGATGAGATGGGAAGCACATAAAAGCACCATTCGAGGTGAACTAATTGCACTTTCAGCAAAACGTAGGAAGGACAGACAGACACACATAAATACCTTGACCTCACGGATACAATCCTTAGAAGCAGCACACAAAACATCCCTGGCAGTGACGTCTCTCCCGGAATTGCTCCAAGCTAGATCCGAGCTTTTAGAAGCTCTCAACAAACAAACAAAACGCAATTATATACTTTCCCGAAAAATATTCTATGAGTATGGCAACAAATCAGGCAAAATCTTGGCCAGAGCTCTACATGCCAAAAAAGCAAAAACAACAATCCACTCAATCACAGATCCTACTGGGACTAGACTAGTTTCCAATGATCAAATAGCCGAACAATTTGTTAACTATTATTCCCAGCTTTACAACCTGCATCCCCACGACACACAGAAGGTTGACAACCACAGACGGAAAGCCATCCAGGACTTTCTCACGAATTATTGCCCTCAACACATACCTATTGATGAAGCAAACAATCTAGAAAGACCCATATCCCCAGCTGAACTGGACGTGGTTCTAAAACAATTGAAGACTGGGAAAAGCCCTGGCCCAGACGGTCTAACGACCGGATATTACCAAACCTACATTGAAATACTCAAACCACATTTCCTGCAGGCATTTAACTCCCTTTCCTCAGATAATCCCCCACCTAGAGACCTACTTGCGGCACATGTAACGGTGATACCTAAACCCAATAAAGATGCGTCTACGGTATCGAACTATCGACCTATATCCTTATTGAATGTTGATCTAAAAATATACGCCAAGATACTAGCCAATCGTCTCTTACCTCTCCTACCCAACCTCATCTCACTAGACCAGGTGGGTTTTATACCGGGCAGAGAGGCTAGAGACAACACTATTAAGGCCATCAACATACACAAATGGTTAACTTCACAACAACAGCAAGGATTCTTCTTGTCGCTTGACGCGGAGAAGGCATTCGATAGGGTTGCGTGGGATTATACGGAGGAGGTACTCAAAAAGATCGGTATACGAGATCGTATGCTACAATTTATATTAGCCCTCTATGCCTCCCCCACCGCACAGGTCCGTGTTAATGGACACCTGTCGAATGCCTTCTCCATGTCAAACGGGACACGTCAGGGATGCCCGCTTTCCCCGTTAATATTCATCCTTACCCTAGAACCACTCCTTCAATGCCTCAGATCCAACCCGGACATCAAAGGAGTATCCATATCAGGGACTACATACAAGCTATCCGCTTTCGCAGACGACATCCTCTTGTTTCTGACTGAACCCCACATTTCACTACCTAACTTACTTAAAGACCTCAATATGTTCAACCTCCTGACCAACCTACAAATTAACTTTAAAAAATCAGAAGCCCTGAACGTTTCTTTACAAACAGTGACCCTTGAAGCATGTCAGTCTAACTTCCCCTTCAAGTGGACTCGTGAGGCGATTACCTACCTCGGGATACGCTTACCAACACGCCTTTCTGACCTATATATTAAAAATTACTTACCAATCCTCCAACAAATTCAAAAAGATCTTAAGTCCTGGTCAACGGGACTCTTTTCCTGGTTTGGGAGAACAGCAATAATTAAAATGAACATTCTCCCAAGAATACTATATGTCATGCAAACAGTCCCCATACGATTACCGAAAGCCTTCTTCGCTTCATACCGCAGGGCTTGCAACGAGTTTATTTGGGGAACAAACCGCCCCAGGCTTAGCTTCGAAAGACTGTCCCTGCCCAAGTTAAAAGGAGGACTAGCCCTCCCAGACATTGCGAAATACCACCAAGCATGCCAATTGTCCAGAATAGTTGACTGGTCTATCCACTCCCACACTAAAGCCTGGACGCAAATTGAAAATGAATTCTCATTGACCCCCGTTAGATCACTACCTTGGACGCCCACAAGACAGATTCCCCAGACATGCTCACAACACCCTTTGATTTCCTCCACACTTCACTCATTCAAATCAATGTGCCAAAAACACCACATTTCCTCCAACCCAAGCCCCTTAACACCAATCCGAAACAATGCAGACTTTCCACCGAGGTTATACTCCACATTTCTTAAGGGATACTGGCCCCAAGATGACATACGCGCAAAACACTTCTTTTCAGGAAATACCTTCCAAGCAATCACAAACCTACCCGCACACGTATCTGGAAAACTCTTCCCGCCTTGGATATATAACCAAATCCGACACTTTCTTGACCACCCCCCCAAAAATACAGATTATTCCAGACAGCTTACCCCCTTTGAAGTGCTATGCTCCCAGACAGAACCGCAGAGACACGTAATCTCAGAATTATATGCTCTCCTTTTCTCGGAACACACCCCTAAATCCAACATAGCCACGCGTGCTTGGGAAAAAGACTTAGACTTAGATCTTTCAGACCAAGAATGGGAAAACATCTACTCCTATATACACAAAGGTACGATTAATGTGTCAGCACAAGAAAACGGATTTAAGATCTTTTCTAAGTGGTACAAAACCCCCCTTAAACTACACAAAATGTCCCCCTCCATACCTCCGACATGCTGGAGATGCTCAGATGCACAGGGTTCCATGGTCCATTTATGGTGGTCATGCCCACTTATTCAACCCTTCTGGAAAGAAGTCCAACGTATCACCACTAATATAACCACCTATCCAATTGAATTTACCCCTGCCCAAATGTTATTGCACCATTCCTCTATACCAAAAAAAGACTACCATCGCTCACTAGCACTACATATGATAAATGCAGCTAAAATGTGCATCCCAACTCTCTGGAAATCTACTAAACCCCCGACTATTGCAGATTGGCTCAAGCGTATATCTAAAATTGCCGAAATGGAGGAACTGATCCACCAAGCCAAAGATACGTCCACCAAATTCAGAACTATTTGGTCTTGCTGGCAACATTTCCAAACGACAACTGAATATAAAGACCTCCTGTCCTAAGAACTTACAACAATGCCTGGGACTCTGTCGGAGGAGGACTCATAATACTCCTTTTCACTACACCCAAGACCTTCTCTTTCCTTTCTTACCTTACATACACTCATACTCTCCCTCCCATTTTATATTCCACCCTACTTCATGTCTCCCCGTTAAACGCTTAGGACCCTTCTTACAGACCACCGAGTCATATTGCATACCATTATCTCACCCAAACCCTTCCTCACCTACTTCATACTCTGCTCCTCCCAACCACCCCACCCCATCATGATAGGACTATCACCCCTGCCTACCCAACTAAGATTAGGATTGCTTGTGGTCCGGTGACCGCAATCCTATCACAAGTTAACAACCCAGAGGCAGATTACACGACAAAGTAACACTTCACACGAAGATGTACCCAGGACGCCACTCTAAAAACTGACAAGTTGATAGCAATAAGGAGCGGACCCATGAATATCTTCGCACACTCTTGACAGCTCTAAGCCTTTATCAACGCCCTTCTTAAGATTCCGTTCTTAGATAAGAGATAACTTACATCCCACTCGCTGGATTCAATTACACATTGCCCAAGTTCATCACTCGAACAATAAGAGGATATCTCTTGGTCCCCAATAGAACACATTTTCATAGATATGCCTCTGGGCGCAGACCCGCATGTTTCTTTGTTTATAACTGATGTTTGGTTGTTCAACGTTATACCATACATAAAAAATTTTTCTGTATCGTTCTTTCTGTATTTGTTCACAAAGCTGAATTGGATGTATTGTATTGAACGAGATGTTTTCTGTATCACATCTTATACAACAACACAATCTTATGTATATGCCTGATGTTATGCTTCTGTATAACTTGACTTTTCAATGACAATAAACATGATTCTGTAAAAAAAAAAAAAAAAAAGTAAAGCTGTTTGCTGTATCCAAGAAGCTTCCAAAGCATGATTTCAGAAATCAGCTAATAGGTTATGGGTCCCAGCCACCCAGGCACTGGAGAGGATACTCAGTGAGTACAGAGCAGTCTGTGAGTTTTGTATGCAAGCAAATGAGAGGAAGCGTCGACATGAAGGAACACAGAAAGAAGAAGATGAGAAGGTGAAGGTGATACTTCAGGGTATTAGCCCCGATCGTTTTTCCGGACGAAGAGAACAAGTGTCACGAAAATGAAAATGACCTTTGGCTCCACAATAGAGGCACAGGCCTAGAGTTCTGCGCCTAGTGTGTTCTTCAGGAGACAACTTGGTCCAGCCCAGCTGCATAGGTTCCTCAGCAGGCAGGGGGTGCTCCTCGGATCAAAGAGAAGGGACTGGGAGCTCAGGCTGCCTAAGGAACGGGGAGTGCTGGCGTCTTTTTTCCAGGGCCCTCTCCTGAAAGCGAATATAAATCTGGTTACACAAGGTGATGACACCATCCAGATCTTCCTGCTAATTCATCCTTCACTCTATCAGAGAGGCCATGTAAAAAGGTTGCAACTAGGGCCTCATTATTGCAGCTCAATTCAGCTGTGAGGATACGGAACTGAAGAGCATACTGTCCCACAGAAGCGGACTCTTGACAGAGACGTAAAAGAGTGCTAGCCGCTGAGGAGACATGACCTGGTTCCTCGAAGATATTCCGAAAAAGTTTAAAGAAATCAGACAGGCTAGAAACCACTGGATCATTCAGTTCCCGCAGAGGTGCAGCCCAAGCTAGTGCCTCGCCGAACAGGAGGGATATAATATAGGCTACTTTCCCCCGATCGGACAGGAAGTTTTGGGGCTGAAGTCATAGGTGTGCGCAGCCTATTGCATTAGGGTGTGCACCCCAAAGCTCAAACACACATGCGTGTGTATGTATGTGTATATACATTATATATACACACACACACACTCTTATGGCAGAGCCGATGCAGTGAAAGAGAGGTATGGTAGCACTTTATTAATGGCAGAACTGGTCAGAGGGAGATATTTCCCATCTCTCGGCTGGCAAAATATGATAATGCTAATGCGCTTGGGGTGATTAGGGTGTGCCCAGGCACACCTGGCACACCCCCTGCGCACGCCTATGGCTGAAGTTCAAAATGAAATGTGCACTGGCTAAGGAACCCCCTGCAAGCCTTGGAGTCCCCAGTGAAACAGGCCGGAGCTGGCAGTTGTAATGAATGTGTGGCTGCGACTGGTGCGATAGGTGCAGCAGCAGATAGTGGTTGAGGTTGTTGAACCAGGGGTCCTAATGAGGCCTGAACCTGTTCAAAACGGGATGCCAAATCCTGAAGGAATCGCATCACTTGGGTCTGATGCGATTCCTGGGTCTCAAGTCTGCGAACTAAGCCCTGCAACGGATCATCTGCGCGTAGCAGCACGTCAGCCGGGTCCATGGCTGATCAAACTGTCAGGTCACCTTGAGGCTAAGTGACAGATGCACACCGTAGGGATCAGGAGTGCACCGCAAGGTAGTGGATCCTACGGCTGACTGCTGCGGATGGGAGTCAGGGTGGTAAGGAAGGCAGGGCCACTAGAACACCAGCACGGATCCCACTGGGGTTAGAGCATAAGATTCCCTGTGGAGCAGAGTCTAAGAGCCAGCAGGTGTTCACCAGAGCCTCTAGTGGTGAGGATTGACTGGGTCGCAACCCCCAGGGTCCCCCAGCTCCCACCCACAGTAGGCAACAGGAGGATAGGGATAGTAAGAGAATAAGCCAAGGTCAGGGGCCACAAGTAGACAAGGACAACAGAGTTCACGCCAAGGTTCAGGGTCACAGGCAAACAGGGATAGTCGGGGACACGTCAAAGGTCAGAGTCACGAGCAGACAGGATTAGTCGAGAACAGGCCAAATCGGTAACTGGAATCAGAAGCAGGAAACACAGCAAGTACACACAAAAGCTAACACACAATGGTTGATCAGCACTGCTGGCTTGCAGTGCACAGGTTAATATAGGGTTCCCTGATAGGAGCTGGGGTGGAGCCATGCTAGAGGAGAGTTTATAAAAGCAGTCAGGTAAGAGTCAGCTGGTCTTTAGAGATGAACACATGGAGACAGGTAAGCTGACAGATAAAACTCTATTGCATAACCATGACAGACACACAGGCAACAGCAATTATAAGCTTGCTAGTGGAAAATTACCAGCTTATCCACATAAGAACAGAGAAAATGGTCAAAGGTATGTGGACTTCATTACAAAAGCTGCATGAGCGTTTAAGTCTAAACAGCAAGTTATTTCTGCTAAGAAAGCCTTATAATATTAGACCATATGAGAAGAAGGCCAGCAAATGTGTAACGACATGAAAGCTATTCTAGAGATCATAGAGCAGCTACGTACCATTGGAGAGGACATCAAAGATAACCATACTGTTGCCCTGCTCCTCTGCAGCCTTCCAGAGACATATACTGCTCTTATTAATGCTAAATAGGGATGAGCTTCGAGTTGGAGTCGAACTCAGGTTCGACTCGAACATCGGCTGTTCGCCAGTTCGCTGAACAGCGAACAATTTGGGGTGTTTGCGGCAAATTCGAAAGCCGCGGAACACCCTTTAAAAGTCTATGGGAGAAATCAAAAGTGCTAATTTTAAAGGCTTATATGCAAGTTATTGTCATAAAAAGTGTTTGGGGACCTGGGTCAATCAATGCAAAAAAAAGTTCTAAAAACGGCCGTTTTTTCAGGAGCAGTGATTTTAATAATGCTTAAAGTGAAATAATTAGAAGAAATTAAAGACCTAAAGATAAAAAAGAGGGGCGCATGCGCGGCAGCGTCCAAGATGGCCGCTTAGTCCGGGAGCTCCGCGCCTCTCCATCCTAACGCCAGCCACAGCGGCGGTGTAAGCCCTCGTTCCGACCCCCCACCCGCACCAGCTACTAGGGGACACCCCCGGCCACGAGCGGATGTCTTTTATTCCCGCCCGGAGGAACCTCACAGCCGCGCTGAACGACTCCATGGAGCGGCCTGGTCCCTCCAAGATGGCGCCCCTCACCTCACGAGGCCTGCCCTGCCTATCTGAATCAATTGCTGACCAGGATCAAGGGGCCCTCACGTCATCACAATCTTCAGATGCCACAGTGAGTTCTCTCCCAGGGCTCCCCTCACCAGCATCCACAGACTCTCTGCTGAGGAGGTCATTTGGGGGGGCTGCTCTCACCCCTCAGCAGGATTCACCTCACAGCCCGGACCCCTGGGAAGCACAAGCCAGGGATCTCTCCCCCTCCCCTACTGACTTTCCCTCTATGATGGCTGCTTTTTCACAGATGCTCTCAAAAGGCCTATCTCACACAGCTGCTCAGATCACGGCTTCCATACACGCAGATCTGCAGCAGATTGGAGCTAGAATTGAAGTGATCGAGCAAAAGTCTGACCAGGCCACCCTGAGAATTAACCAAAACTCTTCCAGAATCCTGGATCTCCAGGACCAACTGGATTCCGCCATATCCAAAATAGATGACCTCGAGAACAGGTCGAGACGTTACAACTTCCGTATCAGGGGGCTCCCTGAAACCGTCAAAGACACCCACTCGGCAGTTCAGGACTTCATCAAAAGTTTAATCCCGGCCATCCCAGCCCACCGCCTGGAGCTCGATAGGGCCCACAGGGCGCTACAACTGCCTCGTTCGGATGGCCTACCACGTGATATTATTGTGAAACCGCATTTTTATGCAGTTAAAGAAGAAGTGATGAAACTCTCCAGGGCGGCGGAGAAGCTGATGATCCTAGGTCACCAGGTCCAAATCTTTGCAGATCTTTCCCCATATACAGTACAAAAACGGCGGGCTCTGAAACCGCTTCTTCAAGTCCTGGCGAGCAAAGAGATCACGTACAGGTGGGCCTTCCCACTGAGACTGAACTTCTCATATCGCAACAAACCATACAGTTTCTCAACATTCCAGGATGGGGAACGACTTCTCCTGCATCTGGGCCTGATCTCTCAGGAAGTCCCACAACCGGCGGCCCCTCGAGGAGCATCGTCTGTCAAGCGAACATCTCCTACCAGCCCGGTATCACCAGTCTGGCAGAAACAGCTGCCCAAACGTTCCAAGGAATCCTTTCCCCCATGATCGGGCCTGTAGGCTGAAATGACTCTATTTCTGGCCCTCCCCTTGGCCTTTGTCGGCGCTTGACCTGCAGCTAGTATCTTGGTCACTTTTTCCCCAGGACTTCCTTCCTTTCAGTTCCTCACGGGTTAAAAACTTCCACGGGCAGTTGTCCCTCTGCCCCATTTTTGTTATTACCTTATTTTCTTCCTGCACTATCCAGGGGTTTGTTTTTTTTTTTTTTTTCCTTTTTTTCTCATTATTATTAGTTGTTAGCAGGGCTTACACTGCATTGTTCATACACTGCTATAGTCTCATCCAGAGGCGGCGTTGACCGGAGGGGTCGTAGTGCGCCCCCCTCTGGCTCCGATAGTTGAACCTCTGTTTTTTCCTCTCCCTCCTTACTTCTCTTTTCTTCCCTCTCTCTTTTCCTCTCCCCCGTCCATCTCCCTCATCTTCCGCTACAGGTTCCCGCTGGTTCTCCCCTCGGCCGCAGCGCAGATCGAATTCTCAATTCCACCGGGGTTGTCCCCTATCTGCCAGGGAAATCAACGACGTCAGGTAAGATTTACAAACACTCAGCACCGCATTTCTTTCCCCCTCATGACTGACTCCACACAGACAACAGGGACGCTCAGGATTTTTTCACATAATGCACAGGGCCTTAACTCCCCTGTGAAGAGACGCAAGGTACTACAACAGTTACACTCCCTGAAGGCGGATGTAGTTCTGCTCCAGGAGACTCACTTTCCTGCTTCATATCAGCCCAAATTCCTCCACAAGACATTCATGAATTTTCACCTAGCCAACGCAAACGACAAAACGAGAGGAGTGGCGATTTGCTTTTCAAACAAAACTCACTTTGCTCATACACACACAATCAAAGACCCTGAGGGAAGATACATTCTAGTGACTGGAACGATTAATGGTGACGCTTACACATTTGTCTCATACTACACTCCGAACACACACCAAGACCTTTTTTTCGAGTCCACACTGAAGGTACTAAAGCCGCATTTTATTGGTACCGTAATATTGGGGGGAGACTCCAATACCCACGTTTGACTTCTCCTTGGATAAATCCAATACCCTGAGGCCCAAGTCCAAAAGGCCCCCTAAACGTAGCCTTCGGGTGGCGCAGACGGTTCAATCCTTTGGCCTGGTAGATATTTGGAGGGAAATGAATCCCCAAACTAGAGACTACACGCACTACTCAGCCCCCCACCAAACCTTCTCTAGGATTGACCATATATTTGTCCCACCACATGTAATTCCGAGAGTAATCACCTCCAAAATATATGACACACCACTGTCCGACCACTCGATAATGTCACTATCATTACGGGGGGGGTTGGGTATTAGAGGTCCCTTCAAATGGCGCCTCAATGAATCTCTCTTGAGCAATCCAGTCCATTGCACGATTATAGACAAGGCTTTATCCGAATACTTTAGCGAGAACGACACGGGGTCGGTTTCGCCAGGTTGTCTGTGGGCGGCACACAAGGCGGTGTTGAGGGGTAGGATATTGCAACTCTCCTCACAACTTAAAAAGGAGAGCAGGGCAGAAGTTTTGCGACTCACGGCAGACTTCTGCCTGCTAAGCAAAAGTCATAAACAACACCCCACGGCAGATAGCCTGGCCAAGCTGGACTCGGCTCGAGTGCAACTAAACCTCTCTCTCACCACATCTGCGGAGAAACACTTACGGTGGTCAGGCGCCCGTTTCTATTACCAATCCGATAGGATAGGTTCTAAGTTGGCAACCAAGCTTAGCCCTAGGAGCCGTAACTCGGTATTCCCCAAAATTCGAGCATCATCGGGCAATTTGACTCAAAATCCAACGCTTATTATGAAGTCGTTTCATAATTACTATTCTCGTCTCTACGAGAATTTGCCGTGCGCACATCACAAGACCAGGGAACTGTTTCTCCGAGACATTACCCTACCTCACCTGCAGCAAACACATCGCGATATACTAGACGCCCCCTTCTCCACAGAGGAAATATTAGATGTCATTAAATCTTTGAAAACGAACTCTGCCCCGGGGCCGGATGGTTTTTCGGTATGTTATTACAAGAAATTTGGCCCTCGTCTGGCCCCTTACATGGCCCGGTTCTTTAACTCCCTCCGGGATGGAGCCCCTCTCCCTAGTGACTCAAATTCAGCCTTTATCTCGGTCATACCGAAACAGGGTAAAGACCCCAGCGAAGTGGGAAGCTACCGCCCTATTTCGTTAATCAATAACGATCTCAAAATTATGACTAAAATACTAGCAAACAGAATGTCTGACTTTATAGCGCTTTACATACACAGGGACCAAGTGGGCTTCATCCCGGGGAGACAGGGCCCTGATCAGGTTCGCAGAGCTATTGATTTGATTTCCCTTCTGCAGACCCAGTGGGACGGCGGGCCTGCTCAGGGGGGCTTTTTGTTGTCGCTGGATCTGCAGAAGGCCTTTGACTCCGTGTCATGGCCCTACCTTTTTGACATTCTTGAACGCTGGGGTTTTGGCGAAGGATTTCGCTCGATAATCCACACACTGTATTCCTCACCATCGGCTCAGGTGCGTCTTATGGGTCACTACTCGGATCCCTTCGATATCCGCAGGGGAACTAGACAGGGATGCCCTCTCTCTCCCTTGATATTCGCGATCGCGATCGAGACTCTGGCTATTGCCATTAGATCGAACGAGAACATCAGAGGAGTACAGTGTGGCCCTGACATTCACAAATGTGCCCTATTTGCTGACGACATGCTACTGTTCCTCACAGCCCCCCTCATCACTACGCCAAACGTCTTCAGACTCCTTCGGGATTTCGGCATTATCTCCGGTCTCCAAGTGAACGTGTCTAAATCTGTGGCCCTCAATGTCTCGGTACCGGCACCGTTAATAGACCAACTCCAACAACACTTTCCTTTCACGTGGGCAGGTAGTTCAATCCCCTACTTAGGTATCAAACTGACGAGAAATATAGGAGACCTATATGCCGCCAACTACCCCCCCATGCTCCGCTCTTTGGAGCTAGATCTCCAGAAGTGGATGAAGGAGGGCTTATCATGGTTGGGCAGGCTCAACGCAGTCAAAATGAATCTCCTGCCTCGACTTTTATATCTATTCCGCTCACTTCCCATCCCGGTTAAAAAGCCTATCCTGTCCAAATTTCAATCCAGGGTGATAAGATTTGTCTGGGGGGACAGAGGTCACCGCTTCGCAAAATAAATTTTGTTCCGACTTAGGTCTCAGGGAGGCCTGGGTCTCCCAAATTTTTGGCTATACTACCAGGCAGCACAGTTGTCACAGTTCTCCGCCATCTATTCCAAGCACTACAGGCCCGACTGGATTTCCCTCGAGAGACAGGCCGTTCCACATTTCACTCTTGACTTCTTAACATGGAGACCCTCCAAACATAGACCGGCAGTTCTAGCCCCCACCTTGTCTCACTCCTTAGCTCTCTGTGACCAAGTACACAAAAACACCAACTTGATATCGCCTCTAAGACCCCTCACGCACCTATTTCACAACCCTGACTTCCCACCTGGGATGAACATACACGCTTTTCATTGGTGGCTGAACAAAGGCCTCTTCCGGATAGGTCATTTCCTTACTCCTAATGGCCCTGTTTCGTTGAGCCACTGTTTGAGTACACTGGAAATGCCCTCATCGGAAATGTTCCGACTATCACAAATAAGACACTTTCTCCACTCTCTCTGTACTGACAAGTCGAACACTCCCAAAGCCACGATGTATGAGCTATGGTGCTCCTCGACAGATCCCCAAAAAGGAGGGATTTCCATCATTTACGCTTCCCTGGCAGATAGGACGGACACCCCGGAGTACGCTCGATCTTGGGAATCGGACCTGGACACCCAGTGGGACCCCGCTAAATGGTTCCAAGCCTTCAGCAGATCATCCAAAGGTATCTTGAATATTGCCCTGATAGAGGCCAACATCAAAGTTTTTACTAGATGGTACTATGTCCCAGCAAGGCTCTCCCGGATATTCCCAGAATCCTCCCCCCTATGTTATAGGGGGTGTGGACTCCTGGGCACGATGCATCATATATGGTGGACCTGCCCCCGTATACGGAGTTACTGGAATAAATTCCTCCATATTCTACGGAGAGTCTCCGGGATAGATGTTCCACAAGACCCCACCTACATCCTTCTAAACTGTAAATTGCACAACACGCCTAAAACCACACAACAGCTTATCTTTTTTATGTGTTTGGGAGCCAAAGTTACCCTAGCTAAGCTTGGAAAACTCCATCGGTATCTATTTTGGCCACCAAGCGGAAGATCTCCTGGATAATGTCGCAGGAACAAATAGTGGCTAAGCTGCTTGACACGGTCCCACGCTTTGAAGCGATCTGGGAACCTTGGGCTAAGTATGTAGGCATCTCTCTTTACCCGGGTCAATCGATGCCCTAGGGGAGAATCCAGCGAGTCTACCATCCTCCATCATACACCCCACCACACCTCCCTCCCTCTGCCCTTCATCTTGCTTTTTCCCTCTTTCTCATCCCTCTTCTACCCTTTCTCTATCCCTTTCCTATTCTCATCTTCTTTACTTCTTCTAACAGCAGAAAATGGTATTACAAGGCCAAAGCTTGGTTATTAGACTCCTTGAACTATTCTAATTTACTCACTTAGTGCCCCAGCATGGGAGGCAGCTGGCTGGTTCCTGGTCTACACCCTAGACGTTGTGACCGTTGGCTCCGTCTGGGGGACGTCACCGCTGGGGCTTCTTCTCGGCGGGGGCGCCTCCCCGGGGGAGCTGATGGATGATTGGGGGGTATCTCTTCTGGGCGGAGTCCTGGAGCTCTCGCACTCCACAGTGTGTCCCCATTGGGGTGGAGTGATGACCTCGGGTGTCCGCTGGGGGAGATCTCCCTAGCTACAATGATTACCAGATTACCTGTCCCCCAGGCGGGAATTAGCACCGTTATGTTTTGTTGGCACTCATACCAGGAATTCTGTTTTACCTTATTCACATTACCCTTGTAAGTGATATGTTTTTCATCTATTGTATGTTACTCCCTTGGCTGTCTTAGTCATCCAGGAGTTATATCTTGTATGTACTGCTTTCAATATTTCTTCTTTGAAAAACTCAATAAAAATATTGAACCAGAAAGATAAAAAAGAGAGAGGAACCCAATTTTATTAAAAATGGTATCCGGAAGTTGACAAAAAGGCAAGATATTGTGATCCGGCCAGCAGATAAGGGAGGCGGGATCGTGGTTCTTTCGAAAGAGCAATATCATAACTCAATGACGCAGATGTTGGATGATACAAAGACGTATACTAAGCTGTTGAAGAACCCCGTATTTAGTTGCCGGAAGGCACTGGAACAGATTGTGCATTTAGGGGTAAAAAAATCCATATTGAATAAAAAAGAAGCAAGATTTCTCATACTAGATTCCTGTCGCACGCCAATCATATATCTATTACCGAAAATTCATAAGAACAGATCGGACCCACCTCCAAGGCCGATAGTAAATGGCATAGAGTCACTGACTTCGAGGATGGGACAGTACATTGATGTTTTCCTACAGCCAGTGGTTCAAAAGACAGAAGCATACCTGAGAGACACTAAACAGATGTTGCAAATTATGGAAAATTTCCCAGGAGGTGATAGATCATGGTTTTTGGCCACTGCGGATGTATCATCCCTATATACGGTGATCCCCCACCATCGAGCTGGTGAGGCCGCAAAATGGGGCTTAAGGAAATATACTAAGCTCCCATGTATGCAGAGAAAGTTCCTGATAAAATGCCTCGAATGTAGTCTCAAGAACAACTACTTTTGGTACAACAAGACTTATTACCATCAACAAATGGGAGTTGCTATGGGAGCGAGATTTGCCCCAAGCATAGCTGGCCTCTTCATGGCAAAATGGGAGGAGGAAAATGTCTTTAACGATCGCCCAAAAGGAACTAGTTATATACAAAAGGTATATTGATGACATTTTTATACTATGGGACGGTGAAGCAAGTGAGCTAACGGAGTTCCTTGAAAAATTGAATGTTAATGACAGAAATATTGAACTAACTTGGGACATTAGCAAGAATAAAGTCAACTTTCTAGACCTTGAGATTATACTTGAAAATTCCACACTTAGCACTAAGACGCACTTTAAGAGCGTTAATAGGAATAGCTACCTCCCAATAGGTAGTTGTCATCATAAAAACTGGGTGTTTAATATCCCAAAAGGGCAACTAATGCGGATAAAAAGAAATTGTACCAAAATAGAGACGTTCTTTGAACAAGCTGAAAAAATGGGAGAAAGGTTTATCTCAAAAGGTTACGACCGTCAATTTATTAAGTCCAAAATTACTGAAATCTCAAAGATTGAACGGAAAGAACTGATTAACCACTTGCCGACCGCCTCACGCCTATATACGTGAACAGAGCAGCACAGGCAGGCAAAATCACGTACCTGATACGTGATGCCTTCCCGCGGGCGGGGGGTCCGATCGGACCCCCCCGGTGCCATAAGCGGTCGGCTCTTGTTCGCGGGCGATGAGAGGTCAGGGGGAGGCCATCCATTGATGGCCACCCCCTCCCGATCGCTCCCAGCGAATCAAATGCTTCCTCTCCCTCTGTAATGTAAACAGAGGGAGAGGAAGTGATGTCATCCCTCCTCGAGCCGGTCTTTTCGTCCCGGCGCCGAGGAGAGAAGACATCCAAGTAAGTGCACCAACACTACACTTCCAGTAGAACACGCAAGCACACTTTTCACCCCCCTTCATCCCCCGATCACCCCCCTGTACCCCCTGTCACACTGACACCAATAGCAGTGTTTTTTTTTTTTTGCATTGGTGTCAGTTTGTGACAGTTATAAGTGTTAGGGCAGTTAGGTTAGCCCCCTTTAGGTCTAGGGTACCCCCCTTTAGGTGCAGGGTACCCCCCTAACCCCCCCTAATAAAGGTTAACCCCGTGATCACCCCCCGTCACCAGTGTCGCTAAGGGATCATTTTTCTGATCGCTGTATTAGTGACACATGTGACGCTAGTTTAGGGAGGTAAGTATATAGGTTCGCTGTCAGTGTTTTAGAGCGACAGGGACCCCCATATACTACCTGCTAAAGGTTTTAACCCCCTGATTGCCCCCTAGTTAACCCATTCACCAGCGATCACCGTATAAGTGTTACGGGTGACGCTGGTTAGATAGTTTGTTTTTTGTAGTTTATTATAGTTTATTATAGTTTTAGGGCACCCGCCGTTTATTACCTTATAAAGGTTTAACCCCCTAAATGCCCGGCGGTGATATAAGTTAAGTTTTTAGGATCAGATAAGGTCTGCGTCGCCCCAGGCAGGGTCAGGTTAGCGCCAGTACCGCTAAAACCCACGCACGCAGCATACACCTCCCTTAGTGCTATAGTATCTGAACGGATCGATATCTGATCCGATCAGATCTATACTCCCCAGCAGTTTAGGGTTCCCTGAAACGCAGTGTTAGCGGAATCAGCCCAGATACCTGCTAGCACCTGCGTTTTGCTCCTCGGCCCACCCCAGCCCAGCCCACCCAAGTGCAGTATCGATCGATAACTGTCACTTACAAAACACTAAGCACACATAACTGCAGCGTTCGCAGAGTCAGGCCTGATCCCTGCGATCGCTAACAGTTTTTTGGTAGCGTTTTGATACAGTCGCTGACAGTCAGGAGCTTTTTTGCATGTGAGTCTCACTAGTGTACCCCTAAATTTAGAGCCCAAAATGGCAAATCGAAGGTACACTAGTGAAGAGGCCTACACGTTTCTGAGCATGACAGATAGTGAAGAGGAAGTCACTCATCTGTCAGATTCAGGCTCAGAATACGATCCTGTAGAGGACAGCGGCTCCATGACAGATAGCTCTGACGATGGAGTTGTGGTCCCTGCTAAGGTCAGGCGTACCAGACCCCGAACTTATTCTGTCCTTGAAGTGCAAGAACAGCAGGGCTCTCGTATGGAGCAGAGAAGTACTAGTGCCGCTATTCCTTCTGGTGAACTGGCAAGCACCAGCGGCCTAGTACACCCTGGTCGTACATCCAGCACTGCAGTAACACTTGGTGACGTGGCGAGTCCTATAAGTGCAGTTCAAGCTGGCGAGGTGGCAAGCACAAGTAGTGTCACGCTGCCACCAAGAAGACGATCACAGGCCCGTCGTGCCCATAGTGCCCTTCCTGCTGCATTCGCCAATCCGAATTGGGTACCCACCACTTCTGCAGCACCCGTACTTCCCCCATTCACTGGCCAACCCGGAATTCAGGTGGAAACAGTTGACTTTACACCACTGTATTTTTATTCGCTGTTTTTCACCAAAGATCTCTATAGATCTATTGTGGACCAAAGCAATTTGTACGCTGGTCAACACATTGCCACTATTCCCCAGTCCTCCCTTGCCAGACTTGTTTACTCCCCATCAAGTTGTCTGCGTTGATGAGTCCCTGGTTAAATTTTCTGGCCGCTTGTCATTCAAACAGTACCTTCCCAGCAAGCGTGCCAGATACGGGGTCAAGATGTATAAGCTCTGTGACAGGGCCACAGGCTATACATGTAGTTTTATGGTTTACGAGGGCAAAGATAGTCACGTAGAGCCGACAAACTGCCCTGACTACATAGGAAGCGCTGGCAAGATAGTGTGGGACTTGGTGTCACCCTTATTCGGAAAGGGGTACCACTTGTACGTGGACATTTATTATATGAGCGTGCCACTTTTTAGCCACCTTTTTGATCATCAGATTGGAGCATGTGGCACCGTGCGACCTAATCGGCGGGGCTTTCCCCAGCGGATTGTAAATTCCCGTATTAGGCTGAGGGAGAGAGCCTGCTTGAAGTATAATAACTTGCTCGCTATGAAGTGGAGGGATAAGAAGAATGTTTTCGTTCTCACCTCCCTTCATGCAGACACGACGGTCCAAATTCCTACGGCGACTGGTGTTGTGGAGAAACCCCTCTGTGTCCACGAATATAACCCTAATATGGGAGGGGTGGACCTCAACGACCAGTTGTTGGCGCCGTACCTAATTGCCCGTAAGGCCAGACGCTGGTACAAAAAAGTGTCTGTTTATTTATTTCAATTGGCTTTGCTGAACGCTCATGTGCTATACAGAGCTTCAGGACGGACTGGATCCTTCCTTAAATTCCAGGAAGAGATCGTCAGAGCCCTTCTGTATCCAGACGGTGCTCCACCTCACCATCCCCAACCAAATGCAGTAAGCCGGCTGCATGAGAGGCATTTTCTTTATGCCCTCCCGAGTACCCCTACCCAACGAACCCCCCAAAAAAGATGTCGTGTCTGCAGCAAGCGCGGATTTAGGCGTGACACCCGGTATTATTGTCCCCTCTGTCCTGGCAATCCTGGTCTTTGCATTGGTGAATGTTTTGAACGCTACCATACAATAGTGGAGTATTAGCGTAGGGTACAGCACTGCACAGACTAGGACACACTTTCACAGGGTCTCCCAAGATGCTGTCGCATTTTGAGAGACCCAAACCTGGTACCAGTTAAAAAAGTTAAAGTTACAAAAAAAAGTGTAAAAAAAACAAAAAAAAGTAAAAAAAAAGAAAAAAACACAAAAAAATATATAAAATAAAAAAACCAAAAATAGTTGTTGTTTTATTGTTCTCTCTCTATTCTCTCTCTATTGTTCTGCATTCTATACTGCAATGTTTTATTGTTATGTTTTTATCATGTTTGCTTTATAGGTATGCAATTTTTTTATACTTTGTTTTTTTATTGTTAACCACTTTTTTGTTTTCAGGTAAGCCATTCACCTGCAGAGCGGATTTATTTATCTTGACAGCAACAGCGTTTGCTCCCACGATACATAAAGCCGTGACTCCAGCGCTGTCGGAGGTGATTTCACCACCACAGTTACATACTTCAGCATATATGCCGAAGCGTGGGGGCAGCAGTGGGTGGAGGATCGATTTGCTCCTGCCTTTTGCGGGAGGATGCCCCCATGCTTCGGCATATATATATTTTAGATAGGCACAGGTTGCGTTAAATGTTTTATTTTTTACTGTTTTTTTTTTATTTTGCTTTGCAGGTATGGTAAGTATTACTGTTATACTGTAATGTTACTTTGTTTTTTTGTTAACCATCATTTGCTTAGCAGGTACGCCATTCAGTTGCAGCACGGATTTATTTATCTTGACAGCAACAGCGTTTGCTCCCACGATACATAAAGCCGTGACTCCAGCGCTGTCGGAGGTGATTTCACCACCACAGTTACATACTTCAGCATATATGCCGAAGCGTGGGGGCAGCAGTGGGTGGAGGAGCGATTTGCTCCTGCCTTTTGCGGGAGGATGCCCCCATGCTTCGGCATATATATACGGTGCATGTATGCCCATCATTAGAAGTGGGTGGATGAAGGGAGGTATTCTAATGGTGGGCATACCCACCGCTCAATATCTTTTTTTCGTTCAGCCCACAGGCTGCATGAAAAAAAAGTTTACAATGTATGCCCAACAAGGACCAGCAACGTACTGGTATGTTGCTGGACTTTGAGTGGTTATACCAGAATGATGCCTGCAGGTTTAGGTATCATCTTGGTATCATTCTTTTCAGCCAGTGGTCGGCTTTCATGTAAAAGCAATCCTAGTGGCTAATTAGCCTCTAGACTGCTTTTACAAGCAGTGGGAGGGAATGCCCCCCCCACCGTCTTCCATGTTTTTCTCTGGCTCTCCTGTCCCAACAGGGAACCTGAGAATGCAGCCGGTGATTCAGCCAGCTGACCATAGAGCTGATCAGAGACCAGAATGGCTCCAAACATCTCTATGGCCTAAGAAACCGGAAGCTACGAGCATTTCATGACTTAGATTTCGCCGGATGTAAACAGCGCCATTGGGAAATTGGGAAAGCATTTTATCACACCGATCTTGGTGTGGTCAGATGCTTTGAGGGCAGAGGAGAGATCTAGGGTCTAATAGACCCCGATTTTTTCTAAAAAGAGTACCTGTCACTACCTATTGCTATCATAGGGGATATTTACATTCCCTGAGATAACAATAAAAATGATTAAAAAAAAAAAAAAATGAAAGGAACAGTTTAAAAATAAGATAAAAAAGCAAAAAAATAATAAAGAAAAAAAAAAAAAGCACCCCTGCCCCGCCTGCTCTCGCACAAAGGCAAACGCAAGCGTCGGTCTGGTGTCAAATGTAAACAGCAATTGCACCATGCATGTGAGGTATCACCGCGAAGGTCAGATCGAGGGCAGTAATTTTAGCAGTAGACCTCCTCTGTAAATCTAAAGTGGTAACCTGTAAAGGCTTTTAAAGGCTTTTAAAAATGTATTTAGTTTGTCGCCACTGCACGTTTGTGCGCAATTTTAAAGCATGTCATGTTTGGTATCCATGTACTCGGCCTAAGATCATCTTTTTTATTTCATCAAACATTTTGACAAAATAGTGTGTTTTAGTGTATTAAAATTTAAAAAAGTGTGTTTTTTCCCCAAAAAATGCGTTTGAAAAATCGCTGCGCAAATACTGTGTGAAAAAAAAATTAAACGCCCACCATTTTAATCTGTAGGGCATTTGCTTTAAAAAAATATATAATGTTTGGGGGTTCAAAGTAATTTTTTTGCAAAAAAAAAATTTTTTTTCATGTAAACAAAAAGTGTCAGAAAGGGCTTTGGCTTCAAGTGATTGTGGGTGATGTGTGACATAAGCTTCTAAATGTTGTGCATACAATGCCAGGACAGTTCAAAACCCCCCCAAATGACCCCATTTTGGAAAGTAGACACCCCAAGCTATTTGCTGAGAGGCATGTCGAGTCCATGGAATATTTTATATTGTGACACAAGTTGCGGGAAAAAGACAATTTTTTTTTTTTGCACAAAGTTGTCACTAAATGATATATTGCTCAAACATGCCATGGGAATATGTGAAATTACACCCCAAAATACATTCTGTTGCTTCTCCTGAGTACAGGGATACCACATGTGTGAGACTTTTTGGGAGCCTAGCCGCGTACGGGACCCCGAAAACCAAGCCCCGCCTTCAGGCTTTCTAAGGGCGTAAATTTTTGATTTCACTCTTCACTGCCTATCACAGTTTCGGAGGCCATGGAATGCCCAGATGGCACAAACTCCCCCCAAATGACCCCATTTTGGAAAATAAACAAATGAGAGCTGCAAAATACTCACCATGCCTCTCAGCAAATAGCTTGGGGTGTCTACTTTCCAAAATGTGGTCATTTGGGGGGGTTTTGTGCCATCTTGGCATTTTATGGCCTTCAAAACTGTGATAGGTAGTGAGGAGTGAAATCAAAAATGTATGCCCTTAGAAATCCTGAAGGCGGTGCTTGGTTTTCGGGGCCCCGTACACGGCTAGGCTCCCAAAAAGTCCCACACATGTGGTATCCCCATACTCAGGAGAATCAGCAGAATGTATTTTGGGGTGCAATTCCACAGATGCCCATGGCCTGTGTGAGCAATATATCATTTAGTGACAACTTTGTGCAAAAAAAAATAAAAAAAATTGTCACTGTCCCGCAACTTGTGTCAAAATATAAAATATTCCATGGACTCAACATGCCTCTCAGCAAATAGCTTGGGGTGTCTACTTTCCAAAATGGGGTCATTTGGGGGGGTTTTGTGCCATCTTGGCATTTTATGGCCTTCAAAACTGTGATAGGTAGTGAGGAGTGAAATCAAAAATTTATGCCCTTAGAAATCCTGAAGGCGGTGCTTGGTTTTCGGGGCCCCGTACGCGGCTAGGCTCCCAAAAAGTCCCACACATGTGGTATCCCCATACTCAGGAGAAGCAGCTGAATGTATTTTGGGGTGCAATTCCACATATGCCCATGGCCTGTGTGAGCAATATATCATTTAGTGACAACTTTTTGTAAATTTTTTTTTTTTTTGTCATTATTCAATCACCTGGGACAAAAAAAATAAATATTCAATGGGTTCAACATGCCTCTCAGCAATTTCCTTGGGGTGTCTACTTTCCAAAATGGGGTCATTTGGGGGGGTTTTGTACTGCCCTGCCATTTTAGCACCTCAAGAAATGACATAGGCAGTCATAAATTAAAAGCTGTGTAAATTCCAGAAAATGTACCCTAATTTGTAGACGCTATAACTTTTGCGCAAACCAATAAATATACGCTTATTGACATTTTTTTTTACCAAAGACATGTGGCCGAATACATTTTGGCCTAAATGTATGACTAAAATTGAGTTTATTGGATTTTTTTAATAACAAAAATTAGAAAATATCATTTTTTTTCAAAATTTTTGGTCTTTTTCCATTTATAGCGCAAAAAATAAAAATGGCAGAGGTAATCAAATACCATCAAAAGAAATCTCTATTTGTAGGAAGAAAAGGACGCAAATTTAGTTTGGGTACAGCATTGCATGACCGCGCAATTAGCAGTTAAAGCGACGCAGTGCCAAATTGTAAAAAGTGCTCTGGTCAGGAAGGGGGTAAATCCTTCCGGGGCTGAAGTGGTTAAAGAAAAGGATATACTAAGAAATTCAACTAGAGGGAATACCGCTGGTCCTAGATTTTAATATACAACATAAAAGAATTGAGAGGATAATTAAACGCCATTGGCATATCCTATTGGCAGACAGACAGTTAGATGAGATTCTCTCCAGGGATCCGAAGTTCATATACAAAAAGGCACCTACAATTCGAGACATAGTAGTTAAAAATGTGGTGGATCCACCAAAGAAACCTTTTTCATTTTTTACCGGAAATTGATTTTTTCCGTGTGAAAGATGTTTTGCGTGTCTAAGGACTAAGCGCCCAAATGAAAAGGTATTCAACTTCACCTCTACAAGCACAGGTGACACAAATAAGGTTAAGGATTTTATTTGTTGTAATACCGAAGGGGCGGTATATGCTCTTGAATGTAGTTGCGGCCTGCAATATGTGGGTCGCACCAAAAGACCTCTAAGAGTGTGCATTAAAGAGCATGTTAAAAATATCCTTAACGGCTATGACAAGCATAGTGTATCTAAACACTTCCTGATGTATCATAATAAGGACCCCATCCATTTGAAGTTTTGGGGTATCACACCGTACAATAAACATTGGCGGGGTGGACATAAGGTGAAGACTTTAAGTAAACTTGAATCCAAATGGATTTTTACCTTGGATACTTTCTCGCCCCGTGGTCTTAATATCGATTTCGATCTTAATTGTTTCCTTAGTGATTTTTAAACCACCTTTTAGATTTTTACCTTTTATCTTTTATCTCTATTCGTCAGTTTGGCTATCTATGGATTTAATGTTAGTGCCGCTCTCTCTGAATAAATATTAGCCTCCCTCTCACGTCAGATTTTAAGTAGCTAGTTTGTCTCGCTCAAATTTTAGAGCTTTTAATGATTCTTGATTCTATTAGAAACCCGTTAGATTTTAGAGTATAATAAAAAATATGAATCTATTTAAATTTTTTGCCACTGTATCTATTTCACTATATGCTAACTATGTGTTTTATGATGTTTATGATTTTTATGATTTTTCCTCTGTATCTATTTCACTATATGCTAGTTATGTGTTTCATGATATTCATTTGTATGCTTGGTCTAATAGATATCATTTTATGGCTAATGCAGGATATATGTACCTATGGCAGCATGACCGCTTTTCCCTTCTGCGGTTTTTATTTAATTTAGTTTTTTACCAATTTTTTTACCAATTTTAAATAAAGGTTTTATTTGGTTATATCCCGCTATGTAATAGATCATGCCGATCGGAGATTCTTCTCTGGTCCATCCGTGCATGTGGAGTATACTCCCATTATATTCCCCCTTCTTTCCCTGGATGCTAATAGTTAATTCTGTCTATTTCATTTATATCTCACTTGCCCACTCAGGCTGTCCGCTATGGGGACTGCTGGATTGAGCTTTGTGATGCTTGCCCTTCCTTGCTGACAGTGCGAGAGATGTGGTAGTGTTCGCCCTGTGGGATTGGCTGCTGGGATCAGCTGACAGTTATGCCTGATGTGTGCATTTAACATCCGCAATATGGCCGCGCCGGATGATCCCTTTGAAAATGGCCGCCGCAATTAGAATCATAGGGCTTCAGGAAAATGGCCGCCCATTGGCGCCCATTATAAGTATATTTAAGGACACGAGTTTAGCCTGTATTCATCCCCTGATGAAGTCACGTGTGGTGTGACGCCACGCGTAGGGACGGGACAGGCTGTACATGCTGCAAGAGGTCTACGAGCTCGCCGCTCATTGGAGATAGGATCCGTTTTATGTTTGTTATGTGAGTACCCTGTTTTACTTAATAAATAGCTGCTTGTTTAAACGATACTACACTATTGGGACTCCCCTTTTTTATCCTCATTACCATCGAGGGACCTACCCCCTGTGATTAGGACTACGAGGATAACGCTTTACATCTCTAGGAGGATCCCCCCCAAAATAAGTTTTGGTCAATGCACTTGCCCTATTACCCCAAGGTAAGGGGCCATTTCACATATAGGTGTCTAGACACGAAGATGTGCACCCTGTGATCTACCTTGAGCACTGCACTGTTATTGCTGCATGCCAGGACGCTGTTATCACGTTTCAATAAGAAGGACTTGTTTGCGGATATTCTTCACATTATCATTATTCACATTATTTTTATTGTGCATGTTTGGACAATCTAATCACGTTAGATTCAATAGCTTTTACGCTATAACACCTGCCTAACTTTGGACACTATTTTTATTGCTTTTGATTACACCATTGAACATATGTCGCTTTATGTGTTGCATGGTTGATTTGCATTATGAGTCACCGTCTATTGCATTATGCACTTTATTATTATTAATTGTCACTGTTTATTATATATATATATATCTAACGGTCTCACAGTTAAGTTTGAGGGTGATGAATGCACAATTCACAAATATAAATGATTCCTATTCTATTATTAAAAGGAAAACTGGATGATCCCCTATACAGGCTCATCACCACAGACCAGCAAGCCAATATAGTCTCTAAGGGCCCTTTCACACTGGGGCGGTTTGCAGGCGCTATTGCGCTAATAATAGCGCCTGCAAACCAACCCGAAAGTGCCGCTGCTTTGTCTCCAGTGTGAAAGCCCCGAGGGCTTTCACACTGGAGCGGTGCGCTAGCAGGACGGGAAAAAAAGTCCTGCTAGCAGCATCTTCGGAGCGGTGAAGGAGCGGAGTATATACCGCTCCTGCCCATTGAAATCAATGGGACAGCGCGGCTATACCGCCGGCAAAGCGCATCTGCAGAGGCGCTTTTCGGTGGTATTTAACCCCTTCTCTGCCGCTAGCGGGGGGTAAAACCGCCCCGCTAGCGCCCGAATGCAGACTGCGCTTTACCGCCGACGCCGCCCCCGTCCCAGTGTGAAAGGGCCCTTATGACCTACACAGCAATGTGTTTTCTGTGGGAGATTAAAATCCCCATCCAATTGGCAGTGCAAAACTCAGCAAGGCTGGCCCATTCCCTGGTGTGTTCAGCACTCAAGAAGGACGGGCTCTCCTTCATGATTCTCAGGCCTCTGGGTGAAATCTGAGTGTTAATATATTGTTCCAAGAAGAATTAATCCCACCACTGTTGGTTGACAGCCTGTATCAATCTTTCTAATTGTTTGAACTTGCCACAAAGATGCTGTCTGGTCTTTCCTGTCAGTGTAGCCTCTTTAGAGAAAGTGACATGGTGTAAGGCAGAATAAATATTCTCTAGGATCTTGTACCTTTGATCGTCTATGATGGAGGGGAGATCCATCATTACTCGTATAGTGGAAAAAGGGAAAGCAGAAGAGGGGGGGGGGGGAGGGGGGAGGATAAAAATATATGTATATATTTATATATATATATACATAAAAGGAAAAATGGATGTAGCAATTAATATGCAGCACAAAAGTGTTCCATATAACAATATAACAAGTGTTTGGCGCAAAGGTTAAAAGCAATAATCCACATAAATGACAATATTATGCATATAAATGATGAACTGGAACAAGGGATAAGAAAAGATAATAATAGTCCATGATGGTGTGCATAAAGTCGATGATGAGGTATAAAGCCCACATTCACAACAGCCTTCCAATGGGGATGGAAACCATATTCCCAAAAAGCACTGTAAGAAACAAAGAAAGGAGGCGCCTCTGGGTGCAGACTTAAAAACAATTTTAATAAAAAGAGCAGCAACAGATATTGCACTCACATTTGTGTTGAGTTAAAAAGGCATATGAGAGTCCCAGATGTAACTGGAGGGGTCCGTGAGGTTGATCATCCCTGCCATGGATGTGTAATCAAACTGGTCTTTCAGATGCACTGTGTCCACCGGCTGGCAATGATGGAGGAGTACCAGAATGAGGCTTGGAAGGCAAACAGCAATCCAGGCGAGGGGCAATGACATCACACACATGAGACACGTTTCCTGAGTCAGCAAGCCGTGAATGGCATGACGGCTGCACTCCTTTGTCAAGCTAGTTACTATGGACTAGTGAAGAGAATATATGGGAGGAAGTGAGGGGAGTGGTCATGAGAAGAAGCTGCATGGAGTAGGGGGGAGAAGGTCATGAGAGGAAGCTGTATGGAGTAGTGTCAGCAATGAAGGACGTGTGAGCAGAACCTGAAGGGGAACAAAGTGAAAGTACGGAAAAAAGCAGAGGGGACATGATTGAGATGGAGACATAAATGAATGTGTAATGCTGGGGATGAGAATGTAATTAAGATAAAGAGGTGGACTGTTAATATAAACTGACTATAAATAGAGGCATGAATTACTGAAGGGAAATTAAAAATATAGAATAAAAAAAAAGAAATGTAGAATGTAAATTAAAATAAACCCGATCTGTGTCGTGGTATGTAGTATATAATATATGGTATAGTCCAGAAAGAGACTATAGTGACTATCCCTCTAAAATGATGTAATATATGTGATATGGGAGAACAGTCATTTTAAAAGGGGGGAAGAGGGGGGAGGAGGGGGGAGGGGGTGAGGAAAGAAAGAAAGGGGAGGGTAACAAAAAATGGGGGGGAGGGGGGTTATGGAAATAGGAAAAAGGGGGGGGGGAGATGAGAAGAAATGAGGAGGGGAAGGGAAAGAAAAAAGAAAGGACATATGTACACACTCCATGTGCAAACTGATATAACATGATAAACTGGTGATATGATCATGAAAAAAACACACACATAAGCATATATATGCGCGCAGGCATCACAGAATGGCAGATGTTTCAATGCACTCATTGATGCCTCCAGGTGAGAGGACGTCCAGACGATAGATCCAATAGGTCTCCCTTGCACACAATTTCTTGAACCTTTCGGCAGGCGAGAGAGACCTAGGGATCTTTTCTATAACCCAAACAGATAACCCCAGAATGGAACCCTTGTGAACTGTGGCAAAATGTCTGGGCACACTGTGGGGGTCTGTACCACCCTCAATGTATCTCCTATGCTCCCCAAAACGCTGTCTGATGGGCCAAATGGTGCCGCCAACGTATAGGAAGCCACAGGGGCAGGTCAGACCATATACCACATGATCCGATGAACAATTGAAAAAATCTTTCAGAAAATAAGTGTGGCCTTTGGTGAAGAAAGATTTTTGACCGTGCTGAACATAATGGCACGTTTCGCAAAGTTTCTTGCGGCATTGGTACATCCCTACCAGAGGAATGAGCGGAGTGATGGACGGGAAGGTAGGGGTGGTTTTCAGTTTGCTACGAGCAATTTTATTTTTAAGGTTTGGAGCCCTGCGGTAAGGTACAAGATCCTAGAGAATATTTATTCTGCCTTACACCATGTCACTTTCTCTAAAGAGGCTACACTGACAGGAAAGACCAGACAGCATCTTTGTGGCAAGTTCAAACAATTAGAAAGATTGATACAGACTGCCAACCAACAGTGGTGGGATCAATTCTTCTTGGAACAATATATTAACACTCGGATTTCACCCAGAGGCCTGAGAATCATGAAGGAGAGCCCGTCCTTCTTGAGTGCTGAACACACCAGGGAATGGGCCAGCCTTGCTGAGTTTTGCACTGCCAAGTGGATGGGGATTTTAATCTCCCACAGAAAACACAGGTTTGACAAATTACACGACCAAATACATTCCATTATCAATGACATAAAAAGCTCAGCCCCTACTATTCCACATACATGGTTCCAAATACTCAAAAACAATACCAAAAAGGATGAGGATACTCTTGTTAGTATGAAAATGGGCAAATTTAAAAGAGACCTAGATGATTACAACCTTGACAGAATTTTCACATGGAACAAGAAAACCCGGTCCTATCCTGTTGACATACCATCCACTCATGTTTCATATCAGCCAGTACCCCCCACACTTCCCTCTTCTGTCAATCATCCTTTACCTCTCATGAGTTTGCCATCTCTTCCCCCTGCCCCTCGCCCCTTACCTCCATGAGTATACAACTCAAAAAACCTCAAGGGCGTAACATTTCTCCCAGACCACACAAGACCCGTCCCGCCCTCCCTGTCCACCGTCCATTCCCTTCTGCCACTCATTACTCCTATAATTCGAGGCACAATAGCCAACATTCCAATAAGTATCAATACAAAAGTAGAGAATTAATCACTTCTCTAACTCAATTCTATAATAGGCTCAATCCCACATCCACATCTCCATCCAACTCAACCGCACCAGCCCATACCCCAGGATCATCTCAGATCCTTTGTATCCACCCGCTCCTCACACAGGCATACCTTCTCTTGACCCTGAACCTCCATCCATAGGTTCTACCGATAACCATACTGATCCACCCGCTCCAGTCCCTACAACAACGGAACAACACACTTCTGCTGCTCATACTTCCACATCTCACCATATTCCGGATACTTTTTTAGTGCCCAGTCCTCCTCCGGTCACCATATCATGAAAGAGAAAACTCACAGAAGAGGCCGCAGAGGGGGAAGAACTAGACGATCATTATCACATACAGAACCCAAAAAAACGATAAAAATCTTCAATCTGTCCAATCACACTTTGTCCCCTGCAGACATAGCACTCCTTAGTTGTGGTTTAAATTTTGCCCTCACCAACAGACCCAATCCCTTTCTGCTCTTCAAAGATCTGAATGGTTACATTAAAAATCTGACCCTCAATAGGCATTTCAACATCCAAAAGGATAGAGACAAACAGCAGACTCTCATCCCACCCACTGCCACCACTTCACCTGTGTCAATGTTGGATGAATCAGATAATGTTTCTGAAATCTACAACTGTGATGACCTCGACATACCCTATACTGAAGATGATCTCTCAAAACTACTGACACAACATCTAATTACATCCCCACCCATTATTCATTCTGGTCTAAAGCCTAAAATCTATATTTTTTCCCACACAGTCTAAGGGTCCCTGCATAGAAAGCTTTTACAGAGTGGTCTTCTCAGATATGACCAAACTCTGCAACACCACATCCACTTCCAAACCCCATAATCTTACACCACTGGAAATTAGAGCCCTCCAGCAATTTACCAATGCAGAGGACCTCATAATCAAGCCTGCGGACAAAGGAGGTGGCATCATCCTTCAAAATAAAGTAGATTATATCGCAGAGGCAGAACGACTGCTGTCTGACCAGGCCACCTACACAAAACTTCCAAAAAACCCCACTAATGACTTTGTCATAGATGCAGACCTTTTGATCTCGACTGCTTTATCCGACAATGTCATTTCAAAAATCGAGAGTTCCTTTTTTCACAAACCCTTTTATTCTATTCCGTACTTTTATCATTTACCCAAAATACATAAAAATCAAAAAAATCCCCCCGGTAGGCCAATTGTGGCCTCTATGAACAGTATCACCTCAGGTTTCAGCCAATATGTAGATCGTTATCTACAACCGATTGTCCTTCAACTCCAGTCCTATATCCGGGATGGGACACATCTTCTGGAACTCCTCTCACACTACACTTGGGAACCCTCTTATGCCTGGTTATCGCTAGACGTCAGTTCACTATACACCTCTATTCCCCACAATTTTGGCATTATGGATCTCAAACATTTCCTTTCCACAGATCCACTCATTAACCCCCGCCAGGCCACCTTCATAATAGAAGCCACCAAGTTCTGCTTAATGCATAACTATTTCGCATTCAATAGAGACTTCTATTTACAGCTACAAGGCACGGCGATGGGGGCCAACTTTGCCCCCTCGTACGCGAACCTAGCCATGGGGTTCTGGGAAAATCAGTACATTTACCAAAATAATCCTTTTTCCGTCAACATCATTTTTTTTGGCCGATATATTGATGACATTATCATCATTTGGGATGGTCCTTTAGATCTTATCCATCCATTCATTGCACATTACAATAATAACATCTATGGATTATTTTTTACACATGAAAGTGATCAGATCTCCTTAGCCTTTCTGGATTTGGAACTTCAACATGACGACCATGAAAAATTATTGTAAGTAGGGGATTGGCGCTGTCCAACTGTAATGATAATTATAGATGAAAATTATAAGTAAAAAAAGTGTTTGCTCAACATATATATCCCAAGTATTTGTGTCAAAAAATTTAAATATTATTGTGCATATAACAAAATGTGTGCAAAGACTGAAGTGTATCAAGCATACATAATCCACCTATACGGTACACTACGATAAAGTGCAGCGTGCTCCTAAAAAGTGGGTGCAAAAAAATTATTTTCTATTCAATGGTTATATATGTGTAGAAAAGGTACCTGTATCTTATAAAATGGCAAAAGAAACAAGATCCAATATGTAAACCCAATAATGGTATTCAAAGCGAACAATTATGTGGAGAATAAAACATGAAAAAAATGAAACAAATAAAAAAAAATATATAAAAAAAATATATATATAAAAAGACCCCAGCATGTGTGCTTAAAAAATACAATAACGACAATCAAAGCAATTCCTTAAGGAGAGGATGTGAAAAAAGTTATTTTTCAGGTTATGTGCATAAAAATCAAAAAATATAATAAATGTCCGCAAAAAAGTCCTAAAAAATGTCCTTCTGGTAAAGAAAAACGTGGTGGCAGCGTTTATCCTGTCTTTCCCTGCACCCCCACTTGTGTTTACACTCACCGGACTCCCTAACCCCTGCAGGAGTAAAGGGCATATGCAGACAATCCTGTGATATCGGAACCGGGAAGTGATCCTCCGTCCAGGGGTGCTTTATCCTGTTCTGGCGTAATGTAGTCCCCAGTAAAAGGCATCCATATGAAGTGAGGAAAGAAAACACTTCATAGCGTGAATCTGCACACTTTGTCTTTCCTGAAAAGAAAGACAAAGTGTGCAGATTCACGCTATGAAGTGTAAACACAAGTGGGGGTGCAGGGAAGGACGGGATAAACGCTGCCACCACGTTTTTCTTTACCAGAAGGACATTTTTTAGGACTTTTTTGCGGACATTTATTAGCCGTAAGGTAAGAGGCCTGTGGACACGGAGGTGCTCCCATCGAAGACCACCCATCTTCCCCTGTCACTTTCATCATTGTGTTTTTTGGATTGTCACTCAGAAGTGTCACATTTGGTGGCGGGACCGTGTTTTTTCATATATATATTTTTTCTTCACATTTTTGTCACTTTTTTGCCATCATCATTCAATGTCTGTTTTTTTATGCTGAACTCTCTCTCCAAATTTTTTTGATTCACTGGTCAAGTGTTTTGATTCTTTAATTACGTTTATCAACGGGACTATTTTATATTTTATTTATTATTCATCTGTCCATTTGTGCACTTAATGGTTTATTCACTTATTGCTTATCGCTTTTGATATTTTTATTGGCTCGATTGCCTTTTTTATCAAGTGCACTGTTCACTTTTATGTCATTTATTCCACTTCCTCCTCATGCTAACACTATTTAGTGGTATTTTCATTTATTTATCATATGCACTAGTCAGTGTTTTTTTTCGTTATTTTTGTTTTATATGGTTTTATATGGTTTTCAGGTCACTTGGCATGTTTGTCACATGCACTTTAGTGTAGTCTCCCCCCCCCTTCCCCTATCCCTTTCCCATCACAGCGCAACTACCATCCCCTTATTACTCATGTTTGTTTTGTCTGTTTGGAGCAGTCTTTTAGGTGTTGCAGCAGTGTCCCCTTGGTAGCATAGGAGTCCGTTAGCAGCGCAGGAGTTCCTCTATTATTTCAAGTCTTCATCCTAGATTTTATACTCCTGAGCGCAGAACTACTGTCATTCACATGACAACCATGTCATATATGCCAGAAATTACACTAAGCCCACCAGTGGCAACTCATATTTTCATTACAAAAGCTGTTATTACCCACCATGGATCAAAAACATTCGTCGACTCAGACAGAATTGCACTAGCTATGTTGACTGTATTGAATCCAGTGTACACCTCAAAAACAAAATTTCTGAGAAGGAATACCCTGCAGAAATAGTAGAAAAAGCTTATGAACTATATCTCCATGGGAAACCCTCACGCCCTAATCCTCCTTCTACAGACTGTCCCATTTGATTCATCACGACTTTTCATTCTCAACATAAAAAGATGGAGAGGATCCAGCTGAAACATTGGGATATTCTTCAGCAGGACCCTCACCTCAAATCTATCCTCCCCACACACCCACATGTCACTTACCACAGGGCTCCAAACCTTAAAAATAAAATTGCTCCTAGCAAATTGAAAACCACCCCTACCTTCCCGCCCATCACTCCGCTCATTCCTCTGGTAGGGACGTACCAATGCCGCAAGAAACTTTGCAAAATGTGCCATTTTGTTCAGCACGGTCAAAAATCTTTCTTCACCAAAAGCCACACTTATTTTCTGAAAGATTTTTTCAATTGTTCATCGGATCATGTGGTATATGGTCTGACCTGCCCCTGTGGCCTCATATACACTGGCCGCACCATTCGGCCCCTTAGACAGGGTTTTTGGGAGCATAGGAGGTACAGTGAGGGTGGTACAGACCCCCACAGTGTGCCCAGACATTTTGCCACAGTTCACAAGGGTTCCACTCTAGGGTTATCTGTTTGAGTTATAGAACAGATCCCTAGGTCTCTCTCGCCTGCCGAAAGGTTCAAGAAATTGTGCGCAAGGGAGACCTATTGGATCTATCGTCTGGACGTCCTCTCACCTGGAGGCATCAATGAGTGCATTGAAACATCTGCCATTCTGTGATGCCTGCGCGCATATATATGCTTATGTGTGTGTTTTTTTCATGATCATATCACCAGTTTATCATGTTATATCAGTTTGCACATGGAGTGTGTACACGTGTCCTTTCTTTTTTCTTTCCCTTCCCCTCCTCATTTCTTCTCACCTCCCCTCCCCCCCTTTCCCTCCCCCCCTTTTTCCTATTTCCATAACCCCCCCTCCCCCCCCCCCATTTTTGTTTCCCTCCCCCCTCCCCTTTTCAAATGACTGTTCTCCCATATCCCATATATATATATTTTTTTTACCACATCAGCGAACAACACCAACTGGCCTAATCATCGTAATATTCATTTATTGTCGCCAACTTAGATTCACATCATTGTGGTTTTCTTTTCTTTTTTCTTACTTTTATCAAATATAAGACAAACAGTTATATACAGCTTTATTAAGTACCCTACTAAAGGAGTTCCTAACCTACTTATTCACAGCCCTGCGTAGAGAAGGAACAAGTGACAAAAAACATAAAAAAACCCATAAAAAAGAGCTAGGAGAAAACCACATATATAAAGCTTGGCTAATGGGGTCCCCACACCCATAGCCCCCTATTAGGGCCAATAGTGAACTATTAAATATTTATAATAACCCCCACCCTTTCCCCTACTCCCACCCCCCTCCATCCCCATACCCTTTCTATACAAAATCCTACCCAGACACAGAATTTAGTGTTTTCTATTGTTACCTACCTAAATCAAAACACCAACAACCCTAAATTTCTTCGTGTAACCAACCGATTCTATATTTCTCTAGTGCATGTAAATCTGGGCTATTAACCTAGTCCCTTACACTCCAAACTTTCCCCTTAAGCAGACCACCTTATCCATCCATGGCTTCCACATTTTGTCGAATTCCTGAAGATTCCCCCTTTTTATATACTCCAATCTCTCCCTGCCAATAGAAGCACCAAGTGTACCTATCCAATCATTCACTGTCGGGGGGTCCTTTGATTGCCACCTTAGCATTATCATTTTTCTGGCCTGAAATAAACCTCTCAGGATTGCCTGAGTAGTACACCTCCTCTCCCCCTCTACCCTTCTATATCCCAGGATGCATTCCACCGCCTCCCTCTTTACTGACGTGCAGAAGATATCTCCCAGACTGCTAGCTACTCCCTCCCAGTATCGGAACAGCTTGGGACATCTCCAAAGTAGATGGATGAGATCCCCAGACTCCTGACACCTAGGGCATCTATCATTAGGCCTTCTACCAAACCTAAAGAGCCGTTTTGGAGTATAATAGGCCCTATTAAGCAGCATCAGATGAGAAATCTTCTGCGAGGGGGATACTGAGACCAGGGGCGCCATCTCAAATATTCTCCTCCATTGTTCCTTAGAAATTGCCCCCAGTTCCTCTTCCCATTTAGCTCTTACATTCTGAAGTATCCCCCTTCTATTCTCTGAATTGCTTAGTTGGTCATAGATTTTAGTTATTAGCCCCCTAGTGGGTACTACTTGTAGTAACTGACGAACAAAGGGCATTTCCACCCAATACGGGGGCTGATCACCAAATTGGGCCCTGAGAGCATGTTCTATCTGCCGGTAGAAAAACAGGGAACTCTGAGGGATCTTAAATTTCCTAATCAGCTCGGGAAATTCTTTAAGAGTATTATCTGAGTGGAGCTGTGTTAGTTTTTTAATACCACCAACCTCCCACCCTCTACTCTTTCCGATTTTTAGAATTTCCTGTAAATTCCGATTATTCCAAATAGGGGTGTAATCTGTGAATCCCTCATACCCCATTAATTTCTTAACAGATTTCCAAAGCTTAATTAGCAACCTAATTGTCAGGAATTCTGCCTCCAATGCCTCGATAAGCGTATTATGCCGAGCACTTAACAAAATTAACCTGCTATTCTGAGTGCCACCCTCTGGGGTTCCACAGCCCATTAAGTGCTGTAGTTGAGATGCGAGGGAATAACGCTCCGGATGGGGGAGAGCTAACCCCCCCTCTTTAGTGGGAAGCTGGAGAACTTGCAGCCGTAGCCTAGCCTGCCCACCTTTCGATATCAAATCCCTAAATAGAGCCTCTATTTTCCTAGACCAGCTCTTACTGATCCAAACTGGGGAGTTATGCAGAACGTACAGCAGTTGAGGCATCCAGATCATTTTTATCAGACTGCATCTTCCTGCTACTGATAAGGGGAGGCATCTCCAAATGCTTATCTTTTGTTTAAATTTGGCCAGAAGAGGTACTAAATTCTTACTAATATATTGGTTGGGGTCCTTCGTTAGGACAATTCCCAAGTATTTCAGTGCTTCCACTATTGCCACCTGGGGTAGTCCAGGTACAGTTGGTGATCCTAAGGGGTCTAGCGGTAGAAGCTCGGATTTCTCCCAATTTATTTCCAGGCCGGAAAATCTGCCAAATTCCTCTAATATTCTCATTGCGCCTGCCACTGAACTCTTACTGTCGTCTAAAAATAACAAAATGTCGTCTGCGTATAGCGCAATTCTTTCCTCAATCGACCCCCTCTGGAACCCCTTTATCTCATGGCTCGCTCTAATGAACATAGCCAGGGGCTCCATTACCAATGCAAAAAGCAAAGGGGACAATGGACACCCCTGTCTTGTCCCCCTCTCTAGCACAAACCATTCTGAAAACTCATTGTTTATTTTTACTCTTGCCTTAGGACTGTTATAAAGCATTTTAATCCATCCAATAAAGGATGGACGAAAACCAAACTTTCCCAACACATACCACATATAATCCGACTCCACGCTATCGAAGGCTTTGGAAATATTTAGGGTCAACAAGGCTCTTGAGCTCTCATTTTCCATAGGAGACTGTAGGTTCAAGAAAGCCCTTCTGATGTTTAGGCTTGTAGATCTATTGGCCATAAATGCCGCCTGGTCCTCGAGTATTAATTTATGTATGACTCAATCTGGCAGCCAAAACCTTGGCCAGGATTTTAGCATCTGTACATATAAGGGAAATTGGCCTATAAGCAGCCATGTCGAGGGGATCTTTCCCCTCTTTCTGCAGGACTATGATTGTTGCTTCTAGCATTGATGCAGGCAGACGCCCCCCCTCTTACGCATCCCCCAAAACCTTCAGTAGTTCAGGGACTAGCACCTCCCCAAGTTGCCTATAGGCCTCGATTGGTATTCCATCGGGGCCAGGCGACTTAAGACACGCCATGCTTCTAATTGCTTGTTGTAATTCTGTAGTTATTGGGGATTCCAACAAATCCCTTTCCTCTTGCGATAGGATCGGGATTGACAGCTTCCCCAAGAAGTCCTCCATCACATCATCACTCTGAGAAGTGTACAGCTTTTTATAATAGTCCCTGAAAGTTTGCACTATTTTTGGGGAGCTTGAGAGGATTTCTCCATTTTGCGCTCTCATAGCAAGGACCGTTGATGGGGCCTTATTGGATTTCACCAACTGTGCTAACACTCTTCCCACTCTCTCACCCTCCACCAAAGATATCTGGCACTGGAGGAGCCGCCTGGTCTCAGCCTTCTGCATAGTAATCTGTTTATACCCCCATTGTTTCTCTTGCCAAATCTTTTCCTTTTGAGGGGTTGGGTCTCTAATGAAGTTGTTTTCAGCCTCCATTGCATCCCTTAATGAGTTCTTTTCCTCCCGCCTATCTTCTTTATTAAATTTGGCCATCTGCTGTATTAAAACCCCCCTAAGGAAGGCTTTGCAAGCATCCCAAAGTACAACAGATGTCACTGTTCCCTGGTTGAAACCTACAAACTCCCTCAATGCAGGTAGAATTCCATTCTCCTTCCTAATTACCTCAAACCAATGCGGACTTATTCTCCATTCCTTCCGGGGGCTATATCCCCCTACCTTCAGTGAGACTACTATGGGAGAATGGTCTGAAACACCTCTTGGCCCATACATAATCTTGCCTGTTAGCTGGAGTGTTTTATCATTCCCCAGGGCCATGTCTATCCTCGAGAGGGTTGAGTGTGACGCTGAGCTACATGAATATTGAAGCACCCCCAGATTCCGCACCCGCCATAGGTCCACCAACCCCACTTCGTCCAAAAACTGACTCAGACGGCTCTTAGCGGCATACTCCAAAAAGGTTCTCATCGGGAAGCGGTCCAACTTTCTGTCTAGAACCTCATTAAAGTCTCCCATTACTATGATAGGAACTTCCTTTTTATCTATCAGGAATTCATTCAATTTAAGCATGACATCTAAATTAAAAGGGGGGGGGATATATATGTTTGCCAGTACATACACAGCACTATTAATATCCCATATATTACATTATTTTAGAGGGATAGTCACTATAGTCACTATAGTCTCTTTCTAGACTATACCATATATTATATACTACATACCACGACACAGATCGGGTTTGTTTTAATTTACATTCTACATTTTTTTTTTTTTTGTTATTCTATATTTTTAATTTCCCTTCAGTAATTCATGTCTCTATTTATAGTCCGTTTATATTTACAGTCCACCTCTTTATCTTAATTACATTCTCATCCCCAGCATTACACATTCATTTATGTCTCCATCTCAATCATGTCCCCTCTGCTTATTTCTGTACTTTCACTTTGTTCCCCTTCCGGTTCTGCTCACACGTCCTTCATTGCTGACACTACTCCATACAGCTTCCTCTCATGACCACTCCCCCCTACTCCATACAGCTTCTTCTCATGACCACTCCCCTCACTTCCTCCTATGTATTCTCTTCACTAGTCCTATAGTAACTAGCTTGACAAAGGAGTGCAGCCGTCATGCCATTCACGGCTTGCTGACTCAGGAAACGTGTCTCGTGTGTGATGTCATTGCCCCTCGCCTGGATTGCTGTTTGCCTTTCAAGCCTCATTCTGGTACTCCTCCATCATGGCCGGTGGACACAGTGCATCTGAAAGACCAGTCTGATTACACATCCATGGCAGGGATGATCGACTTCACGGACCCCTCCAGTTACATCTGGGACTCTTATATGCCTTTTTAACTCAACACAAATGTGAGTGCAATCTTTGTTGCTGCTCTTTTTATTAAAATTGTTTTTAAGTCTGCACCCAGAGGCGCCTCCTTTCTTTGTTTCTTACAGTGCTTTTTGGGAATATGGTTTCCATACCCATTGGAAGGCTGTTGTGAATGTGGGCTTTATACCTCATCAACGACTTTATGCACACCATCATGGACTATTATTATCTTTTCTTATCCCTTGTTCCAGTTCATCATTTATATGCATAATATTGTCATTTATGTGGATTATTGCTTTTAACCTTTGCGCCGAACACTTGTTATATGGCGACTAACCCCTGCTCCGGAGTGATGGCTTGCCTCATGCAGGTATCCTGCCTGCTGATATAAGGGGTCAGCAAATACGGGAAATACGGGGTCCGTCATCCGCAGAAAGTTCCTGAAATTGTCAGGATTATTCTCACGGATCTCACGGAGCAAAGGCATGTGACAGAATTGGTCATGCTGAAGCAACCAATTCTTGGTCCATGAACTCCTCCTCGCCCTGTTCATGGACTGGGCTTATGTCAAATTAAGGACCCCAACACCAAGCCCCAGCACAGCACGAACTCTACGATGAGTACATACACGCAACATGGCTAGAAAACGGTCGGCTGGTTAGAACGAAGTAACAGAACGCACTGAATAACAGCAAGGCCTGTGAAGAGCGACCTGAAAATCAGTAACGAACGGACAAGAACACAATGACAAGTCAATGGTAACTCGCTGCATGCACTAAAGACCAGATACAAACCCACAAGCACAAACTGAACAGCAGAAATACGATCTGAAAACCACGAGTGTGAAAAAGCGTGAATCGTCTCTCACCAAACTTTTACTAACACGAGATTAGCAAAAGGAGCCCAAAGGGTGCCGTGCTTGGTACTGAACTGCCCTTTTATAGTCTTGTCGTACGTGGTGTACGTCACCGTGTTCTTGGTGTTCGGAAATTCCGACAACTTTGTGCGACCGTGTGTATGCAAGACAAGTTTGAGCCAACATCCGTCGGAAAAAATCCATGGATTTTGTCGGAATGTCCGATCAATGTCTGACCGTGTGTACAGGGCAATAGAGTTCTGGAGAAGTGTAAAAATTATCTGTGGTTACACAGTAGCCCTGATTCAGCAAGGCTCAATAAAAGTAAGAACTGAAGCAGTTGTCATTCCATAATTACTGAATCTTTAGTTGAATTTGGTTCCTTTCATGGTGTAAAGGACCAAATTCCATATGTAACCAGTGCTGGATTCACAGAGCAGGAATGATTTTATGCCAAATCGTGCTCTCTTAGATGTGATATACTGTATCCAGCTGAGTGTTCCTTTGTAGGCCATTAGACTTTCGTCGATACTGATGTCTCTATCTGGTACATAGGTCTGCTGGAAATGTTTCTGAATAATTTGATATACCTCCCAAATCTTTTTCAGTTTTGGTGCTGGATGAGAAGTCTCATCAAATTCTTCATTAATTTGAAAGTGCAAATACTTCATTATCTGAGAAAATTTGTACTCCGACATGACCGTGCCAAAAAAAGGAGTGGCTAGTAATTTGTTGGTTGTCCAATACCACTTCTGCAGGGGTTTCCCCACCACTCCCTGAAGAATTATTAGGCCCAGAAGGTTCCAGATGTCCTCTTTGGTCACTGGTTGCTGTTGTATATGTTGTAATATGTTGGCCGATTTATGTATAATATTGTATTGGAGTGCCATGTTGACCAGAAATTCAGTTGATTTGTCCAAGTCAACTGAATTTTAACATAGCAAGGGGGACAGCTGAAGACCCTTCGATGTGTTAATCTTATGCAAGTCTATTTGAACATTTCAAAGGGTGTTCAGGTGGTATCTGTTAATCTAATCTAATTACAAATATCTAAGGGGACTTGTTGATGTTGATATGCGGGAGTGCAAATTGGGGTGGTTTATGACTGCAGCTGTTCACGGCTGGGAGTTGTTGTCTGTCTGAAAGACTAAAGTATATAAAAGACCTGAATGGAGACGGCCAATCAAATTTCTCAGCCATTCAGTGTCTAGTGAATATAACATGGCATTCAGTCTATAGTCTAAGTTAGGCTTGTCTGTGTATAAACACACAGACCTAGGAAATGGGATTCTGAATTGTATCTACTCTGTCGGATTTTTCTGTCATCTGTGGACTTTGGACTTTGTTCTGTGTTGGAAGTCAATAAAGTGCATCTCTCTGGAAGAATTGGGTTGCTGCGGAAGAGTACTTACTAATTAATTATCATACCCACGATACTACTTCTACACTACTATACAAATTAAATCACTACATTGGTGCCGATCAAGTGACCAGAAGAGCATTTTCGGACTTAGTAACAGAAGTCGGTGGTGACAACAATCCTGTGAGGTGGACAGAAGTCTGATGAAGAACCAAGAGCTGTGCTGTGACTCTAATGTCTGGTTGTGACATAAGAGAGTCTGATCTACAAAATTAAACAAATTGGGAACCCCAGAATTATCCTCTGGAGACTGGAAACAAGAACAAAAAAAGGACTGTGTCGTGTACCAGAAGACCTGAACTGGAAACTGAAGGAGTAACTAATGCAGTGAGTAAAATATTTCCTTTTTTTTAATTATTAGTAATATAGTCAAAATGCTTACTCAGTGTGAAGCTAGTGTCAGTTCTGATAAAGTTAACAGATGGGTATTAAAATGTTGGGTATTAAAAATGGGTATTAAAATATTAAAATGTATGCCAGGGCGGTCCATATGAAATTCCAGAGAAATGTAAGCAGATGTGGACGATGATGAAGGAATTTTTAGTGAAAAATGTTTTTGATAGCAAAATTTCAGAAAGTAAAAGAAAAGGTTGTATTATACAGGGCTTATTATCTTGCTGTTTAACAATGGAAAGTTCTTTGAAGGGTAAGGTTGAGGAAATTGCGCAGTTACAGAAGGCAGTTGATAATAGCAACAATGTTTGTGAGAGGTTACAAAACCAATCAGACACCGAGACAGTAAATTTAAAATTGCATGCAGTTACCATTGGGGGAGCTTTGCTTGAGAAATCTAAACATTGTGATGAATTATCAGAGGAAAATGAGAGATTAAAAATAAGAATTATGGAATTAGAGAAGAGATCTCAAGAATGCAGATATGCATCAAAACTTGGATTCAGCTATCTTCAGCAAAATACAGACACAGACTTTCTATCAAATGAAACAGAACCTCATATTAAATCTGATAATTCATTACCAGCTGCCCCCACTGTGACTACCACAGTTTATAACAATAATAATGATACAGGTGAAGTTTGACTTGTAATGAAGCCTTTGAAACCAAAAGAATTAGACGCAATTCTTAAAGAAATAGGAATGGTTCCATACCATGATTTAAACAGATTTTTAAAATGGTTTTGTGACGTGCAGCAGGTCAGAGATATGTACAATCTCAACCCATCTGACTTAGAAAGAGTTTTGCAACATTCTTTAGGAAGTGGTCTTTGGATGAGAATTAAACAGATCTGTATTCAGCCTCTGAGGACAAGGGACATATTACTGGAATTGTTATGTGTTTTGTATGGTGTACGATCTGATGTTACTATTCATGGGAAGATCCAACAAATGCAAAATGAATCTCCCTATGAATTGTCACACAGGATAGCAACTATTATGGAATTATTGGTCAGTAATAATCTTGCATTTGAGCGTGGTGGCTTGATACATATGAGTATGTTTCTAGATGCGTTGCATGAAGATATCAAACAAAATATTTTATTAGTTACCCCAAATCCTCATGATTTAAAAGACATATTGTTGAGAGCAGACCATTTATGGAGAAAGTCAAATGAGCAGTCTGTCAAAATTGATTTAGCCACATTGTTTAGGACAAATACTGAACATAAAGATCAGAAGATAATATCCTATGATAATAGCCAGAGAGGAGACATCGGGTCAAACATAGGTGATATTAATATGAAAAACAGAGCTGACCAAAATAATAATAAGAAAAGGTCCAAAACCTGGATACCGTTTTCTCAGTTAAAACAGAAATATGACCACCTGAAGATTGAGTATGACAAGATGAGAGGGGAACGTAATAAATTATTAGAGCAGTTGAAGGGGGTACAAGATGTACATTCTCCAGATCTGTTTTTGAATGCAAATGACACTTCTCTAGCAGTGGGGGTGAATTAGCTTCAAACTGTAAACGTAAATAGTGCTTTGTTTTAACTTCAAACAACGTTTAAGGACCTTGCTAATTAGTTTTGTTGGAGAGTTTTTTTGTCTTTCAGATATTGACGTTTAAATGAAGGTGAATAGCAGAAGCACAGTCTGAAATTGCTGGCTAGTGGGGGAGAATTATGGGAGAAATGCTGAATAGACAACAAGGAATTATAAAGAATTCATCAAGCAATGGACCTTTTTTTCTTTTTTCTTCAACGCCCTCATTTTTAATTTTTCTCCCTTTTCCTGATGTATTTTGCTTTTCATTTTTTATTTTCTTTATGTTTTATTTCTTGAACTTTATCTTAAAACCAAAGAGAAGCATTTAAACCTAAAATAATTTTCATAACATCTGTACATATTACATAATGCGTATTGATCAATATATTTGACATCTAAGGTGAGATGCTGCACAATAAGAGACGAAGAGGGGAACCTAGAATTCTCTACGCCAAAAATTGCTAAGATATTCCACTCTTACTACAGCGCCCTCTACGATGTAGGCCAGAGTGAGGGGGGGAGGGACAAGAGGAAGGAAAGAATAAGGGAATACCTTCGGGGACTAGACCTTCCCAGGGCAGAGAAGGATATGGTTGAACGTTTGGACGCTCCTATATCCCAAGAGGAGGTAGAAAAGGCAATAAAAAACACTGCCCTGGGGAAGAGCCCGGGCCCTGACGGATTCTCCGTAGCTTACTATAAAAAATTTTCAGAAATACTCGCACCCAAACTATGTGATTATATGAATGCTCTCGGAGAGAATGAAGAGTCTCGGGAAGAATCTCTATTAGCGCACATCACCCTAATCCTGAAAGAAGGAAAGGACCCATCCTCCCCTGGAAGCTACAGACCAATCTCACTCTTAAACGTAGATACAAAAATCTTTTCTAGAATACTCGCAGACAGGATGAAAATGGGTTTAAAACATTGGATACACAATGACCAGGTAGGATTTGTCCCGGGGAGGGAAGGGAGAGATAATTCCTTGAAAACACTTCTCCTCATGCAGGAAGTAATCAGGAGTAATACCCCAGCAGCCCTACTATCTATCGATGCCGAAAAGGCATTCGATAGAGTGGATTGGGGATTTTTGATGGAAACCTTGAAGCACCTGGGATTGGGGGAGAGGATGATGAAATGGATACTCTCATTATATAGACATCCCAAGGCAAGGATTAGAGTAAACGGAACCCTGTCTTGCCCCCTTGAATTGTTTAATGGGACAAGACAGGGTTGCCCCACCTCTCCCCAATTCTATTTGTTTTATCCCTGGAGCCACTCTTAGCGGCCTTTCGTGGGAATGGAGACATTCAGGGAATCAAGGTTGGATCGAAGGAATACAAGATAGCAGCATTTGCTGACGACCTGTTATGCTTTATTACTTGCCCTAAAACAACAATCCCCATGGTGCTAAAGGAATTTGAGCGGTATGGAGGCCTGACAAATTTCAAAATAAATATGAATAAGTCAGAGCTCCTAAATATAACAATCCCAAAACGAGAGCAGAGAGCACTGCAAATTGGACTCCCATTTGCATGGTGTGAGAGGGAATTGGCATATCTAGGTATAAAAATACCACCTTCACCGAGGGATCTATTTGTCGCTAACTATATACCCCTACTTAACAAAGTTAAAGACCTATTAGGCAGGATGAGATACAAAGCCCTGTCATGGATTGGCAGGATAAACTCGATTAAAATGTTTGTGCTACCCATGTTATTATATACCTTCCAAATGGTCCCAATAGAAATCCCCCCTAATTTTTTTGTCAAATTACAATCCTTAATAGTGAGATATATATGGGCACGTAGGCAACCTAGGATAGCATATGACACTTTAACGAGGGCTAAAGAAATGGGAGGGTTAGGTGCACCGGACTTAAAAAAATACTACCAGTCGGTGGTGATGGCTAGGATAATTGACTGGCTACACAATAAACAGGAGAAAAGTTGGGTGAGCATTGAAATAACACTGAGTGGGGCGGATATAGAAAAATTAATATGGAATCCACCACAATATAGAGATCTGGGTAAGAGAACTAATTTTTTGACTAGAAACACTTTTAGAATATGGGATAGGGTAGGCAAAAGTAGCCACTGGGAATTTAATTCACCCTTACTATCACTATTAAACACGGATTATTTTTTACCGGGGAAGGAGGAACATTTATATTTCACGAGATGGGCAAAAAAAGATACATTACAGCTTAAAGATGTAATGAGAGGAAATAAATTATGCACCTACACTGAAATCACACAGGCCTGGGGGAACAAACCACTAGACAAATGGAGGTACGCCCAGATACAGCACTTCACACGTTCACTACCACAACCACTGAGAGGAAAAGACCAGCTAAGGCCCATAGAAAAATTACTAAGCTCCCCAATGTGCGCAAAAGGAAGTATTTCAAAACTATACAACATCATAAGAGGGGAAGCGAGTAAAGGATATCCCACCTTCCTGGAGAAGTGGGAAAAGGAATTGGGGGGGCTAGAAGGGGTAGATCACAGAAACAAGATCCTAAAGATGGTGTACTTAACGGCAAAAGACTCTCGGACATATGAAATGGCCTATAAAATGATAGCAAGATGGCATAGGACGCCCCAAAAGATACACAAATACGACAAGAAGACCCCTCAAACTTGCTGGAAGAGATGTGGAAAAGTAGGTACTCTTGCCCACTTATGGTGGGAATGCCCTAAAATCCATAAATATTGGGGAGAAGTCTTAGATGAAATACAACAGATAACGGGAGAGCAGGTTAATAATAACCCCTGGGCGTGCATGTTTCACGACACGGAAAGAGAGATCCCCCAATACATAAAGTCAGTAACCCCCCTCCTCTTAAACGCAGCCAAAGCACTGATCCCAAGTCATTGGAAGGACATAGAAATTCCAAGGATGAAGGATTGGATAATAAAAGTTGAATGGATTAGAGGAATGGAAGAAGCAAGACACTCGACGGAAGGGCGACGAGACAAATACACTAAGAGGTGGGCAGGATGGCACGAGTATAGGAATACAGAAAGATACGTGACAATTATGGATGCTTGAGGGGGAGAGAGAGAGGGAAGAGGAGGGGGAGGACAGATATATATTCTGGGCTCCCCCCCCCCCCCCTTTTTTTTTTTTTTTTTTTTTTTGGGAGGGGGGACGAGGGGAGAAAAATATAGATAAGTAAATATGGGTATTTCCAGTGGATGTAAGGGAAAGAGAAAGTGCACCTTAAAAGTTTTTGTATTAAAATTAGTATACTGCTTTTTGAAAAAAAAAAAAAAAGAAAAAAAAAAGATGCTGCACAATGGCTTGGCATAGCATAAATTATAGTATGTTGGGTGGTTTTCCTAAATTTATAAGAGGGGTGAGTGAAATTCATCACTCTAGTCATGATTTGAAACTTTGTTGATTCAGTTGTTTATAATATGCTAAAGGCTATGACATATATAGATGAAAAAGACGTTTCTGATAGATAGAAGATAGAAGATCTGATAAACACTGATGTCAAGCTGACTCTATCTGAACCATCATGTGGGGGTATATGTATATGTTGGTATACCATTCAGGTGTAATTGTGGACTGAATGATCCAAGTAACTGCTTTATTGAAGGCAATGAGGGGTCGGCCTACAGCAAATTACAAAAGCAAATTGTGGCTGGCAATCAACCAATTCTGGAACTTGACAGGTACACAACCGTTAATCATTGCTCAAATAGGAAATAAGCAGATGTGAATTGTAAAATGCTTGCATGATGGACTCATGAATGTCAAGTGCAAGAAAAAAGTTGGCAGCACAGTTTTTACTGCCTTATCCAAACCTTTTGACCTTGAAAGTGAGTGCTGGTACATTGATAGTTCTTCTTACTATAAAGATGAATGTAGAATGTTTGTGTAAAAGCATCTTTAAAAATGAAAAGCTTGAACCTGGATATGAGAGAATCCTGGACTTATGTGGATTGGAGCTCCCAGAGCAGAGCATACCAAGTTTACTTTCAGTGAGATGGCGAGGGATGTGATGAAGTCAGACCAAAGAATGGACTGTGACATCAGCTTGTCTTTGCGCAATATTCAAGATCATGATGTGATATAAGGCCTAACAGCTATATGGACCACTGATGTTTACCAAATCCTTTTCCAGTCATGGTCTAAAAGTTATATTATCTAATAACTGTTTCATGGGGATATTTTAGAGGCTGGCGAAGAGAGATGTAACCAGTTTCAACTTCATATTTTATATGAGCCATTGTAAAGCATCCAGTACCTTAAATCAAAATGATATTTTTTGCTGTTTGATTTATGGGTCAGTTCTAGTAGTTAGAACCGACCCAAGTGGGGGTATATGTTGTATATGTTGTAATATGTTGGCCGATTTATGTATAATATTGTATTGGAGTGCCATGTTGACCAGAAATTCAGTTGAATTGTCCAAGTCAACTGAATTTTAACATAGCAAGGTGGACAAGACCCTTTGATGTTTTAATCTTATGCAAGTCTATTTGAACATTTCAAAGGGTGTTCAGGTGGTATCTGTTAATCTAATCTAATTAGACATATCTAAGGGGACTTGTTGATGTTGATATGCGGGAGTGCAAATTGGGGTGGTTTAAGACTGCAGCTGTTCACGGCTGGGAGTTGTTGTCTGTCTGAAAGACTAAAGTATATAAAAGACCTGAATGGAGACGGCCAATCAAATTTCTCAGCCATTCAGTGTCTAGTGAATATAACACGGCATTCAGTCTATAGTTTAAGTTAGGCTTGTCTGTGTATGAACACACAGACCTAGGAAATGGGATTCTGAATTATATCTACTCTGTCGGATTTTTCTGTCATCTGTGGACTTTGGACTTTGTTCTGTGTTGGAAGTCAATAAAGTGCATCTCTCTGGAAGAATTGGGTTGCTGCGGAAGAGTACTTACTAATTAATTATCATACTCACGATACTACTTCTACACTACTATACAAATTAAATCACTACAGTTGCCACTTTCTGCTCCTTGCAAACCTCTGATGCATAGCAGCTTGTTGCTCTCCATAACAATTTATTCTATAACCTCATCGGTCAAAAAGAGTTGGAGGTATGCCAAGAGGTTGTCATCTTCAACCTCCACTTTGATACCGGGTGCTCCAGTAAACGGGAATCTTGGGGGCGCTACGTGCTCCGTACCGCAGTCAATCGAGCACCAAGTCCGCACATCACTGGGCACAGTCGCAGGATCATCTGTGCCGGATGACGAACCTCCCCAGGAATTACTATCACTCAATTCTGCAAGCGATTCTGTATCTCTGTTTTCCAGCAGGTCATATGCCGCTTTTTGATGCCATGGTTGTTCTGCAGTTTCCAGACAGAAAGTACAGTAAAACTGTAGGCAGGGGCACTGGATAAAGCACTGGGGGGCAAACTAAGGTCAATTTTATTTTATTTAGTAATGTAATCCAATAAGATTACAATGTTTCAGTATGTTTGTGCTTTACACTATTTGAATTTGCCGCCGGTTCCACCCCCTTGCGTCACGACGCTCGCAGGGAACATATGCCAGGGCACAGAGTGCATCGGGCGGAAGATCGGGCCGCCGTACACAACGAGAGTACATCGCGGGATCCCGGGGACAAGGTAAGTAACCTCTTCCAGGATCCAGCGATGGAAACCCAAGTGTGGCTCAGGGTTACCGCTAATGGTACTGAAATCTCACCCCGAGCTACACTCGGGAATACCACCAGGGGGGTTAATGAAATGAAGACTGGGTCTTACTGCGACTTTATATATGAGTGGTATGTTAGGTTTCACGCCCTCCCCTCTCTGTACATCTGTGGGTATGTCTGGATGGTGGCCGTGGATCCTGTATAATGTGGGCTCATACTTTAGGTGTAAAAATATATATATAAAGGGCGCAAAGGAAAATTCAAAAATCAAATATAAAAATAAAAATAATAATATACAATGTGTCAATATGTTTAAAAAAGGCTGCCACCCATACAATGTATATTATTATTTTTATATTTGATTTTTGAATTGTTTCCTTTGCGCCCTTTATATATATATTTTACACCTAAAATATGAGCCCACAGTATACAGGATCCGTGGCCACCATCCAGCCATACCCAGATATATATATATATATTTTTTTGCATTGTTATTAGTTTTTCACTAATTTTAGGTGCAGCATTGGTATATAATCAGCAAATAGTTTTTTTGTATTGTGGGGCCGATACCCAACACTTTTCCCCATACTTTAGGTGTGACATCATGGTGCTTTCTGCCTGGGTGTTCTAATATGGTGGCTGCAATTTGTTGCCGTTTACTTGCACACTCAGGGTGCACCAAGATGGTACTTCCTATTCCACCAACATGGGTGTTCCAAGATGGCAGCTGACTTCTTCCGGTTTCGCCAGGATGTGATGTTGGATTCTGGTCTATGGTTAGATCATGGATGCAGGTGTCACAGGGCCGGGGTGCCCCGCTGTATGGTGTCCATGTTCACACACACATACCCCTCATTTGGCGGGACCAGGGGGCTGCAATTAATTTCCTCTAATTGGAGGAGGTATTTAGTTCAATCTTTCTGTTTGATGAGACAGAGGGCAGTGCTGGTGGACTTATTGAGATATGGTATGTTAACATTCCTTCTCCTCCCCCCTTTTCACTTTTGAGTGGTTATACATTTTAGATTTATATAATTATTGTTCCTGTATGTTTTTGTGTGCTTAGAAGCAGTGATGGCGAACCTTGGCACCCCAGATGTATTGAAACTACATTTCCCATAATGCTCAACTACACTGCAGAGTGCATGAGCATCATGGGAAATGTAGTTCCAAAACATCTGGGGTGCCAAGGTTCGCCATCACTAGGTTAGAGTATAGGTGTGGAGTCACCTCAGGCTGTGGAGCCTCTCAACCCCCACATCCCTCTTGCATTGGATGTGAGAAATCCCTCTTCCTACAAGAGTGTGTTATTTTGCCTGAAACGGATAAGGTGTGTGGCTTTCTGCTGTGTGCACATATTTTTAGATCTTTGTAGCTGAATGATCTATAGCTTTATGTATGCTTTTTGAATCTGAATATTGTCACTAATGTTGCAGGCTTATTTATATATACAGTGGGGACAGAAAGTATTCAGACCCCCTTAAATTGACAGAAAACACAGAATTGTTGACATTTTTGCAAGTTTATTAAAAAAGAAAAACTGAAATATCACATGGTCCTAAGTATTCAGACCCTTTACTGTGACACTCATATATTTAACTCAGGTGCTGTCCATTTCTTCTGATCATCCTTGAGGTGGTTCTACACCTTCGAGTTCTGCTGTGTTTGATTATACTGATTGGACTTGATTAGGAAAGCCACACACCTGTCTATATAAGACCTTACAGCTCACAGTGCATGTCAGAGCAAAGGAGAATCATGAGGTCAAAAGGAACTGCCTGAAGAGCTCAGTGACAGAATTGTGGCAAGGCACAGATCTGGCCAAGGTTACAAAAAAACTTCTGTTGCACTTAAGGTTCCTAAGAGCACAGTGGCCTCCATAATTCTTAAATTGAAGACATTTGGGACAACCAGAACCCCTCCTAAAGCTGGCCGTCCGGCCAAACTGAGCTATCGGGGGAGAAGAGCCTTGGTGAGAGAGGTAAAGAAGAACCCAAAGATCACTGTGGCTGAGCTCCAGAGATGCAGTCGGGAGATGGGAGAAAGTTGTAGAAAGTCAACCATCACTGCAGCCCTCCACCAGTCGGGGCTTTATGGCAGAGTGGCCCGACAGAAGCCTCTCCTCAGTGCAAGACACATGAAAGCCCGCATGCAGTTTGCTAACACCTGAAGGACTCCAAGGTTGTGAGAAATAAGATTCTTTGGTCTGATGAGACCAAGATAGAACTTTTTGGCCTTAATTCTAATGTGTGGTGAAATAAAAATAAAAATAAAAAACTGCGCTTGGAAAAAATTAGAATACAATAGTGAGAATGAGACTAAAATAGAAATAAAAAATATAAAAATAAAAAATATAAAAATAAAGAGCTGCAGTTATAGGTGAGGCACACCAGTACAAATATAAAAACAGAAAAAACGCGCTAGAAAGTGTTGAAAACAATAATGAGATTGTAAAGTCCAATGCAAAAAAAGTCCAATAATAATAAGTGACGTGAGAATTCCTCAGTGTGATAATGTTTAAAGATGATAATTCAATTGTAACATATCTATGTGGTGAAATGCTTACCAGAACGTAAGCCAAAATCAGACGAGTGGCTTAAAACCCAGCCCGGGCCTTTAGAGAGCGATTCCAATGAGACAGGATCAGTCGGACTCGTGTAGCATATTCAGGTCCGCATGGGGTTACCCAAAAAAGTATATGGCAAAAAACATAGCGTAATACTGATACAGTAATAAACACAAAAAGGACAAAAAAGGGGGTGCAACACTCAACAAACCCAAATCATATATAATCATAAAAGCATCCTGTGTCCACAGCACACACAGGAGTGTAAAGTGAGTGACATGCAAACATGCAATAGTGTATGTGCACTTTAAATATATATGTGAACCTCCAAAAGAATCTGCTTACCAGATATCAAGGACAAGTGAGCATACAACTATCACCCGAATGGAGAAGCATGGAAAAAATCCCACCAGGTGTAACAGGCCACATAAAACTGCTTACCAGATGGCAAACTAGTGTGCGCAAACTCCCCACAGTTAAGGACTTGACATCATAAGACATGACAAAGGATCTATCTTTATAGTGAACCTTTTAAAATTCCTGCTTACCAGATGGCCAATTAGTAAAGCACAAGCCGAAATCCTGACGGAAATAGCGTAAACACGTCCTGGCAATCTTGTCACGGGCTCAGCAGTGCATATAGTATGGAATGAACAGCCAATAGTGTGATACCGTATAAAACTAAAAATGTATTAAATGAATTGCACTTACAATAAAAACGAAGGAATACAGCGATGCCGGCCAGCACTCAAACAAACTCCCGTCCACAACAGGGTGACGTGGTGACGTCAGTACGTCCCTCCCAGATGCATTTCGTCATAGGTTGACGTTTTCAATGGGGAACGGGCAGCGTGCTGAGCCACCACATTATATGCGTTTTTATATGTGTGGTGAAAACCAGGCACTGCTCATCACCTGTCCAATACAGTCCCAACAGTGAAGCATGGTGGTGACAGCATCATGCTGTGGGGTTGTTTTTCAGCTGCAGGGACAGAACAACTGGCTGCAATCGAGGGAAAGATGAATGCAGCCAAGTACAGGGGTATCCTGTGGACGAAAACCTCCAGAGTGCTCAGGACCTCAGACTGGGCCGAAGGTTTACCTTCCAACAAGACAATGACCCTAAGCACACAGCTAAAATAATGAAGAAGGAGTGGCTTCACAACAACTCTGTGACTGTTCTTGAATGGCCCAGCCAGAGCCCTGAATTAAACCCAATTGAGCATCTCTGGAGAGACCTAAAAATGGCTGTCCACCAACGTTTACTATCCAACCTGACAAAACTGGATAGGATCTGCAAGGAGGAATCGCAGAGGATCCCCAAATCCAGGTGTGAAAAACTTGTTGCATCTTTCCCAAAAAGACTCATGGCTGTATTAGATCAAAGGGTGCTTCTACTAAATACTGAGCAAAGGGTCTGAATACTTAGGACCATGTGATATTTCAGTTTTTCTTTTTTAATAAATCTGCAAAAATGTACATTAATGAGGAAAAAAAATTAACTTAAATGATTTTAGCAAATGGCTGAAATATAACAAAGAGTGAAAAATGTAAGGGGGTCTGAATACTTTCCATCCCCACTGTATATATATATATATATATATATATATATATATATATATATATATATATATATATATATATATATATCTATATATATCTATATATATATATATATATTCTTTGTGACATATACTGCCTTTATCTGATACTTTGGAAAATCAAGTTTGACCTCTAGGACTACACATCTCTTAACGGATAAATCAGGGTGAGCTCTGTGATAGTACCACCCAGGTCTTTTTGACAGTTTGTGATAGTCTGATCCATATGGGTAAGTCTTTTAGATGGCTTTTTCCCCTTTCCTTTCCTTCCCCTCCCCCTCTCCCCTTTCTCCCCCTCTCCCCTTTCTCCCCCCCCCCCTTTTTTTTTATCCTCTCTCCCCTGTGTCCTTCCTGTTGAAATAAAATCATTGTGTATTGCTGCAAATATGTATTTTCTTTGTATTTTCATTTTGATTTTTGTCAAATGATTTTCTATTTTTCTATTATAGCGAAGCACATTGATTTCACACGCTTACAATATCCAACACTGACTGTTCAACATTCTATTGGTTTTATATTACATGGTTTTATCTGAATGGCACTTTATCTTGCAATGTCATACAATAAAATATTTATTTTATATAATTGAAGTCTTTCTTTTTCCTCATTTATTGGCACATTCAAAGTCCCCTTCCCTGTGGATGGTGGGGACCCCCTTCTCTTTCCTGCAGGGGGTGGTTCTTCATCTTACAGGGATAATGGTGTGGTTTGACAAAGGAAGGGTCAGTCAAGCTATCGCAGGGAGCATCAGTCGATCAATCGAACGCAGAAAGGATCGGTTGATCAATTGCAGGAAGGTATTGGTCAATCGAAAGAAGGTTCAAAGGATCTATTGATCAAAGGAAGGATCAATTGACCACAGGAAGAATCTGTCAATCGATCACAGGAGGGATCGGTTGATCAGTCGCAGGAAGGTTCAAACGATCGATTGCCTGGAAGTATTGGTCAATCGAAGGAAGGTTCACAGGGTCTTTCAATTGAAGGAAGGATCAATCAATCGCAGGAATGATGGGTTGGTCGATCACAAGAAGAATAAAAGTGAGGAAGAATCGGTCGATCAATCGCAGGATGAAGCAGTTGATCAATCACAGAAAGGATCAATCGCAGGAAGCATTGGTCAATTCAAAGAAGGATCAATCGAAGGAAGGATCAATCGATCGCGGAAAGGATCAGTCGATCGATTGCAGGAAGGATAGGTCACCAACGTCAGAGTGAGAGCAATAATTCTAGCCTCAGACCTCCTCTGTAACTTTAAACTGGTAACCTGTAAAGGCTTTTAAAGCTTCGCTAATGGAGCTTTTTAAGTACCGTAGTTGTGCCGTTTCACAGGCGTATGCAATTTTAAAGCGTGACATGTTAGGTATCTATTTACTCAGCGTAACATCAGCTTTTATATTTTAACAAAAATTGCATTATATATTGTGTTTGTGTTGCAAATTTTTTTTTATTAAAGTGTATTTTATCCAAAGAAATTGCATTTGAACAACTGCTGCACGAATACCGTATGTCATAAAAAATTGCAACACCCACCATTTTATTCTCTAGGGCCTCTGCTAATATATATATATATATATATATATATATATATATATATATATATATATAAAAGAAGAGTCCAGAGGGTTGCTGCACTTTCGGTTGCTTTATTTCATGTAGTCACATGGAAAAATTACAAAGCAGGTACAATCTTTCCAGACATAATCATGACATTAGAATGCCTATGAATGCAGATATGGATGGATTACGTTTCGGGCTAGTATGCTTGCTCCCTTCCTAAGATCCGTCAAAGCATATATGCTTTGACGGATCTTAGGAAGGGCGCAAGCATACTAGCCCGAAACGTAATCCATCCATATCTGCATTCATAGGCATTTAAATGTCATGATTATGTCTGGAAAGATTGTACCTGCTTTGCAATTTTTCCATGTGACTACATGAAATAAAGCAACCGAAAGTTTTTAAGTGCAGCAACCCTCTGGACTCTTCTTCTATATACAAGGTCGGTGGGAAGACCTGATTGCTGGCACTGAATCGTAAGCTGGGTGCGGCTCTCCTCTACAATTTGATTATATATATATATACACACATACATATACACACACACACACACACAGTATCTCACAAAAATGAGCACACCCCTCACATTTTTGTAAATATTTTATTATATCTTTTCATGTGAAAACACTGAAGAAATGACACTTTGCTACAATATAAAGTAGTTAGTGTACAGCTTGTATAACAGTGTAAATTTGCTGTCCCCTCAAAATAATTCAACACACAGCTATTAATGTCTAAACTGCTGGCAACAAAAGTGAGTACACCCCTAAGTGAAAATGTCCAAATTGGGGCCAATTAGCCAGTTTCCCTCCCTGGTGTCATGTGACTCGTTAGTGTTACAAGGTCTCAGGTGTGAATGGGGAGCAGGTGTGTTAAATTTGGTGTTATAGCTCTCACTCCCTCATACTGGTCACTGGAAGTCCAACATAGCACCTCATGGCAAAGAACTCTCTGAGGATCTGAAAAAAAAGAATTGTTTCTCTGCATAAAGATGGCCTAGGCTATAAGAAGATTGCCAAGACCCTGAAACTGAGCTGCAGCACGGTGGCCAAGACCATACAGGACAGGTTCCACTCAGAACAGGCCTCACCATGGTCGACCAAAGAAGTTAAGTGCACGTGCTCAGCGTCCTATCCAGAGGTTGTCTTTAGGAAATAAATGTATGAGTGCTGCCAGCATTGCTGCAGAGGTTGAAGGGGTGGGGGGGTCAGCTTATCAGTGCTCAGACCATACGCCACACACTGCATTAAATTGGTCTGCATGGCTGTCGTCCCAGAAGGGAGCCTCTTCTAAAGATGATGCACAAGAAAGCCCACCAACAGTTTGCTGAAGACAAGCAGACTAAGGACATGGATTACTGGAACCATGTCCTGTGGTCTGATGAGACCAAGATAAACTTATTTGGTTCAGATGGTGTCAAGCGTGTGTGGCGGCAACCAGGTGAGGAGTACAAAGACAAGTGTGTCTTGCCTACAGTCAAGCATGGTGGTGGGAATGTCATGGTCTGGGGCTGCATGAGTGCTGCTGGCACTGGGGAGCTACAGTTCATTGAGGTAACCATGAATGCCAACATATACTGTGACATACTGAAGCAGAGCATGATCCCCTACCTTCGGAGACTGGGCCCCAGGGCAGTATTCCAACATGGTAACGACCCCAAAGACACCTCCAAGACAACCACTGCCTTGCTAACGAAGCTGAGGGTAAAGGTGATGGACTGGCCAAGCATGTCTCCAGACCTAAACCCTATTGAGCATCTGTGGGGCATCCTCAAACAGAAGGTGGAGGAGTGCAAGGTCTCTAACATCCACCAGCTCCATGCCCAAGAGGGTTAAGGCAGTGCTGGAAAATAATGGTGGCCACACAAAATATTGACACTTTGGGCCCAATTTGGACATTTTAACTTAGGGGTATACTCACTTTTGTTGCCAGCGGTTTAGACATTAACCACTTGCCGACCGCCTCACGACGACATACGTCGGCAGAATGGCACGAGCAGGCAGAATCACGTACCCATATCACACCGATCTTGGTGTCGTCAGATGCTTTGAGGGCAGAGGAGAGATCTAGGGTCTAAAAGACCCCATTTTTTTCTAAAAAGAGTACTTGTCACTACCTATTGCTATCATAGGGGATATTTACATTCCCTGAGATAACAAAAAAAATGATGAAAAAAAAAAATGAAAGGAACAGTTTAAAAATAAGATAAAAAAGCAAAAAAATAATAAAGAAAAAAAATAAATAATAAAAAGCACCCCTGTCGCCCCCTGCTCTCGCGCTAAGGCGAACGCAAGCGTCGGTCTGGCGTCAAATGTAAACAGCAATTGCACCATGCATGTGAGGTATCACCGCGAAGGTCAGATCGAGGGCAGTAATTTTAGCAGTAGACCTCCTCTGTAAATCTAAAGTGGTAACCTGTAAAGGCTTTTAAAGGCTTTTAAAAATGTATTTATTTTGTTGCCACTGCACGTTTGTGCGCAATTGTAAAGTATGTCATGTTTGGTATCCATGTACTCGGTCTAAGATCATATTTTTTATTTCATCAAACATTTTGGCAATATAGTGTGTTTTAGTGCATTAAAATTTACAAAAGTTTGTTTTTTCCCCAAAAAATGCGTTTGAAAAATCGCTGCGCAAATACTGTGTGAAAAAAAAAATGAAACACCCACCATTTTTATCTGTAGGGTATTTGCTTTAAAACAATATATAATGTTTGTGGGTTCAAAGTAATTTTCTTGCAAAAAAAAATATTTTTTTCATGTAAACAAAAAGTGTCAGAAAGGGCTTTGTCTTCAAGTGGTTAGAAGAGTGGGTGATGTGTGCAATGGCGACCCTAGGGGGGGGGGCCAGAGGGGGCCCTGACCCCCCAAAATTATGCTGGGCCCCACCATGTGCCCCCCCAAAAAAAAAATTTTTTTTTTTTTTAATTTTTTTTTTTTTACAAAAAGGCAATTTCTTTTTGTTTGTATTCATATCGGATGTGCCGCATCTTACTCGGGCCACCGCTGGGGTAACACAGTCTCTATTGAGAGGGAGAAGGTCCCCAGTGGGTGATTCCTCCCCCCTCCCTCTGCTCGCTGACACTGCATAATGCGAGCGCTCACACAACCACGGCCGCCCGATCTGCTCCTTCCCCTGCATCCTCATTGGCAGGGAGAAGAGCGAGTTGCAAGAAGGACTCCACCAGGACTCTCAGTTACTGAAAAAACAGACTGAGGGCAGAGGCAGGACAGCAAGAGGAGGCTGGGGAACCCCCCAGTGGCAGAACACCAGGGCCCGGTGGCAAGACAACCTTTGCAACCCTGATAGTTCTCCCACTGCTTTGGACCCTTATATTTTCTTGGTATGCTGGTGACATATATCTCTTGTTCTCTGTCACCCTGGGGGGGGGGGCCCAATACAGTAGGAAGGGAGCTCACTGCAGAACATGTGAAAGGGCCGTTGTGGGATCGTAGTATTGGGGTAAAGGGCCCCAGGATAGATATATCTATCTATCTATATATATTTTATCTATATATATATATATATATATATATATATATATTTGCATTTTATATTGCCCCCCTATTTTTGTCCCTGTCCCCCCATGTGCCCCCCCTAAATATGAAAGCTGGAGACGCCACTGGATGTGTGACATAAGCTTCTAAATGTTGTGCATAAAATGCCAGGACAGTTCAAACCCCCCCCCCTCTGTAAATCTAAAGTGGTAAACTGTAAAGGCTTTTAAAGGCTTTTAAAAATGTATGTAGACACCCCAAGCTATTTGCTGAGAGGTATAGTGAGTATTTTGCAGACCTCACTTTTTGTCACAAAGTTTTGAAAATTGAAAAAAGAAAAAAAAAAGTTTTATTGTCTTTCTTCATTTTCAAAAACAAATGAGAGCTGCAAAATGCTCACCATGCCTCTCAGCAAATAGCTTGGGGTGTCTACTTTCCAAAATGGGGTCATTTGGGGGGGGGGGGTTTGTGCTACCTGGGCATTTCATGGCCTCCGAAACTGTGATAGGCAGTGAAGAGTGAAATCAAAAATTTACACCCTTAGAAATCCTGAAGGCGGTGATTGGTTTTCGGGGCCCCGTACGCGGCTAGGCTCCCAAAAAGTCCCACACATGGTCCCCATACTCAGGAGAGGCAGCTAAATGTATTTTGGGGTGCAATTCCACATATGCCCATGGCCTGTGTGAGCAATATATCATTTAGTGCCAACTTTGTGCAAAAAAAATTGTCACATTCCTGCAACTTGTGTCAAAATATAAAATATTCCATGGACTCAACATGCCTCTCAGCAAATAGCTTGGGGTGTCTACTTTCCAAAATGGGGTCAGTTAGGGGTTTTTTGTGCCATCTGGGCATTTTATGGCCTTCAAAACTGTGATAGGTAGTGAGGAGTGAAATCAAAAATGTACGCCTTTAGAAATCCTGAAGGCGGTGATTGGTTTTCGGGGCCCCGTACGCGGCTAGGCTCCCAAAAAGTCCCACACATGTGGTATCCCCGTACTCAGGAGAAGCAGCTGAATGTATTTTGCGGTGCAATTCCACATATGCCCATGGCCTGTGTGAGCAATATATCATTTAGTGACAACTTTTTGCAATTTTTTTTTTTTGTCATTATTCAATCACTTGGGACAAAAAAAATTAATATTCAATGGGCTCAACATGCCTCTCAGCAATTTCCTTGGGGTGTCTACTTTCCAAAATGGGGTCATTTGGGGGGGTTTTGTACTGCCCTGACATTTTAGCACCTCAAGAAATGACATAGGCAGTCATAAACTAAAAGCTGTGTAAATTCCAGAAAATGTACCCTAGTTTGTAGACGCTATAACTTTTGCGCAAACCAATAAATATACGTTTATTGACTTTTTTTTACCAAAGACATGTGGCCGATTACATTTTGGCCTAAATGTATGACTAAAATTGAGTTTATTGGATTTTTTTTAATAACAAAAATTAGAAAATATCTTTTTTTTTCAAAATTTTCGGTCTTTTTCCGTTTATAGCGCAAAAAATAAAAACCGCAGAGGTGATCAAATACCATCAAAAGAAAGCTCTATTTGTGGGAAGAAAAGGACGCAAATTTCGTTTGGGTACAGCATTGCATGACTGCGCAATTAGCAGTTAAAACGACGCAGTGCCACATCGTAAAAAGTGCTCTGGTCAGGAAGGGGGTAAATCCTTCCGGGGCTGAAGTGGTTAATGGCTGTTTGTTGAGTTATTTTGAGTGGACAGCACATGTACACTGTTATACAAGCTGTACATGGGGGGTTTGGCCTAGCACCGTGCCAAGATGGACGTGTAGTTCTGGAGCTCCCGTCCACGAGGCCCGGCAACTTCAGCTATCGGCAAGCACACAGATCCCCTGCCGCGTAAAAATAGAGAGACCCTCCAGGAGTATGTCAGAAACTAGGTCCCGCTCCCCTCCGGAGCAGGACACACAGCTCAACCGGCAAATCCCCGACATATGCCGGTCAAGGCCCAGAGACAGCACACAAGCCTCGCAACCCGTGTCCTCACGTGCTTCTCGCTCCCACAGCAGGAGCCCACTGCGCACCAGAGGGGAATTGGAGACTCAGGCTCCGCCAGCACTTAGCCTGGATGATCTCCGGAGTGTCGCCGCAGATATAAAGAGCACTTTATCTGCCGCCATATCAGACTTAAGAACAGATATACAAGGAATAGCCCTGAGAGTGGAGGAGGTAGAAATCACGCAGGCCCGCCATGATGTCTCCCTCTGCCATGTTCAACAACTAACGGAATCGCATGCCATGCATCTGTGGGAAATTAATCGCCACATGGAAGACTTGGTTAACAGAGGGAGACGCCGAAACCTCAGGGTAAGGGGAATCCCCGAATCTATAGACCCTAGCCTCCTTTCACAAGCCGTTACTAATATCTTTAACGATCTCCTAGAAAGGCCACCAGACACACCAATCGTTTTTGAACGCATACACAGAGCGCTCCGCCCGAAGGGGAGAGACACAGACCCCCCGAGGGACTCGGTATGCTGTCTCATTGACTTCCCACTCAAGGAGGAAATCCTCCGTAAAACCAGAGGCAGAAATCAATTATCATACAGAGGAGCCAACATTAAGATCTTTCAAGACCTGTCCAATATTACCTTGCAGCGCAGAAGGGAACTGAGGCCCCTGCTAGATACCCTGCGGGAGAGATCCATCCAATATCGCTGGAAGTTCCCTTTCTGCCTATCAGTAGCGCACCAGGGGCGTACAGCGAACCTTAGGGTCCCTGAGGACTTGGATCACTTCTGCTCTACTCTGGATATACCTCTTGTAGATCTACCGGACTGGTACAGTGATTTCAGGCTACTATCGCTTAATAGAACTACATCCATAGACGGAGTGGACAAAGCAGGCAATTTCAGCATTGGACGTCGCCATCTCCGTCATCCTCCCCCACTCCACTCCCCTCAGAGAGCCACAGAAATCCCAAGACATGGCAGTCCCACGGCATTACCTGCGCACCGTAGGGCACGGATCAATTGATAAGGTAGATTCCATTCACCTGGCTACTTGCATGACACAGGAACTTTTTCCTGCACTGCCGCACCCACACCGTGCTGTACCTGTCTGCAAAAGAACCTCTTTTCTTTAACAAAAGCACCTAAGTTCAGCGTAGACAAACCTTGAATACTCCAGATGAGGCTGTCGTGAAACCGGGTCACACAACCTATTTCCCCTTCCTCTTAAAAGGAGACCATGAAAAAACTCTTCTAAGCTCCACTTGTCAACTAACCACAAGTGTATCAAACAAGGACCTCCTGCAGATACCTGGAAACTAGGATGTATGTTGCCTACATACCAAACCATCCTGATGTGAAATCTGAGAACTCGGCTTACACACTACATATCTACATACAGAGTCATCTTGCTCGTGTCATACTGAAGGACCAAGGAATGCTGCTCTACAACAGCTCGCCAGCACACCCTCTTAGTAACCGGCAGAACAACGTAACTGAGGCCTGAAATTTACTTTACCCCGCCATATCAGAGCCCTAATCCCCACATTGCAAATCACGACCCCCAAAACAAAATGACTTTACTGGAAAAGGCCACCCCTGACCTAATATGCCCTCGAAATTTCGCTGGTTCTCCATGGGTCCGGCCCAACAGCAGATACCCAAGGTAACAACCCCTATCTCATCACACCTCCGCCTGCATATCTGAATTCTAATCCCAAAAGCCATGAACCAGCTTGCACAAATAGAATGACAAGAGGACTTGGGCATCCCCCTTCCTACTCTGCCTTATAACAGACTGCTGTGCAAGACAATAAGGCTTGGGGGGGGGGGAGAGAAATGTTAAAATATAAAAACAAAGAGGACAAGTATACCTTAACCCTCATTCTCATCTGTACGTCACCCCCCTCCCTCTACTCCTCTACTACATCCCCCCCTCACTACCTATTTACTACATCTCTACTAACACTCCTCTCTACCTACAACACCCTACTTCTGTCACTTTACTCTTTGCTCTCCCAGAGTGCAACCTGAACGGTCTTTTTTCTCTTATTGGCTTAGTAACAGATTTTCTTGCTTTTTAGCGATCGGCAGATCAAGAGGTTCTATTAACCATGCAACAGCTCACATCCAGCCTCTGGCAAACCAAGAGGTAGGTGTCCAGGTAAGAGATCTTCAACCCTCATGATCCGCAACACAAGTAGTAATAGGGAAACGCTTAAACAATTAACCAAAACAGGATCTCAATTACACTCCTCAGCAGTCTCCCAAATGGGATACAGATGAGTACATTACATAATCCAAACTGGCAGAGCCGTGACTGGACGCTTCCCTCTCGGACCTAGAGGACCCACAAGTTCTGACAGCAGGTACTATAGCAATAGCTACGAGTTTTGTTTTATTGATATAGTCCTCTCTTCATTAAATGTCATGCAAAGGTTATGTTTTGAGTTACCAAATGTTATACTTCTGAGATTGTGAAGCAAAACTTTTTCACTCACAATGCTCATGCTCTACATCACAAAGGTTGACCCTACACAATTATGCATTCTCACCACACTAGGAAACGGGACTGCACTCATTCGACACACTCACACCACCATCCCCGAATCTGGTATAGGTCATCCCCCGAGATGAAAGTGTATCTCTAGCAAGCAACACACTGACCCTCCACCTAACACGATAAACTCACCCCCACCCTAAACCAATACTACTTCCAAATACTAAGGGAAAATCCTGAGAAGGAAGGGAGACTACTCTCCCCTTCCCTCCCCCAAACTCCAGACGACACTTACGGCACGCCGCACATACGATCCCTTGGACCTCACCGGGACACAGAGCACACACCTCTTGTGATACCTTGTCCACCACCCCCACACAATAGACTCCGGCAGTCAACGTTGACCATACCGGAACCCCGTCTCCCTGTACAGAGCGTTGACAGGCTCAACCCCACGTCCGGTATTAATCCCCGCTACTCCTCCTTCCCTATCTAGCTCTACTATTCTAACCGCCCTCTCCCCTCCATCCCTGTCCGCCTCCACCTAACCACCTAACTCTCTCAGCCTTACCTCGCGACCTCCCCCTTTCCCCTACACCTCTAGACCCCCCCCTTTTTTTTGTTTTATTTTGTTCCCCCAGCCCACAACCTTCCTTCCCCTCTTTCTCTGACTTCTCCTATTTGGGATATCTCTAGTAATACCAAACCCCCTCAAACCGCCACAATGACTCCTCCAAAAACACATCTCGTGAACTCCATCCTGAAACTCATCTCACTGAACACAAAAGGCTTAAACACTCCTGAGAAACGCTCACAAGTACTATCCATTATGCGATCTTTGAAAGCAGATGTCTTCCTGCAGGAAACCCATTTCTGCACGAAATCAATTCCCAAGCTAACTAACCATACCTTTCCCTATAGTTTCCATTCCACCTCCCCCACAACAAAGTCTAAGGGGGTTTCCATACTTCTTTCCAGGTTCCTTTTTCTTAAGGGGACTTTTAAAAACAGAAGAATAACGCTAGCGAATATCTACAGCCCCAACACCTCCCAGGTCCCTTTCATCCGAGTAACAAATCGCCTAACCACCTTCCAGGAGGGGACGCTGATCCTGGGGGGCGATCTGAATATCCCACTGGACCCCCTCCTAGACACCTCATCAGGTACCTCCCACTTACCTTTCAGAGCCATTAAACAAATTAGGAAAAGTCTACAAGACTTATTATTCCATGACACATGGCGAACGCTCTATCCAAAAGAGAAGGACTTCACCTTCTTCTCCATACCGCATAAAAGATACTCCCGCCTCGACTATCTTTTTGTTTCACAACAAGATCTCCAATACTTGACTAAGGCAACAATAGAACCAATGACACTTTCCGACCATCAACACATCACTGCTACATTTGCTTTCCCAGACAAACTAACTCGAACCAGCATTTGGAGATTGGACTCGAACATTCTGACGGACCAAGCCAGGGAAAGGGATATTCGTAAATGCCTAACCCAATACTTTAACGAAAATAACACTCCTGATGTTTCACAGCTGACGCAATGGGAGGTGCACAAATGTGTCATGCGAGGTAAACTTATTTCCCTAGCTGCCGCGGTCAAAAAAGAGAGGTTTGCTAAACTTGCAGACCTGTTTTTGAAACTTAAAACATTAGAGGCGACACACAAACGCACTTTCGCCCAAGATACCCACACTGAACTTATGGAAATTCGTACACGTATACGAGAAGAATTAGGCCGTAATCTGAAAAAATTTTTATTCTCACCCAGAAACTCTTTTACGAATACGGGAACAAATCGGGTCATCTGCTGGCCCAGGCACTTCATACGAAAAGAGCCAAACAGACAGTACACTAAATACACTCTCCGACGGGTAAAACATACGAGAAGAGCTCGGAAATCGCACACGAGTTCGAAAAATACTATTCTTCCCTATATAATCTTAACTCAGCCAACCCGGCCACCCCCTCTTCTCAACAAAGGCAAAAAGAAATCCTTTCTTTCCTAAACAATTTCACTGCAGGGAAAATCCCAACAGACACAGCCGAAGCACTGGAATCCCCGATCTCGCCTATAGAATGGCTACAAATGGTAAAACAACTAAAACCTGGTAAAAGCCCAGGCCCAGACGGACTAACAGCAGCATATTACAAACTATTCGCAGAAACAATTCAAACCCACTTTTCTTAAAGCTTTCAACTCTCTCTCCTCTTCCAGGACACTCACACAGGAATAACTAGAGGCCCATATAACAGTTATACCTAAGACAGACAAAGACCCCACCAACACGGGAAGCTATAGACCGATTTCACTACTAAATGTGGACATCAAAATATTTTCCAAGATCTTAGCAAATAGGCTTCTCCCTCTCCTCCCCTCTCTTATCACGTCTGACCAAGTAGGGTTTGTTCCTGGACGTGAAGCCAGGGACAACACAATAAAGTCCATTAATCTACATCATCTTATAACACAGAATGGACAGAATGGCTTTTTCCTATCCCTAGATGCAGAGAAGGTGTTTGACAGAGTGTCTTGGGACTATATGGAAGCAGTGTTACAAACCATAGGACTAGGCCCTCACATGCTAAACTTCATACTATTACTGTACTCTAACCTAGAATGTATATTGTAGATCAGCATCTGACTGTGAATTTGTGCCACATCCAAAATTATTTATACATAACTGCAAAGGGGGTCCCCTAGTGGTGGACTTTTCAGGCACATGTAGCAATCATAAAAGAGGAAATACTTGGTACAAATATAATTTATTGAATTAACATAAGAAAATATAACAACAACTATAACATCTATTGTTTAGGAATGTAAATCCATCAGTATTACAATCGTGTATATACAGAGTTTTGAAGCAGTACTTTTTCACCCGACGCGTTGCGGAGTCAATTAAACTCCTTCCTCAGGGGTAGTGTATGCTTTAAATAGTTCTTAAACACTGTATTGGCTGACTTAACATTCCATAAAAATTGTGATTAAAAACAGCGACAATGACAAAGTCTGTCTGCCCAGTATGCTCTTGATTCCAAATTGATACGCGAAGCTCCGTTGGCTCCCCGGAGGGGAAACCCTCCAACTCCCCCTCCGGGAGCCAGGCTGGCTTTCCTGCTCCTTAGAGCTGGACTGGACTCGAACTCGGACTCCCGGGCACCACGTGACCCCCCCTTTTTATATGAGAGTCCCGGGATTACCAAACAAATTAATGAGTGGTCGAGACCAACACATAAACACCTGTCACTCAAATAGAGAAATCAAACAATACAGGCCTGCTGCAAATAGCATCAGCCTGTCTAAATTTACCTAATATAGAAAGCTAACAACAAAGGTCACCTACCTAAAAGTAGGTGCCGTTACACCTTTTATTATTATTATTAAACAAGTGTGATTTAACTGTACTTCTGTCTCAGTCTGATTCATGGTTTCTGACAGTAGGCGAAGGCAATGAATTCAGAAGATGCAGTCATTGTTAGTAATATTTTTTCCAGATTTGATGAGCAGGATCACCACATGGAATAGTTTGCCATGGCGTTACAGATGCTCCTGATTCACACGGTTCACCTGGAATCTCCCACTGTGGCTGCTCCACTACAATCTGTGTTGCAGGCCGTCCCTGCTGCTGCTCCAGTCTCTGTGCAAGTACCCGCCTTGAGTAATACCTCTATTAGAGGTATGTCTGGTTCCGCTCCGCTTCCCCAGTGATTTGGGGGCGATCCAGTCCAATGCAGAGGGTTTCTCAGCCAGGTTGAGATATACTGTGAGATGCCGCCCCAGGCATTTCCCATGGACAGAATCAAAGTAGGTTTTGTGATATCTTTGCTTTCTGAGACATCCTTGGCCTGGGAAAACCCTCTATGGGAGACAAAAAACCTGTTGTCTTGAGTTACCCTGAGTTTGTGACTTATTTTAAAAGGGTATTTGATGTTCCTGCACGCTCCGCTTCTGCTGCCAAGTGCCTCAAGTCCATCAAACAGAGTACTAGAACTGTTGCCGATTATGCCATTGAATTCCATACTCTGGCAGCAGAGGTTGCTTGGAACAATGAGGCCCTCTGTCAGGTCACCTTGAGGCTAGGTGACAGATGCACACCGTTGGGATCAGGAGTGCACCGCAAGGCAGTGGACCCTACGGCTGACTGCTGCGGATGGGAGTCCGAGTATAAGGAAGGCAGGGTCGCTGGAACACCAACACGGATCCCACCGGGGTTAGAGCGTAGGATTCCCTGGGGCGCGGAGTCTAGGAGCCAGCAGGTTTTCACCAGAGCCTCTGATGGTGAGGATGGACTGGGCTGCAACTGGCTCCAGGTCACGACCCCCAGGGTCCCCCAGCTCACACCCACAGTAGGCAACAGAAGGATAAGGATAGTAAGGAATAAGCCAAGGTCAGGGCCACAAGCAGACAAGGACAACAGAGTACACGACAAAGTTCAGGGTCACAGGCAAACAGGGATAGTCGGGGACACGCCAAAAGGTCAGGGTCACGAGCAGACAGGAATAGTATAGAACACGCCAAGGTCGGTAACAGAAATAAATGTAGAGCACACGGCAGGCAGGAACAGGAAGCCAAACACACAAAGGTTGATCAGCAGGGCTGACCTGCAGTGCAGAGGTTAATATAGAGTTCTCTGATAGGAGCTGGGGTGGAGCCATGCTAGAGGAGAGTTAATAAAAGCAGTCAGGTGAGAGACAGCTGGTCTTAGGAGATGAACACATGGAAACAGGTATGCTGACAAACAACCTCTATTGCATAACCATGACAGTACCCCCCCTCTTACGAGGCCTCCCCCTTCTCCGCCTGGGACCAGGTTTAGAGGGCAACTTCAAATGAAACTTCCTCAACAGACGAGGTGCAAAGACCTCAGAAGCCTTGATCCACGACCTCTCCTCAGGACCAAACCCCTTCCAATGCACGAGGTACTGGAGAATGCCTCTACAGAGTCGGGAATCCAAAATTTGGCTAACCTCGTACTCCTGATTATCCTCAGAGACCGGCGCTGCGGTAGAGAGAGGATGAGAGAACTTATTGAGGACTAAAGGCTTCAGAAGGGCAACATGGAAGGAGTTAGAGATTTTGAGGCTTTTGGGAATCTGGAGTTTGAAACAAACCGGATTCAGTTTAGAAGTTATGGTGTACGGCCCTTGGGGCAAATTTGAGAAAAGGAACCCGGAGTTTGATGTTCCTGGTGGAGAGCCAGACTTTGTCTCCTGGCTGAAAAGAAGGCGGCTTACGCCTGTGACGGTCAGCAAAACTCTTGAATTTGTTGGCAGCTTTCTGGAGGGAATCATGAACGTCAGCCCACATGGAATTGAATGATTCCTGAACAGTAGCCAAGGCTGGAATGTCGGAAGAACAGGTCATAGGAAGAGGGAGTTGAGGATGTCTTCCATAAACAGTGATAAAGGGTGTTTTCTGAGAACTGACGTTGACATGATTGTTGTGGGAAAACTCTGCCCACGGAAGTAGTGATGCCCAATCATCGCGATGAGCCGAGACCAAGGTACGGAGAAAGACCTCCAACTCCTGATTAACCCTCTCAGTCTGGCCATTGGATTGGGGATGGTAAGAAGAGGTAAAATCCAAAGTAATGTTGAGGGATTTGCAAAAGGCTCTCCAAAAACGGGACGTAAACTGAACACCCCTGTCCGAAACGACATGGGAAGGAACACCATGAAGGCGGAAAATCTCTCGTACGAAAATGGGAACCAAGGCAGAGGCAGAAGGGAGACCACGAAGAGGAACAAAATGAGCCATCTTGGAGAACCGATCGATTACCACCAAAATGGCTGTATTATTCTCCGACAGTGGAAGATCGGTGATAAAATCCATGGCGATGTGAGACCAGGGCTCCTTAGGAATGGGAAAGGGCATGAGAAGACCAGCAGGGGCTAGTGTGGCAGATTTAGACTGAGCGCAAACATGACAAGCCTTAACGTACTCTTTAACATCCGAGTGGAGGTTAGGCCACCAGTAGAGACGACTGATGAGCAGGAAGGATCGGAGGAACCCAGCATGACCTGCCACCTTGGAATCGTGTCCCCAACGAACGATCTTAGCTCTTAGCTCCGTGGGAACAAAGGTCTTGCCAGGAGGAATTTTTGATTCCAGGGTGGTGGAATGGACAACAATGCATGAGGTCGGAATGATCGGCTCAGGATCAGGGGTGGACTCCTCGTCCAAAGTGTCAAATGACCTAGAGAGCGCATCAGCCCGACTGTTGCAGGAAACAGGTTTGTACGTAATCGTGAATTTAAAACGGGAAAAGAAGAGACTCCACCTGGCCTGTCTGGGGTTCAGACGTTTAGCTTTCTGTAGGTATTGTAGATTCTTGTGATCAGTAAAGATCGTAATGGAGTGAGGGGAACCCTCCAAGAGATGACGCCACTCTTCCAACGCCAATTTAATTGCGAGAAGTTCCCGATCACCAATGGCATAATTTCTCTCTGCCTGAGAAAATTTTTTGGAGAAGAATGCACATGGTTGACGTCTCTTCTCAAAGAACTGAAGAAGGACAGCTCCCACCCCCATCGAAGAAGCGTCTACTTCAATAAAAAATGGATCCCCAGGATTTGGTCTCCTCAAGAGAGGTCCAGAAACAAAGACCTGTTTCAGATCGTGAAACGCAGAGACAGCCTCGGGAGGTCAGTCTTTGGCATTCGCACCCTTCTTGGTTAAAGCGATAATAGGCGCGGCAATGGAAGAGTAATTCCTTATGAACTGCCTATAATAATTTGTGAAGCCAAGAAAGTGCTGTGTGGCCTTGAGGCTAGCAGGAAGGGGCCAGTTGGTAATGGCCGAGACCTTTCCGGGATCCATGCGAAGACCCAAACTAGAAACAAAACATCCCAGAAACAGGACCTCACGACATTCAAAGGAACATTTCTCCAGTTTGGCATAGAGATTATTCTCTCTAAGGCGCTGAAGAATGGTGCGGACATGGTTTCTGTGAGCAAGCAGATTTTCGGAAAAGATGAGAATATCATCCAGATAGATGACAACAAACTGGTACAGTAGATCCCTGAAGATTTCATTGACAAAGTTCTGGAACACAGCTGGAGCATTACACAAACCAAAAGGCATAACCAGGTATTCGTAATGCCCGTCCCTAGTGTTAAACGCAGTCTTCCATTCATCACCTTCCCGTATTCTAATGAGATTGTATGCACCTCTGAGATCCAACTTGGTGAAAATGGAAGCCCCTTTGAACCTGTCGAATAGCTCAGATATTAGAGGTAAGGGGTATCGGTTTTTGATGGTCACTGCGTTTAACCCTCGATAGTCAATGCAGGGTTTGAGGGTACCATCCTTTTTAGCAACGAAAAAGAACCCTGCTCCTGCAGGCGACGAGGATTTCCGGATGAAACCTTTCTCCAGATTCTCGGCGACATACTCAGACATGGCCTGGGTCTCTGGAATGGACAGAGGGTACGTACGACCCCTGGGCAGAGTTGCTCCAGGGACAAGGTCAATGGCACAGTCGAAAGATCTGTGGGGAGGAAGCACCTCAGCAGACTTCTTACAGAACACATCCCGGTAAGCGCTGTATGCCGCGGGAAGATCAGAAGATACGGATGTGGTAGCAATGGAAAGTCTCTCCTTGGGGACCACCTTGAGAAGACAGGATGAGAAACACGAAGGACCCCAAGCCAGGATCTGCCCAGAGACCCAGTCCACATGTGGAGAGTGGAGCTGTAGCCAAGGAAGGCCCAATACAATGGGGGTAGAGGCCTTGGGTAGGATGACGAAGGAAATCCACTCCTGGTGGAGTATCCCTACCGACATCCTAATAGGTAGCGTCTGGAAACGTATAGGACCCCCTGGGAGCACAGTGCCATCAATTGCCGAAACTACCAGAGGTGTAGCGAGGGGAGAAAGGGTAAGCTTCATAGAAGAAGCAGTTCTCCAGTCCATAAAATTGCCGGCAGCCCCGGAGTCCAGATATGCTAGGACCGATTGGGGAGAAGAGCCTACATGGAGGAACACCGGAAGAAGAAGACGAGAAGGTGATGTTTCTGGGTCCAATACTCCACCTTCCAAACGTATTAGACCCTGAGCATTTCCCGGACGAAGCCAGCAGGAGTCACGAAAATGACCCTTGCCCCCACAATAAAGACACAAGCCTAGAGTTCTGCATCTAGCACGTTTTTCGGGGGTTAGTCTAGTCCGGCCCAGCTGCATAGGTTCCACAGCAGGCAGAGGATGCTCCAAAGAGCGACGGGGGAAGAGTTCTGGCTGACTAGGACCTAGAGGGTGCTGGCGTCTTTTTTCTAGGGACCTCTCCTGGAAACGAATGTCAATCTGATTGCACAAGGAGATTACATCGTCCAGACCGGCGGGGATGGCTCTTCCTGCTAATTCGTCCTTCACTCAGTCAGAGAGGCCATGTAAAAAGGTTGCGACCAGGGCCTCATTGTTCCAGCTCAATTCAGCTGTGAAAATATGGAACTGAAGCACATATTGTCCCACTGAACAAGATTCTTGGCGAAGGCGTAAAAGGGCACTAGCCGCTGAAGAAACCCGAGCTGGCTCCTCGAAGATATTATGTAACAGCTTCAAGAAGTCGGGCAGGCTGGAAACCACCGGGTCATTCTTCTCCCACAGGGGGGCAGCCCAAGCTAAAGCTTCACCAGAGAGGAGGGAAATGATATAGGCTACCTTAGCCCGATCAGACAGAAAGTTTTGAGGCTGGAGCTCAAAATGAATGGTGCATTGGCTGAGGAAGCCCCTGCAGGCTTTGGAGTCCCCAGAAAAACGGGACGGAGCTGGCAGTGAATATGAATGTGTGGCTGCGACTGATGCGATGGGTGCAGCTGCTGATTGTACTTGAGGCTGCAGGTTCGGGTTTCCCAAGGAGGCCTGGAGCTGCTCGAAGCGGGAAGCCAGATCCTTATCGCATCACCTGAGTCTGATTAGATTCCTGGGCCTCGAGTCTGCGAACTATGCCCTGCAATGGATCAGCTGCAGGAAGCGACATGTCAGCCGGGTCCATGGCTGATCAAACTGTCAGGTCACCTTGAGGCTAGGTGACAGATACACACCGTTGGGAGCAGGAGTGCACCGCAAGGCAGTGGACCCTACGGCTGACTGCTGCGGATGGTAGTCCGGGTATAAGGAAGGCAGGGTCGCTGGAACACCAACACGGATTGCCATGGCGTTACAGATGCTCCTGATTCACACGGTTCACCTGGAATCTCCCACTGTGGCTGCTCCACTACAATCTGTGTTGCAGGCCGTCCCTGCTGCTGCTCCAGTCTCTGTGCAGGCACCCGCCTTGAGTAATACCTCTATTAGAGGTATGTCTGGTTCCGCTCCGCTTCCCCAGTGATTTGGGGGCGATCCAGTCCAATGCAGAGGGTGTCTCAGCCAGGTTGAGATATACTGTGAGATGCCGCCCCAGGCATTTCCCATGGACAGAATCAAAGTAGGTTTTGTGATATCTTTGCTTTCTGAGACATCCTTGGCCTGGGAAAACCCTCTATGGGAGACAAAAAAACTGTTGTCTTGAGTTACCCTGAGTTTGTGACTTATTTTAAAAGGGTATTTGATGTTCCTGCACGCTCCGCTTCTGCTGCCAAGTGCCTCAAGTCCATCAAACAGAGTACTAGAACTGTTGCCGATTATGCCATTGAATTCCATACTCTGGCAGCAGAGGTTGCTTGGAACAATGAGGCCCTCTGTCAGGTCACCTTGAGGCTAGGTGACAGATGCACACCGTTGGGATCAGGAGTGCACCGCAAGGCAGTGGACCCTACGGCTGACTGCTGCGGATGGGAGTCCGAGTATAAGGAAGGCAGGGTCGCTGGAACATCAACACGGATCCCACCGGGGTTAGAGCGTAGGATTCCCTGGGGCGCGGAGTCTAGGAGCCAGCAGGTTTTCACCAGAGCCTCTGATGGTGAGGATGGACTGGGCTGCAACTGGCTCCAGGTCACGACCCCCAGGGTCCCCCAGCTCACACCCACAGTAGGCAACAGAAGGATAAGGATAGTAAGGAATAAGCCAAGGTCAGGGCCACAAGCAGACAAGGACAACAGAGTACACGACAAAGTTCAGGGTCACAGGCAAACAGGGATAGTCGGGGACACGCCAAAAGGTCAGGGTCATGAGCAGACAGGAATAGTATTGAACACGCCAAGGTCGGTAACAGAAATAAATGTAGAGCACACGGCAGGCAGGAACAGGAAGCCAAACACACAAAGGTTGATCAGCAGGGCTGACCTGCAGTGCAGAGGTTAATATAGAGTTCTCTGATAGGAGCTGGGGTGGAGCCATGCTAGAGGAGAGTTAATAAAAGCAGTCAGGTGAGAGACAGCTGGTCTTAGGAGATGAACACATGGAAACAGGTATGCTGACAAACAACCTCTATTGCATAACCATGACAGCCTCGTAGCTGCTTTTTCCTGGTGCCTCCATGGCAGCATACCCATGGTTGGTTGCTCCGCCCCCGACCAACCCACAGGACCACTTTAACTCTATAAATAAAAGAGTTGTTCCTCCCCACCGTCATTCTTTTCTCTGTCCTCGTTCCTACAGGATCAAGCGCTCAGCCCTACCTCACCGCTTTATGGTGTGACCATTGCAGGTTCATGCTCTCCTGCAGTATGGAGTCCCATTGCTTGGGCTGCTAAAAGCGCCAGATAAGTATGGGAGCCCGTTTTTCTGTGGATCTTTTTGGGGCTGGTGGGTTAACAGGAGCCAGTTTTTCTCTCCTATATATTCCCTTGTTCAGCATGCTAAAACCCTGAATGCTTAAATGCTTGTGCTTTTTACAAAAACGCTATGAGGTTTTTGCCTACCTCCACAGCATGCCTCATGTGCCTGTGTAGCTCTCCTCTGAGTGTGCAGGGCGGGGCCTTGGCGTGATGTCACGGTGCATGCTCAGTAGCACTGTGAAGCCGACGGCGGCCATCTTGGGACTCCCAGACCGCTCTCTAGTATATAAGAGAGCTTACTGTCAGTAGAGGAGCAGCTGCCTTAGAGGAAGCATCTATGAGGTGTCCTCTCCAGCTCCTTTATCCTTTTTTTTTGACTCTGTGCTATGGAGCCCAGCCAAGGTACTAGGGAGGTATGGGAGTATATATATATTTATATGTGTATATACATATAAAAAAACTACTTTTATATTAAATGTTAATCGTTCCTTTTCAGCTGTCCCTAGTACTATAATGCCGCATCAAAAAGATCCTCAACATACCACTAGGTAAGGGCTGCAACTTTCAGGTAAGTTTTTTATCAAGAGAAAAGAGCACCCCGGGCTGATTGAAACACCCTTGTCTTTGTTTCTATTTTTTGTCTTAGCCCGCATCACGGATCTTCCCGCAGATCATCCCATAGAGATTCTACGGATAGAAGATCAAAGGACCATAGGAGCTCGGGTCATTCTCATTCGTCCTCGGCCCATACTTCCCGCAGTGGGAACAGATCATCCCGACATACCTCTAGTAAACAGGACTCCCAGCACAGACCTGTGTATCCAGGAGAGAAAGCATGCTGGGTGTGTGGCAAACAAGCCCTCTCTGATAAATTGGTATGTGGTCAATGCCTCCTGGAAGCTACAGGAGACAAAGAGAGAGAGAAACTCGAGTCAATGGAATCAATCAAAAGAATGATCAAAGACTCTATCCGGGAGTTAGCCTTATCCCAAGATCAAGCAACCCCACCCGCAGATGAAGCAGCAGCGAATACACCCAATCCACAGCGAGACACAGAGGTTATTTCTGAAAGCGATTCGGATGTGGAAGAAGAGAATGCTTCAGCCTTTGATTTTGCTCTAGTGGAACCCTTTATCAATGCGGTAAAGGACGCAATCCAATGGGAGGAAGATCCAGAGCCTCCATCTAAAGCAAAGAAATATTTTCCACACCTGAAGAAAAAATTATCAACCTTCCCCTTAATGGAAGAAATAAAGGAAGTTGTGACAGATGAATGGCAGAAGGTGGATAAAAGACCCTTAGCTTACAACCGTTTTCTCAAATTATACCCACTTGCTGAAGCAGATGCCCAGCTTTTTGATTCGCTTCCAACGGTAGATGCTTCAATTATGAGATTAGCCAGGAATACAACACTGCCTCTAGAGGATGCGGTCTCTTTCAGGGATGTACTTGATCGAAGGATCGATTCAGATCTAAAAAAATCCTACCAAGCTGCAGGAGGGGCATGTAAGCCAGCAGTAGCCCTGACTTCAATCTCTCGGGCTACTAGAGTATGGTCAGACAATATTGAGACAGCCCTCAGACAGGGGGTGGGGTCTAACGAGATCATCAAAGCACTAGATGAGCTGAAGCTGGCCTCAGATTTCATGGCAGAGGCCGCCATTGATGTCCTCAAGTGTTCCTCCAGAGCCATGCTGTATTCCATCACTGCCAGAAGGGCATTGTGGCTAAAACCATGGTCAGCCGACCTAACCTCAAAACAATCCTGGTGTCGCATACCATACAATGGGAAAGCTCTGTTCGGCGACAAAATGGATGCAGCGATTACCAGAGTCACAGGAGGGAAAAGTGGTCTAATTCCCCAGGACAGAAGCAGGAGGAAAAGATTTGTGTCACGTACAGCTGGTCAGCAGAGAGCAAGAGACTCCAGAACGTATCGCCCGGGCAGGGAGTACAGAAGAGGCTGGAAGGGCTCGCAGGCAACTTTCTTGAAGGCGGGGAAGCCGAAAACCTCAACATCCACGGTTGAGGGCCAGAAGTCCTTTTGACTCCCTATCCACCCAAACCGCTCCAGTAGGAGCTCGACTCAGGACGTTCGCCCAGGTTTGGGTGGAGAATTGTACAGATCAATGGGCAGTCTCCACTGTGATTCAGGGGCATTTCTGGACATTCAGAAAACGGCCCCCACCCTTTTCATTCCAGCCAACGAAGATACCAACCTCCAAAGAGAAGAAAGAGGTCCTCCTTCAGTATGTACAAATTCTTATCCGGCAGCAAGCAGTAGTTCCAGTTCCAGACTTGGAAAAACACTCAGGGTTCTATTCCCCAGTCTTTTTGGTCCCCAAAAAATCGGGCGGCTGGAGGCCCGTGTTGGACCTGAAGAGGTTAAACAGATACATCCATACAGAGCATTTCAAAATGGAATCCTTAAATACAGTGATCCTATCGGTACAGCCAGGGGATTGGATGGTCTCTATAGACCTTCAAGACGCATATCTCCATATACCTATCCTGCAGCAGTTTCAACCTTTTCTACGTTTCAAAGTAGGCGATTTACGCCTACAGTTTCAATGCCTGCCATTCGGGATCTCAACAGCTCCCAGAACCTTTACCAAGGTGCTAGTGGCAATCCTGGCTCCTCTTCGAGAAAAAGGGATTTGAGTGCTTCACTACTTGGACGACATCCTCATTCTATCCCAGCACAAAAGGAGCCTAGAAGTGCATGTACGGCTGGTCCTAGACACCCTGAGCAAGTTCGGGTGGTTAATCAATTACTCGAAAAGCCAGCTCACACCTACACAAAAGATGACATATCTAGGAGCACTTTTCAACACTCCAGAGAGGGCAGTTTCACTTCCCCTAGAAAAGATTCCTGTCCTGATAAGGAAGGTAAAGAGAGTATTGGCAAGCCACTCCATGTTGGCATCAGACTGTCTGAGTCTCCTGGGCTCCCTTTCCTCTTGTATACCCATGGTGAAGTGGGCCAGGTGGCATCTGCGGGGATTCCAACTGGGCTTTCTGGCACAGTGGAGGAAGAATCGCCTGGATCAGAGGATATTAGTCACATCCATAATGAAGTCCAGTCTCTGGTGGTGGACGAGACCATCCAACCTGCAGATTCACTGTTCCCTAGGGCCCATCTCATGGACCATTCTTACGTCAGACGCAAGTCAGTTGGGCTGGGGTGCGCACTTCCAAGGTCAACTAGTCCAAGGGAGATGGCAGTTCGATTCGGAGGTGGTAGTATCGAACATACTGGAACTAAGGGCGGCATGGATGGCAATCTTACATTTAGCCACCTACCTCAGAGGAAAATCCATACTCCTACAGATGGACAACAAAGCGGCAGTGGCCTATGTCCAGAACCAGGGGGGAACACACAGCAGGTCTCTACTCAGAGAAGTGACGCCCATTCTGACCTGGGCCGAGAGGAACTTAATCAACCTGCGGGCCTCATACATCCCAGGGTCCGAGAACCAGTTAGCCGACCATCTGTCAAGATCATTCATCAACAACAACGAGTGGTCCCTGAATCCCAAGGTTTTCGACTGGATATGCCAACAATGGGGCACCCCCCAAATCGACCTATTTGCCTCTCCACTCAACGCGAATACACCTCTGTTCTTCTCAAGGTTTCCGTTCCCAGGGTCAGCAGGAGTAGACGCTCTAGCCCAGCCTTGGAATTTTCAGAAAGGATACGCATTTCCTCCGACTCCTCTGATATTGAGGTTTCTTCAGCGCCTGACGACGGAGAAAGTCACAGTCTTGGCAGTAATCCCATACTGGCCCAAGAGACCGTGGTTCACACTCCTAGTCAACTTGGCTGTATGCAGACCGCTTCCTCTTCCACACCTGAACGACCTTCTGTCTCAAAACGACTTCTCTCACCCGCATCCGGAAATCCTAGACTTGAGGGTCTGGAAATTGAGCGGAAAAGGCTGGATGATTTAGGGTGCTCACATAATGTTATTCAAACACTTCTACAGGCAAGGAAGTCTTCCACTAATTCCACCTATTACAGAATATGGAGAAAATTTACAGAACTGGCAGAGCTTAATCATTTCGATCCCATGGACCCTGGGGTCCAGAATGTGCTTCTCTTCCTACAGAATGGCTTGGATCTAGGTTTAGGTCTAAACACTCTTAAGGTCCAGGTCTCGGCTCTCTCAGCCCTGACAGATACACGATGGGCTTTGAACCCTCTGGTCGAACGCTTTTTGAAGGCAGTCCTGAGATTGCGACCTCCCAGGAAAGCATTATACCCCAAATGGGACTTGACGATTGTGCTGGATGTCCTATCAAATCCTCCCTTTGCTCCCACAGAAGATTGCACCCTAGAGGACATTTCCTTAAAAGCAGTATTCTTGATTGCCATCACTTCGGCTCGCAGAGTATCGGAAATCCAAGCTCTAGGATCACGGGAACCTTACATCACCTTCTTCCCGGACAGGGTGGTTTTGCAACCCATCCATCAATTCATTCCTAAGGTACCTTCTCTCTATCATCTTAATCAGGAATGGGTTCTCCCAGCATTTGGAGAAGATCCAGAGTCTTCAAGATTACATGAGCTAGATGTAGCCAGATCCCTGAGACACTATTTAAACTCAACACAACAGTTTCGCAAAGATCAAAGACTGTTTGTCATACCAAAAGGCGCCAGAAAGGGAATGGCAGCATCCAAGACGACTTTAGCAAGCTGGATCGTTAAATTAATCCAAAGGGCCTATCGGGCTAGTGGTCTGGCAGTTCCAGATGCGGTCAGCGCGCATTCCACTCGGGGAATGGCCTCTTCTTGGGCAGCATTGGCGCGGGTCTCCCCTGAGACAATTTGCCGAGCAGCTAGTTGGTCGTCATTCAACACTTTCATGTCTCACTATAGTGTAGACCCAGCGGTTCTTACTTCCCGGGAATTTGGGGAAAGAACCTTACAGATGTCAAGGCTGTAGTTTTTCATTAAATTTCTTATTGCAGTACCCTCCCTGTAAGCGAGTTATTTACCATGGGTATGCTGCCATGGAGGCACCAGGAAAACGGAAAATTGAATACTTACCTTTCCGTAATTTTCCTTTCCTGGTGCCTACCCATGGCAGCATGCACCCTCCCTTCAATAATCCTTAGTTTTCTGAGATCTAGTTACAAGAATGACGGTGGGGAGGAACAACTCTTTTATTTATAGAGTTAAAGTGGTCCTGTGGGTTGGTCGGGGGCGGAGCAACCAACCATGGGTATGCTGCCATGGGTAGGCACCAGGAAAGGAAAATTACGGAAAGGTAAGTATTCAATTTTCCGTTTTCTCATGGTCTCTCCGATACCATCAAGGATGAGATAGCAGCCTGAGATATACCCACTGAGCTGGAGAGGTTGATCATGTTTTCCATCCTCATTGACTCCAGACTCAGAGAAAGACTCCCTTTTAAGGAGAGCTTGAGGAAACCTCCTGTACATGTGTCTCCCAACTTTACAGTCCCACCCTTGCCTCCCTCACCTCTTATGCCTCCTGGTACCGAGTCGGTCTGTGAAAATGAACCCATGTACTTGGGCTTCACGCGTCTCTCTGTTGATGAGAGAACCCTTAGGAGGGAGAGATTGTGCCTTTATGGTGGCCAGGCAGGTCACTTTTGGAAGTCTTGTCCTACCTGCCCAGGGAATGACAACCTTGAGGTCCTGTCACAGACAGACCTTAGGTGGCGTTGTTTCGTCCCCAGTTATCCAGAAGGATAAGCCCCTGGTTTCGGTTACCCTTTCTTGGGCTGAGTTGTGCATCGAGATACAGGCTCTAATCAACTCTGGGGCTGCAGGCCTGTTAATTGTTGCTGCCTTTGTATCAAAGCACTAGATTCCGCTGTAGCTGCGTGACACTCTACTTGCCATTGAGGCTCTTGAGGAAGACCTCTACAGCCTGCCCATGTGACTCATGAGACTGTTCCATTGTCCATGGCCATGGACAATGTATTATACCCACTTGCTGAAGCAGATGCCCAGCTTTTTGATTCGCTTCCAACGGTAGATGCTTCAATTATGAGATTAGCCAGGAATACAACACTGCCTCTAGAGGATGCGGTCTCTTTCAGGGATGTACTTGATCGAAGGATCGATTCAGATCTAAAAAAATCCTACCAAGCTGCAGGAGGGGCATGTAAGCCAGCAGTAGCCCTGACTTCAATCTCTCGGGCTACTAGAGTATGGTCAGACAATATTGAGACAGCCCTCAGACAGGGGGTGGGGTCTAACGAGATCATCAAAGCACTAGATGAGCTGAAGCTGGCCTCAGATTTCATGGCAGAGGCCGCCATTGATGTCCTCAAGTGTTCCTCCAGAGCTATGCTGTATTCCATCACTGCCAGAAGGGCATTGTGGCTAAAATTTGATCCTAACTCGAAGGGGTCTTTTTGTGCGGCCTATATACTGTAGGCCGCAACTGCATTCTAGGGCGTATACCGCTCCTTCCGTGTTACAACAGATAAATTATTTTATTTCATATGTCTCCCCTGTACTAGTCGACGTAAAGTGGGACTTCTTCTCATTGGGGCGCCTAGTTCTCAAACATGCAAAGCACCTTTTGCAAGGGAAGAAACCATTCTGGGTAAAGAAGGAGATTACTTTCTTTGGTGGATCAATTATGTTTTTCACAATTTTGTCTCTAAGGGTAGGTGCTTTCTTGTAAATGAACCTGGGATTGGGGGGTAACTTATCCTGTAATTCCTTATCTGCCAGAAGTATATGCCAGTGTCTCTTGATAATCTTCTCAATTCTCTTGTGTTGGGCGTTGAAGTCCAAGATTATCGGTGCTACCACTAATGTCGTTTCATTTCTGGTTTTATCTCTGATTAATTCTTTTCGGTCCATTTCCTTGACTTCCAGTATTTTGTCTCTAATGAATTGTTGGTCGTAGCCTTTCTTGGCGAATCTCTGCGCAATCAGTTCTGCTTGTTCTAGATAAATATTAAGGTGGGTACAGTTCCGTCTTACCCTCATAAGTTGACCTTTAGCGACATTAAACAGCCAATTCCTGTGGTGGCAGCTTTCAATAGGGAGATAACTGTTCCTGTCCACCGTTTTAAAGTGCGTGCGTGACCATAGCATACCGTTTTCTTGTATGATGTCTAAATCTAAAAATGTCACTTTTTCATCACTGGCCTACCAAGATAATTTAATATTTCTATCATTGATGTTAAGATTTTCCAAAAAACTGGTGAGCTGATCCAGTTCACCTTTCCAGAGTATAAAGACATCATCGATATATCTCTTGTAAATGGCTAGTTCGGTGGGCCTGTCTCTAAAAACATTCTGTTCCTCCCACTGGGCCATGAAGAGGCCTGCCACGCTTGGGGCAAATTTAGCTCCCATCGCTACTCCTGTTTGTTGATAGTAGTAATTCTTGTCATACCAGAAATAGTTGTTCTGCACCATGAGATAATCCAGCCATGGCTGGATTCTGTGGGTCTGCACCATGAGATAATCCAGTTCCAAGTTATTTCCTCACCTAAGTTTCCACTGGTTATTGGTTATCCTTGGTTACAGAGGCACAACCCCTCTTTTGATTGGCTCCGTGCTGAGGTTCTCTCCTGGTTGCCACAATGCAGTAAGACATGCTTCCAGAATGTAGCCAAGGTCCTGTGCACCTCTTCACTCCCTCCCTGCCTGAGGAGTACCGCGATTTTAGCAATGTCTTTGACAAAGGTCAAGCCGGTAGTTTGCCTCCACACCGGTCGTATGATTGCGCAATTGACCTTCAACCTGGTGCCATAACTCCTCGTGGCCGGGTTTACCCTTTGTCGGTCTTGGAGGAAAAGGCCATGGAGGCGTATATCGCAGACGCACTTTCTTAAGGTTTCTTGATTACGGAGTTATTTAACCGCCTCAAGGGAGCAACGGTTTTCACAAAGCTCGATTTGAGAGGGGCATACAATCTTGTGAGGATTAAGGAGGGCGACAAGTGGAAAACTGCATTTAATACCAGAACAGGCCATTGTGAGTAGCTTGTAATGCCTTTTGGCCTTTGTAATGCCCCAGCAGTTTTCCAGGTATTTATTAACGATGTCCTCCGAGATTTGTTGCAGTTACTGTGCCTTGCAAAAGTATTCACCCCCTTGGCATTTTTCATGTTTTGTTGCCTCACAACCTGCAATTAACATGGATTGTTTGAGGATTTAGGGGGGGGGGGGGAGGTGCTGCGCTAACCAGAAGAAAGCTGTAAATCTCTGTCTGTGGTCAATTAATAAAATGACATAAAATCGCATAATAAATCGCATAAATCGCATAAATCGCATAAATAAGTGTTGACACTAAAAACATTCAAGTCTTAATAATCAGCATCATGTGTATGTGAAAAAAAGTGCATAGAAAATCCTTTTCAGTTGGTATATACTAAATGACAAAAAAAATTGCATGTAAAATCGCATAAATAAGTGTTGACACTAAAAACATATAAATCTAGATAATCATGTGTAGGTGCACAAAGGGACATAAACACTACTTCATGTGAATAATTCTAAATAAAAATACATAGAATAAATCAGAAATAACCATCAAAAACATATCCTTATAAATGGTGCAAAACGTACAAAGTGCCAGTGCTTAAAGGTGATCTAGATATCGCAAATAAAACACATCAATCCAACGCAATATGGATAATAAATAATATAAATAAATGTCCCAATAATAGTGATATAAAATATATTGTGTTATAAATTATATTGTGCTGGCCTGCGAAACAAATGACCAATGACATGCCAGTAAGTGCAGCAAACTTAAAGTGCCAATGTAAAAGTCATTGAAGGTGCAAAAGCAAGTTCTGGTGTATTCAACAAAACAACAGTGGGGTGTCTGGGATGCAATTCACTCAGTGTCCTCTTCGTGCATAAAACACTAATGTAAGCAGTGGCCCCTTACCTAGCGGTGCTAGGTCAACCGCATGAATTGTAGCTAAAACGCCAGGTCCTGAGCCTCCATCGCGTCCCTATATCCACGCTTGCCGGTGTTTGGTTATCCTAATGGCAGCTGATTACAAGTGGCTATGGTCCTATCAGGGGTCCTGGACCAGCGCGGATCCTAGCTCAGCCTCCACATCTCAGGTATGTATGTACAGGAATATGCAGGACAAAGGTACTTGATAGTGAAGTATGTCTTAACCAGGTAATGCTTTATTAAAAAACTTTAAGTAGATGTACTCACATAAAAACAATGCAGAGCAAACCTCTCTCCTACGAGCAGCGAACTCGTTCTGTGTCTAGCAATGTGAAACAGCCTATTCCGTCCCTACGCGTGTCATCACCGATCACGTGACTTCTTCAGGGGATGAGCAAAATAGGCTTATTGTGGTCTTAAATAGTCTCTCCCATAGTGATTAATGGGCGGCCATTTTCTCGTAGCCACGCCGGCCATTACTGGGTCTCACAGGGGTGCGGCCATTTTGTAGGTTAGAAACCACACATGGGTCTCACATGGGCGCGGCCATTTTGAAGGTTAGAAACTACTACCTGATCTTAACAAAGCTAATAACTAGGTGTCTGATGGGCGCGGCCATTTTATAGGTTAGAGAAGACTTTATACTCATACCAAGGCAAATAGATACCGAATTGGCTGTATGTCTATGTAACGATATATTGCGTTGCTCATAAATATGGCTTAATGATATACAGAGGCGCTAATTGGCCAGAGACGGACGCATAGGTGGGCATATATTAAAAAAGAGAGAGAGATCCCGCTGTATTGGAAGCTAAAAAATGTCAGATGGTCGGAGGCTACCACTAAAAGTGCATACATGGAAATTTTAATTCGTAAAATATATTGAAAGGTAATAAAAAGGCTAAAATTAAATTATTTAATAAAATATGATTAAAATATATGCGGGGTTAAGGTGCAAATGGCTGGAATATCCAGTAAAATTAAAATTAAAATAGCCGCGGAGGGATGATGGAATGGGCTATTTCATGTCATGTATACTCGTATAAATATCACATGGAATACCTACAATCTCAACTACAGTGCAATCATAAGGAAAAGGAGGGAAGGCAAACCGGGGGGGGGGGGGGGAGGGAAGAGGTGGTGGGGGGAGAGGGGAAAGGGAGAGGGGGGAGGGGGAGAAGGAGGGGGAGGCGTAAGGAGGTAATGGAAGGAGGGGGGGCGGGGGGGGGTAGCGAATAAATCTATAATGATAAATCACAACATGTACTAATAATAACAATATCCAAGGGCATAAGAAGAGGGAGAGGGAGGGCCAAAACATTCTTAAAATACTGGTGAGAGAAAAAAGAGAGCTGGTAATGTACACTCCCATTAAAAATCGATTAAAAAGCAGTTCAAATCAAATTCGATGTTCAAACCTCTGGGTGCAAAAGTATCTAGGGTGAAAATCCACTTAGATTCGAGCTGGCTGAGGGTCCTAACTTTATGTCCCCCCGCCAGTGTCTGACATATGGTTCAATTCCCCAAAATTTTAATTGTGTGGGGTCTTTGTTGTGACACAGCAGGAAGTGTTTAGAAACACTATGTTTGTCATACCCATTCAAAATATTCTTCACGTGTTCTTTGATCCTAACTCGAAGGGGTCTTTTTGTGCGGCCTATATACTGTAGGCCGCAACTGCATTCTAGGGCGTATACCGCTCCTTCCGTGTTACAACAGATAAATTATTTTATTTCATATGTCTCCCCTGTACTAGTCGACGTAAAGTGGGACTTCTTCTCATTGGGGCGCCTAGTTCTCAAACATGCAAAGCACCTTTTGCAAGGGAAGAAACCATTCTGGGTAAAGAAGGAGATTACTTTCTTTGGTGGATCAATTATGTTTTTCACAATTTTGTCTCTAAGGGTAGGTGCTTTCTTGTTAATGAACCTGGGATTGGGGGGTAACTTATCCTGTAATTCCTTATCTGCCAGAAGTATATGCCAGTGCCTCTTGTTTTATCTCTGATTAATTCTTTTCGGTCCATTTCCTTGACTTCCAGTATTTTGTCTCTTATGAATTGTTGGTCGTAGCCTTTCTTGGCGAATCTCTGCGCAATCAGTTCTGCTTGTTCTAGATAAATATTAAGGTGGGTACAGTTCCGTCTTACCCTCATAAGTTGACCTTTAGCGACATTAAACAGCCAATTCCTGTGGTGGCAGCTTTCAATAGGGAGATAACTGTTCCTGTCCACCGTTTTAAAGTGCGTGCGTGACCATAGCATACCGTTTTCTTGTATGATGTCTAAATCTAAAAATGTCACTTTTTCATCACTGGCCTACCAAGATAATTTAATATTTCTATCATTGATGTTAAGATTTTCCAAAAAACTGGTGAGCTGATCCAGTTCACCTTTCCAGAGTATAAAGACATCATCGATATATCTCTTGTAAATGGCTAGTTCGGTGGGCCTGTCTCTAAAAACATTCTGTTCCTCCCACTGGGCCATGAAGAGGCCTGCCACGCTTGGGGCAAATTTAGCTCCCATCGCTACTCCTGTTTGTTGATAGTAGTAATTCTTGTCATACCAGAAATAGTTGTTCTTCAAGGCAGAAGTCTAAGCATTTCACTATGAACTTCCTTTGGACGCATGGTAGCTTGGTGTATGACCTAAGGCCCCATTTTGTGGCTTTGCATGCTTGATGGTGAGGTATCACTGTATAAAGGGATGAAACATCCGCGGTAGCCATAATCCATGGACCTGTTTCTTTTGGGACATCTTCTAGTATTTGCAACATCTGCTTGGTGTCTCTGAGGTATGCCTCTGTGTTCTGGACCGCTGGCTGTAGGAAATAATCTATATATTGCCCGATTCTCGATGTTAGTGAGTCTATCCCATTTACAATCGGTCTTGGTGGTGGGTTAATTGTATCTTTATGAATTTTTGGCAATGAATATATGATCGGGGTCCTACAGGAATCAGGTATCAGATATCTGGCTTCTTTTTTATTCAGTATGTTTCTCTTTACTCCTAAGCACACCACCTTTTCTAGTGCTTTTCTGCACTTGAACATCGGGTTACTTAATAATCTGCTGTAAGTCGTCTCATCTCCCAGCATCTTGGTCATACTGCTGTGGTATTGCTCTTTCGATAGAATCACAATTCCTCCTCCCTTATCTGCTGGTCGTATAACCAAGTCTTTCCTTCTTGTTAGTTTCTTGATACCACTCTTTATGTGGCTTGGTTCTTCTCTTTTCTTGATTTTTAAAACTTTAATATCATCTAAAACTACTTTTTTAAAAACCTCAGTATACTTGTTGTTCTTTATTGAAGGATTAAAAACAGATTTGTTTCGTAGTGTACTATGCACAATCTCCTCATCACAAGACTCTATATGTCTAGGCCTTGGTGGATTTCCTGCAATGTACTTGGCAATATTAAGTTTCCTTATGAATTTCTGAACCCCTAGATAGGTTTGGAATTTGTCCAAGTTCTTGGAGGGTGCATATTTTAATCCTTTATCTAGAACCCCTATTTCCTCATGTGTCAACGTTTGGCCGCTCAGATTAAAGATACCCTCTCCTTTCACTCCCTTTTTCTTTTGCTCTCTCTTTCCAGATCGCTTTCCTCTCTTCTTTCTTGACTTCTTCTGTGGCTTCTGTTTTCGTCTATATGTCTCGGGGGAGGGTTCTCCCGGCCTCTGTCTAAAAAAGGCCTAGTGTTGTCGGAAGTTTCGTGCTGTGCAGGATGTTGCCTATATTGGCCATTTCTCTCCTCCCCACGATTGGTCAGTGGAGCATAATAGTTGTATGTAGGTATCGGGCTACGTTCATGGTGTCGATGGTCTCTCTGTTGTGGTCCTCTTCTTTCTTCATATCCGTAATCTTGACCAGGGCTTCTTCCTCTTGGGCCTAGATTTATTCGCTAACCCCCCGCCCCCCCTCCTTCCATTACCTCCTTACGCCTCCCCCCTCCTTCTCCCCCTCCCTTCTCCGTCCCCCCTCTCCCTTTCCCCTCTCCCCCCACCACCTCTTCCCTCCCCCCCCCTGGTTTGCCTTCCCTCCTTTTCCTTATGATTGCACTGTAGTTGAGATTGTAGGTATTCCATGTGATATTTATACGAGTATACATGATATGAAATAGCCCATTCCATCATCCCTCCGCGGCTATTTTAATTTTAATTTTACTGGATATTCCTGCCATTTGCACCTTAACCCCGCATATATTTTAATCATATTTTATTAAATAATTTAATTTTAGCCTTTTTATTACCTTTCAATATATTTTACGAATTAAAATTTCCATGTATGCACTTTTAGTGGTAGCCTCCGACCATCTGGCATTTTTTAGCTTCCAATACAGCGGGATCTCTCTCTCTTTTTTAATATATGCCCACCTATGTGTCCGTCTCTGGCCAATTAGCCCCTCTGTATATCATTAAGCCATATTTATGAGCAACGCAATATATCGTTACATAGACATACAGCCAATTCGGTATCTATTTGCCTTGGTATGAGTATAAAGTCTTCTCTAACCTATAAAATGGCCGCGCCCATCAGACACCTAGTTATTAGCTTTGTTAAGATCAGGTAGTCGTTTCTAACCTACAAAATGGCTGCGCCCATGTGAGACCCATGTGTCGTTTCTAACCTACAAAATGGCCGCGCCCATGTGAGACCCAGTAATGGCCGGCGTGGCTACGAGAAAATGGCCGCCCATTAATCACTATGGGAGAGACTATTTAAGACCACAATAAGCCTATTTTGCTTATCCCCTGAAGAAGTCACGTGATCGGTGATGACACGCGTAGAGACGGAATAGGCTGTTTCACATTGCTAGACACAGAACGAGTTCGCTGTTCGTAGGAGAGAGGTTTGCTCTGCATTGTTTTTATGTGAGTACATCTACTTAAAGTTTTTTAATAAAGCATTACTTGGTTAAGACATACTTCACTATCAAGTACCTTTGTCCTGCATATTCCTGTACATACATACCTGAGATGTGGAGGCTGAGCTAGGATCCGCGCTGGTCCAGGACCCCTGATAGGACCATAGCCACTTGTAATCAGCTGCCATTAGGATAACCAAACACCGGCAAGCGTGGATATAGGGACGCGATGGAGGCTCAGGACCTGGCGTTTTAGCTACAATTCATGCGGTTGACCTAGCACCGCTAGGTAAGGGGCCACTGCTTACATTAGTGTTTTATGCACGAAGAGGACACTGAGTGAATTGCATCCCAGACACCCCACTGTTGTTTTGTTGAATACACCAGAACTTGCTTTTGCACCTTCAATGACTTTTACATTGGCACTTTAAGTTTGCTGCACTTACTGGCATGTCATTGGTCATTTGTTTCGCAGGCCAGCACAATATAATTTATAACACAATATATTTTATATCACTATTATTGGGACATTTATTTATATTATTTATTATCCATATTGCGTTGGATTGATGTGTTTTATTTGCGATATCTAGATCACCTTTAAGCACTGGCACTTTGTACGTTTTGCACCATTTATAAGGATATGTTTTTGATGGTTATTTCTGATTTATTCTATGTATTTTTATTTAGAATTATTCACATGAAGTAGTGTTTATGTCCCTTTGTGCACCTACACATGATTATCTAGATTTATATGTTTTTAGTGTCAACACTTATTTATGCGATTTTACATGCAATTTTTTTTGTCATTTAGTATATACCAACTGAAAAGGATTTTCTATGCACTTTTTTTCACATACACATGATGCTGATTATTAAGATTTGAATGTTTTTAGTGTCAACACTTATTTATGTGATTTATTATGCGATTTTATGTCATTTTATTAATTGAACACAGACAGAGATTTACAGCTTTCTTCTAGTTAGCGCAGCACCTCCCCCCCTATACCTCAGTTTGATTTTGGGCTTATGTCTGACCCTTGCTTCGGTGCATGCAGCTGTCCAGTCTCATACGTGCGTTTTTACTATTTTTCTGAGTTCTTGTTTGAGGATTTGCATCATTTAATTTACAGAATGTGTCCACAACTTTGAAGATGCTTTTTTTTTTTTTTGTGAAGCAAACAACAAATAGGACAAAATAACAGAAAAAGTCAATGTGCATAACTATTCACCCCCTAAAGTCAATAATTTGTAGAGCCACCTTTTGCGGCTATCACAGCTCCAAGTCACTTCGGATAAGTCTCTATGAGCTTGCCACATCTTACCACTGGCATTTTTGCCCATTCCTCCTTGCAAAACTGCTCCAGCTCCTTCAAGTTGGATGGTTTGCGCTTGTGAACAGCAATCTTTAAGTCTGACCACAGATTTTCTATTGGATTGAGGTCTGGGCTTTGACTAGGCCATTCCAACACATTTACATGTTTCCCCTAAACCCAAGTGTTGCTTTAGCAGTGTGCTTGGGGTCATTGTCCTGCTGGAAGGTGAACCTCCATCCTAGCCTCAAATCACACACAGCGTGGTACAGGTTTAGCTCAAGAATATCCCTGTATTTAGCACCATCTATCTTTCCCTCGACTCTGACCATTTTCCCAGTCCCGACTGCTGAAAAACATCCCCACAGCATGATGCTGCCACCAACATGTTTCACTGTGGGGATGGTGTTCTTTGGGTGATGTGATGTGTTGGGTTTGTGCCAGACATAGCGTTTTCTTTGATGGCCAAAAAGGTCAATTTTAGTCTCTTCAGACCAGAGCACCTTCCTCCATACATTTTGGGAGTCTTCCACATGTCTTTTTGCCATTTTGTTTTTTGCTGAAAGTAATGGCTTTCTTCTGGCCACTCTGCCATAAAGACCAACTCTATGGAGTGTATGGCTTATTGTCGTCCTAGGTACAGATACTCCAGTCTCTGTTGTGCCATGTTCTTTCCATTTGGTTATGATAGATTTGATGGTGCTCCTAGGGATTATCAAAGATTTGGATTTTTTTTATAACCTAACCCTGACCTGTACTTCTCAAAAACATTGTCCCTTACTTGTTTGGAGAGTTCCTTGGTCTTCATGGCAGTGTTTGGTTAGTGGTGCCTCTTGCTTAGGTGTTGCAGCCTCTGGGGCCTTTCAAAAAAGGGGTGTATATGTAATGATAGATCATGTGACACTTAGATTGCACACAGGTGGACATCATTTCACTAATTATGCGACTTCTGAAGGTAATTGGTTGCACCAGAGCTTTTTTTAGCAAAGGGGTGAATACATACGCACGCGCCAATTATCAGTTTTTTATTTCTGAAAAATAATCCTGAGCATGCAGTTGCGCGATTGCTGAGTCACACTGGGATCTTGCTGTCTGCTCTACAGCATTACGTGTGTTTGATCCTTGAGAACCTGTTTCTGTGCTAAAGACCCGGCTTGTTCCTGATTATCCTTGTTGTCTGCCTGCATCTGATCCCAGCTTGTCTCCGACCATCCCTGTCTTCTGCCTGCATCCGACCCCGGCTTGTCTGACCACTCTTCTGCCTGACCCTCTGGCATATCCACTGTCTGTCTGGCTACCGATCCGGCTTGTCTGACTCTCCAGTCTCAGTATCCTGACTTCAGTTCCAGTCTGCTATCCGGCTCCAGTCTGCTGTCCAGTTCCAGTCTGCTGTCCAGTTCCAGTCTGCTATCCAGTTCCAGTCTGCTATCCAGTTCCAGTCTGCTATCCAGTTCCAGTCTGCTGTCCAGTTCCAGTCTGCTGTCCAGTTCCAGTCTGCTGTCCAGTGTCAGCCTGCTGTCCAGTCCCAGTCTGCTACACCAGTCTGCTGATCCAGCTCCTTCCAGGTTCTAGTCTATCTTCTGGCTCAGTCTGAAGTTCTACTGCACAGTGCTTCCTGAGTTCCAGACCCGCCTCCTGCTGTCAATCCTACCAGGCACTCGTGCCACTGCTGACTCCTGTGCTTCCTGTTCACCCTACCAGGGCCCTCGAGTCGGAGCCGCAAGAGAGGCCATCCCCTGCAAGTCGGGCTCGTCCACAAGGTACGTGACATTGTCACCTGCGGAGTGAAATTACGAGATTGGTGACAGAGAGCTGTTAGCGATCATCTTAGCCCTGAAAGAATGGAGGCATCTCCTCGAAGGTACCACTGTACCAGTTCTCATTCTTACTGACCATAAGAATCTCACATTCTTGTCTCTTGTCTCATTCTTACCCGGTACTAAGAATGTAAGGGCTGACGCTTTGTCACAACTATTTTCCTTTACTTCCAAGATGGAGTCAGTTCCGGTTCCTGTGATTCCTCCTGATCGTATTCTGGATACGGTTCGCACCAGTCTCACTTCTCCTTTGGGTGACAAAATTCTTGTTGCTCAGGTCCATGCTCTACCTGAGAAACCTTGTGACCTCCGCTTTGTCCTAGAGAGTCTCCGTACTGCTGTGCTCCAGACCTACCATTCTCCCAAGGCTGCTGGCCACCCTGGGAAGAATCAACTCTTTTGGGTCATTTCCCATCAATTCTGGTGACCTAGTCTACATGCTGATGTAACTGTCTTCGTAGCTAGAGAGGCCCTGGACCCACCTGTCTATGGATTTCATTGTGGAGTTGCCCAACTCCCCCAGGGAAACACAGTTATCCTTACGGTGGTTGACCGGTTCTCGAAAATGTCCCATTGTATTCCACTTAAGAAGTTGCCCACTTCTAAGGAACTGGCTTCCATTTTTGCTCAGGAGATCTTTCGCTTACATGGGCTACCCAAGGTGATTGTCTCAGACAGGGGTAGTCAGTTTGTGTCCCGGTTCTGGTGAGCCTTTTGTGCGCAGTTGGGAATTCTGCTTGCTTTCTCATCTGTGTATCACCCGCAGTCTAATGGGGCTGCAGAATGAGCCAATCAGTCCTTGGGGCAATTCCTACATTGCTATATTTCTGACCATCATAACAACTGGTCAGACTTCTTAACGTGGGCGGAGTTTGCTCACAAAAGTGCCTTGAATTCTGCTTCCTGATTGTGCCCGTTTATGGCGAACTATGGTTTCCAACCTTCCATGTTACCTGACTCATTTGTTCCACAGAGTATTCCTGTTTTAGAGGAGCATCCCTGTGGTCTTCGTTCCAGATACAGATCAGAAAAATAAAAAATTCCTTATTGGGTCAGTCACATTCACTGTATTGAAGGAAGAAAGTCAGAATGACAGCCAGGCAACCAACAGTTTTATAATTCAGCAAAGGCATCCTATATATTTATGTCGGGAAACGTTTCCTTAAAATACAACTTTTTCACATTTGACCCAAGTGTATTTTTAAAAGTAAATACTGGTATTACCTAGCAACACTGACTTCAACAAACTCATTTGTGTAACCCTTGATATATAAGCTATAAAGTTCTTTATACAATAAATATTTTATTTGCTTGTTTTGGCAGGGCTTTACTTTACTGTTGTGAGTAACTTGGATAAAATGAGATAAAAGGTCAGCACATGCCAATTTCTTTACCACGCATTGGAATGAGCATACAATGGATATGCAGAATTTTTTTCCCGACGCAGCGCACAACTGTTCACTGTCGAGCACTGCAAGGCATGGGTGTCAGGGCTGTGTTGCCCTAGTGGTTTAGGGTGGCATTTAAAAAGAATGTACCCATGCGTAAAAACAATGTACTGCAATTTTCGAATTTCAAATTTCCAAAAATTCGAAATCTCGGAAATCCTGAAGTTCGGAAATCCTGAAGTTCGGAAATCCTGAAGTTCGGAAATTTGGAATTTCGGAAATTTGGAATTTCGGAAATTCGAAATGAGCAAATTCGGAAATTTGAAGTTTTGGAAATTTGAAAATTCAAAAATCCGAAAAGAATGAAAATCTGAAAATTCCATTACCCGAAAATCGGTAAAATAATAACTAATAATAACTATTAAATTATAGCTATTGGAATTTCCTTTCAAACCTGGCTGTTAGTGCACGTAACCAGTATGAATGTATCCAAAGTTACGAATTATCTGAAATAACAAATGCCGTATCTAAACGAAAGTAACATAACGATCTAATATTAATAAATAACAATAATAATAATAAAACCTTTTTATTATTATTTATTATTAATTTATTCCATTCCATTTGTTTAGATGCGGCATTTTTATTTTGGATAATTCGTAACTTCAGATAAATTTGTATTCGTTACATTCACAAACAGCCAAATTTGAAAGGAAATCTCAATACCTATAATTTAATAGTTAGTAATTATTAGTTAGTTAATAATTTGAATCTAATGCCGCGTACACACGGTCGGACTTTTCGTCTACAAAAGTCCAACGGACGCTGACGGACTAAAGCTGGCTGGTAATCCGATCGTGTGTGGGCTTCTCCGGACTTTCAACGTACTTTTTTAGCCTCAAATCCGACGTACTTTAGATTTGAAACATGCTTCAAATCTTTACGTCGTAACTACGACGGACCCCGAAATCCGCTCGTCTGTGTGCTAGTCCGACGGACAAAAAGCCACGCTAGGGCACCTATTGGCTACTGGCTATGAACTTCCTTATTTTAGTCCGGTGTACGTCATCACGTACGAATCCGTCGGACTTTTGTGTGGTCGTGTGTAGGCAAGTCCGTTCGTTAGAAAGTATGCCGCAAGTCCGCCGCAAGTCCGCCGAAAGTCTGTCGGACAGGCTGTCTGACTTTTGTAGACGAAAAGTCCGACCGTGTGTACGCGGCATTACTGATTTTCTTTCTTTTTTTCAGATTTTTGAATTTTCAAATTCCAAAAATTCGAAAGTTCGAAAATTCGGAAATTCGAAAATCCGAATTTTCGGATTTCCGATTTTCCGAAAAAGGCAAAAAAACGAATGAAACTAACTAATTTTTTGTCAGTGCACATGTCTACAAATTATATTCAGCCCCTTCTGGAAATAACTATGACTGCAGGGATAAAACGATAATTCTCCCGCTCTACAAGACTCTGGTCCGCCCGCACCTGGAGTATGCTGTCCAGTTCTGGGCACCAGTCCTCAGGAGGGACGTACTGGAAATGGAGCGAGTACAAAGAAGGGCAACAAAGCTAATAAAGGGTCTGGAGGATCTTAGTTATGAGGAAAGGTTGCGAGCACTGAACTTATTCTCTCTGGAGAAGAGACGCTTGAGAGGGGATATGATTTCAATTTACAAATACTGTACTGGTGACCCCACAATAGGGATAAAACTTTTTCGCAGAAGGGAGTTTAATAAGACTCGTGGCCACTCATTACAATTAGAAGAAAAGAGGTTTAACCTTAAACTACGTAGAGGGTTCTTTACTGTAAGAGCGGCAAGGATGTGGAATTCCCTTCCACAGGCGGTGGTCTCAGCGGGGAGCATTGATAGCTTCAAGAAACTATTAGATAATCACCTGAATGACCGCAATATACAGGGATATGTAATGTAATACTGACACATAATCACACACATAGGTTGGACTTGATGGACTTGTGTCTTTTTTCAACCTCACCTACTATGTAACTATGTAACTATGTTCCTTCAACAAAGGCTTGGTGAGTGCATCAACAGTCATCTCTTCTGACGGACAGTATTGAATGTCAATAACACCTTGCTCTTGATTGTTCCTCAGTAGGTGAAACTTGACCTCGATGTGTTTGGTCCTAGGATTGACGCTTTCTGATTGCGTAAGCTTTATACATCCCTGGTTGTCTTCAAAAATGGGAATTGGTTTTGACATGTCTATCCCAATGTCTACAAAAAATTTACGAATCCATATCGCTTCTTGACACGCGTGTGCTGCTGCAATGTACTCTGCTTCAGTTGAAGATAGAGTGACACTTGCTTGCTTTCAACTAGACCAACTTATGGTTCCTTCCCCATACTGAAATCCACTTGTGTCCCCGGCCCAATCGGCATCCACATATACGTAACTTCATCTGAAATGTTCCTTTTGAGGTACTTGTCATGAGCAGGTGTGACCAGAACCGTGTGATCTGCGACAGAGGACACCAAACGTATATAAGTGAAAATATATATATTTATTAAGGAAAGTGAGTAATAAATAACAACCAACTCCAATATGACACAGTGCAATAACCAACCACAGACAGAGACCCACAAATAACAACAGACAGAAAAGTGCAATAAATGGGAAATACCAGGTTCATAAACAATAGCCAGGCCAGGGTCATACACAGCAGATCAGCAGATGGACAGGGGATGTTCCAGAGACAAAAACGTAAGCCAGGCCAAGGTCATACACAGGGAAGTCAGCAGATGGGGTATGGAACACAGGACAGGGAGAGGGATGGATGGGTCAGACTGCAGGCAGGGATGCAAGGTAACAGGTGGGACAGGAAAGGGTCCGAGACAGGATCAGGTTTAGGGCACAGGATCAGATTGCAAGCAGGTCAGGAGGCAATGAAGAAATCAAGGCAAACATGTGAATGTTTGCCAGGTATTTATAGGCCTGTGATTGGCCTCAAGTGACACCTGATTGTAGGAGGTACTGTCTGCTCCACACTGCCAGGATCCATCCGCTGGTGGACGCCAGTACTGCGGCCCAAAGATGATATACTATTAACAGGGAAAAGCTCTCCTGACAGTTCCAAACTGCCAGGAGACACCTGCTGGTGGACCTCAGTACTGCATGCCAAATAACAGGTCTTACCAGCGGATGGAACATTTCCTGACAGTACTGCATCACTCTTTATACTGCGTTCCAGTCACGCTGACAGGGAGCTGAGACTTTCCTGCATAGTATGCCCACTGCTGTGGCTATGTCTGGTCTTGTCACAGTGGCAACATATAGCAGCTTACCAATTGCTCTGCGATACGTATCATTGCTGGGTAGCAAGTTTTCTGCTTCATTGCTCTTTAGATAGCCTGGTTCCATTGGAGTTTTCAATTCCTTTGCATCTTGCATATGGAATTGTTTCAAAATTTCTGAGATTTCAGAGATTGGTTGAGAAGATAACTCCATCTTCTTCTCTCTCTATTTGGATTCCCAGATAGTAGCTAATTTTCCCTAGTTCTTTGATTCAAAAATGTTCTTTCAGTTTGCGAACTATATGATTGTAATCCCCTTCTTGTTCAAAACAAGTTATAATGTCATCAACATAGATAAGGATGTATATCCATCTGTATTCTTGATTTGCTGGAGTAAAGACAGGGGTCTGCTTTACTTTTTGAGAATCCCTCTCTGGTAAGTAGGGATGAGCCGAACACCCCCCGGTTCGGTTCGCACCAGAACCTGCGAACGGACCGAAAATTCGCACGAACTTTAGAACCCCATTGATGTCTATGGGACTCGAACGTTCGAAATCAAAAGTGCTCATTTTAAAGGCTAATTTGCATGGTATTGTCCTAAAAAGGGTTTGGGGACCCGGGTCCTGCCCAGGGGACATGTATCAATGCAAAAAAAACTTTTTAAAACGGACGTTTTTTCGGGAGCAGTGATTTTAATGATGCTTAAAGTAAAAAAAAAAAAAGTGAAATATTCCTTTAAATATCGTACCTGGGGTGTGTCTATAGTATGCCTGTAAAGTGGCGCGTGTTTCCTGTGTTTAGAACAGTCCCTGCACAAAATGTCATTTTTAAAGGAAAAAATCTAATTTAAAACTGCTTGCGGGTTTAATGTAGTGTCGGGTCCTGGCAATATGGATAAAAATCAGTGAGACAAACGACATGGGTACCCCCCAGTCCATTACCAGGCCCTTTGGGTCTTGTATGGATATTAAGGGGACCCAAATTAAAATAAGGAAAGGTGTGGGGCCACCAGGCCCTATATACTCTGAACAGCAGTATACAGGCGGTGCAAACAAGACAGGGACTGTAGGTTTGTTGTTAAGTAGAATCTGTTTGTAATTTTGAACAGGTACATTTTTAACGTGTTTAGCTCCAGCCATCACCCCTGTGACATTTGTTTTGCTGTCTGTCCTCCTCTTCAAAAGATTTCACCTCACTTTTTGTCCCAATGACAAATGTTTTTTGAAAATTTGGGTTTTTTTGTGGAACAAGGATTGGAAAGCATCAGTGGAAAGGAGAAATGTTTTTCCCATATTAACTTTTACAGGAGAGAATTTCCCTTCCTAGGGGTAGATTTCATCTCACTTCCTGTTGTCTCCTTCCGTTTGCAAGTAGGAGTCGTTTGTAAGTTAGATGTTTGAAAGTAGGGGCCTGCCCTATATACTCACCAGAAATTTGGGCCTTAGGTGTTGTTGTGGCCACAACACTGTAAGCCCTCACAGGGCCCTGCTGTGAAATATTAGATCAAGAATTGTAATTACATGCCCATGTTGAACAAGGGCAGAAAAATTGGGCCTTTGGTGGTGGTGGTGGTGCTGGTGCCACAACACTGTAAGTCCTCACTTGCTCTTGGTGGGTGCAGAAATGGGCCCTGCTGTGAAATATTAGATCAAGAATTGTAATTACATGCCCCTGTTGAACAGGGGCTGAAAAATTAGGCCTTAAGCACTGGTGCTGGTGCCACAACACTGCAACCCCTCACAGACACTTTAGTTGGAACGCAGGAACGAGCCCTGCTGCAAAGTATTGCATCAAAAATTGTAATTACACGCCCCTGTTAAACAGGGGCTGAAAAATTGGGCCTTAGGCACTGGTGCTGGTGCCACAACACTGCAACCCCTCACAGATACTCTAGTTGGAACGCAGAAATGAGCCCTGCTGCAAAGTATTGCATCAAAAATTGTAATTACACGCCCCTGTTAAACAGGGGCTGAAAAATTGGGCCTTAGGCACTGGTGGTGGCGCCCAGAACGAAAAATGTTCTTACAAGCTATCAGCGTGATGATTGAGGAGGAAGAGGATAATTACTCAGAGATAGTCACTCAACATCAGCATAGGCAGTCTTTGAAGGGATCTGAGATTTCAAAAAAAATTATTCGGTTACATCAGCATCAGGTGCTTGGTAGCTGGTGGTGATCCAAGACTGATTCATTTTTATGAAGGTCAGTCGATCGACCGAGTCGGTGGACAGACGCACCCTGTGATCGGTTACAAAGCCTCCAGCAGCACTGAATGTGCGTTCCAAAAGAACGCTGTATGCAGGACAGGCCAGTAGCTCAAATGCATACTGTGCAAGCTCTGGCCAGTGATCCATATTCAAGACCCAGTAACCCAGAGGATTTTCGATGGGAAAGGTGTCCAAGTCAGATCTTGCCCCTAGGTATTCCTGCACCATGTAAAACAGACGCTGGCGATGGTTGCTGGAACCGATCATACCTTGGGGCTGCGGACCAAAAAATTGTCTGAACGCATCGGTCAGACGGCCACCTTCTCCACCGCTCCTTCTTTGACTGACCGAAGCCTCAGCAACACGTTGTCCAGAAACAGGAGTTTGTAACCTCCCAGTCTCTTGGAACGCGTTGCACAGACCTTTCTGCAAGGCCTCCCGAAGATGTTTCATCCTCTGCTCCCTCTGCGATGGCAAGATAAGGTCCGCAACCTTACCCTTGTAACGTGGATCAAGGAGGGTTGCCAGCCAGTATTGGTCCTTCTCCTTGATACCACGAATACGAGGATCCTTACGCAGGCTTTGCAGGATCAGGGAGGCCATGCAGCGTAGGTTTGCTAAGGCATTCGGTCCGGAGTCCTCTGGGTCACTAAGGACGACATGGTCCGCAACCACATCCTCCCAGCCACGTACAAGTCCATGTGTTTCTTGGGACTGATCCCTTAAAGACTGCTGCTGATGCTGAGTGCCAGGCTCCACCTCCATACTGACACAGTCTTCCTCCTCCTCCTCCTCCTCGTCCTCTTCCTGTGTGATCAGCAGGCACGCAGGAACACTGTCTGGATAAAGGGGGCCTTGAGAGCTAAGGAAGTCCTCCTCTTCCTGCCTCTGTTCTGCCTCAAGTGCCCTGTCCATTATTCCACGCAGCGTGTGCTCCAACAGGTGGACAAGGGGGACAGTGTCACTGATGCATGCACTGTCACTGCTCACCATCCTCGTGGCCTCCTCAAATGGTGACAGGACAGTGCATGCATCCCTAATCATGGCCCACTGGCATGGGGAAAAAAAACCAAGCTCCCCTGACCCTGTCCTGGTGCCATAGTCGCACAGGTCCTCATTGATGGCCCTCTGCTGCGTGTGCAGCCACTGCAGCATGGCCAGCGTTGAGTTCTACCTGGTGGGCATGTCACAGATTAGGCGGTTCTTGGGCAGGTTAAACTCCTTTTGGAGGTCCGCCAGCCGAGCACTGGCATTATATGACCGGCTGAAATGCACACAGACTTTCCTGGCCTGCCTCAGGACATCCTGTAAGCCTGGGTACCTGCCCAAGAACCGCTGCACCACCAAGTTAAGGACGTGAGCCAAACAGGGCACATGGGTCATTTGTCCCTGTCGGAGGTGTGATGGAAATATTGGATATCATATTTATATCAATGAGATTCAAGTGGACCATTGCAAGGACTCCAATTTAAACTGCCTTGCCCCATAGGATGTGTATGTGTGTGTATGTATGTATGTATGTATGTATATATATATATATATATATATATATATATATATATATATATATATATATCTACGTGTATATGTGGGTATCTATGTGTGGGTATATATATATTTTATATATGGGAATATGTTTCTTAATATCATGATAGAACAAAGCTCACCTTAGGAATGTAGTTACCTTGATGTGAACCCGAGAAGCCCTAGAGGTGTTGATTAGATCAAAGAGTATTGGCAGACCTTAAGGCATTCATTCTTCAGGGGGCCATTAACATGCTTCCAATACACTGATGGGAATCGGGAAAGGTCCCCTAGGTGGTAATCAAATCACCAGGGGCCATTAACATACTACTGTCGGGACTGTTTGGGCTGGGAGATCAAAGGAGATTGTTCATTAATTCATAGACTGGTAGGCACCGAGGGGGTCGCACTGTAACAGCAATGTCCGAGCATGAATTTTGAGACATCTCTTTCATTTGTGGCATCTTCTGATTGGTGGAGAATGCATATAAAAGGAAGTGGGCTAAATGGTTACAGGGAGTCCAGCCCGAGAACATCTGAGGGATATGCTGTCTGTGTAAAGTATCTATGTCTATCTTTCTTTCTAACCTTCTTTAATCCTAGGATTTATCTTATGACTTTGTATATCTTGTATATGTCCATTGAAAACATTTATGAGTTTATGCCTGAATTAACTTTGAATTAACTTTGCAGCCTAGAGCCAACACTATAGAGATATATGATAAATTCTAATCATTCTAACCTTTTTCTGTGTAAATAAATGTAATTTTTATCTTTTTTCCCTGTTATCACTCGTTTTTATTTTTATATAGACAAAGGTTTAATCAATTATATTTGTATCGTTAATCGTTTAAGTGAGGTATAAATATGGCCGAAACAGAGGGCAGAGAGGAGGTTGGTGCCATTGTCGCAAACCACCATTCATTCCTTAAGCTGGCGTGGCGTCAACCACCTCTGAACCTGCCCCTGCAGAGCTGACAGAACCTCTGCCCCAGTGTGGCTCCTGTCCCACAAGCACACCAGCTCAAGCACCGCATGGCATCTTTTGGCCTGTGTAATTGCGTAGCCCCTTGAACGGCTACAGAGCACCGCTGGTTCCGAGGACAAAGCACAGGAAGAGGCCATGGAGGAAGAAGAAGAGGAGGGGGTGGAGGAGAGAGGTGTGTCACAATCATTAGCATTTTGGAGGCGTGGTGGCGGAACAACCTCCAACACTACTGCACCTTGTCCTGCATCCTTCCCAGCTGCCAGCAGAGTCACCCAATGCGCCGTGAAACTTAGGTAACGTCCCTGTCCATGCCTGCTGGACCATGAGTCAGCGGTAATATGCACCTTACCGCTGACCGCCCTGTCCAGCGAGGCATGGACATTGCCTTCCACATGCCGGTAGAGAGCCAGAATCGCCTTCCGAGAGAAAAAGTGGCGTTTGGGTATCTGCCACTGAGGAACCGCACATTCCACAAACTCACGGAAGGGGGCAGAGTCTACATACTGAAAAGGCAGCAGTTGAAGTGCTAGCAATTTTGCCAAGCTAGCATTCAACCGCTTGGCATGTGGATGGCTGGGAGCAAACTTCTTTTGGCGGTGCAGCAGCTGGGGCAGGTTAATTTGCCTGGTACAATCTGACGTCGGTGTACCAAAAGCAGATTGCCCACAAGTACTTGGCTGTGACACAACTAATTCTACACCTTCATTCCTCTCAGTGCAGGTCTCAGAGAGGACTGAAGGTATAGTGGGGTTGGAGATCTCAGCTGATGAGGAGCAAGGAGAGGTCCTCTTTGTTCTTTGGTGTGGGTCTTTTAGATACGCTTGCCAACGAACTGCATGGCAGGTCAACATATGTCTGGTCAAGCATGTGGTACCCAAGCGGGAGATGTTTTGGCCACGCGAGATACGCTTGAGACATATGTTGCAAATAGCAGCGGTGCGATCTGATGCACTCATCTCAAAAAAGGCCCACACCAAAGAACTTTTTGAATAACGCGCAGAGACTGCAGCGCCCTGCACATGTGGAGCTTTGGGTGTGATGCAGTCAATGTGCTGCCCTTAGGCTGGCCCCTGGAGGGCATCCTGCCTCATTGGTGATGTGCCGCCTCATCCTCCTCCTCCTCCTCCTCTCTCCTATCAGGCACCCACGTTGAGTCAGTGACCTCATCTTCCCCTCCCTCCTCATCACTGGAGAAAACCTGGCAGTATGGTGCAGCAGGGGGAGCATGACTGCCAGATTGCTGTCCTTCTTGGGCACCCCCTCTGTCCGTGCTCATGTTACTGCCTTCATCGAGCTCAGTATCATCATCAGAGCCTTCCAAACGCTGGGCATCCTCCTGGAGCATGTACCCAACACTGTGGTCAAACAGTTCGAGGGACTCCTCAGGAGGACATGGTGGGGCTAGGGAAGGAGTCACTGATGACATTGAGCCGAGGGAAGAGGCCGCTGCTTTGCCAGACAAATTACCCTGGGCATGGGTGAGAGAGGATGAGGAGGATGAGGACAGCTTGGTCATCCACTAGACCAAGTCTTCCGCATGTTACGGCTTAACACGGCCAGCTGCCGAAAAAAAGGCCAAGCGTGTCCCACGGCCACGTGCTGATGAGGATGCACCGTCTCCACGACCAGCACTAGACACAGAGCCTGCTTGCCTTCTCTTATTGGCTTGTGACTGTCTGCCTCTCCTTCTTGGCCTTCCAGACATACTAATGGCCTGTAGCTGCACTAAGCTGGGATATATATATATATATATATATATATATATATATATATATATATATATATATATATATATGTATATATATATGTGTACTGATACTGCAGCTAGCAAAATCTACTGCCTGCCTGTAGTATGAGAACACCACCAACCTTCTACAGGTAGCTTTAGCTGAACACTGTGCAGAGCTCGCAAAAAACTAACTTGTAGCTTTTTTAGCTGCCTGCGGTAGTGATAGGATCAGGAAAACACCACCAACCTTCTACAGGTAGCTTTAGCTGAACACTGTGCAGAGCTCGCAAAAAAATAACTTGTAGGTTTAGCTGAACACTGTGAGGTGGACGCACCCCACTAACTTGTAGTATTAGCTGAACACTATGAGCAGGACGCACCCCCACTAACTTGTAGGTTTAGCTGAACACTGTGAGGTGGACGCACCACACTAACTTGTAGTTTTAGCTGAACACTGTGAGCAGGATGCACAGCACTAACTTGTAGATTTAGCTGAACACTGTGAGCAGGACGCACTGCACTAACTTGTAGTTTTAGCTGAACACTGTGAGCAGGAAGCACCCCACTAACTTGTAGTTTTAGCTGAACACTGTGAGCAGGATGCACTGCACTAACTTGTAGTTTTAGCTGAACACTGTGAGCAGGACGCACCCCACTAACTTGGTTTAGCTGAACACTGTGAGGTGGACGCACCCCACTAACTTGTAGGTTTAGCTGAACACTGTGAGCAGGACGCACCCCACTAACTTGTAGTTTTAGCTGAACACTGTGAGCAGGACGCACTGCACTAACTTGTAGTTTTAGCTGAACACTGTGAGCAGGACGCACCCCACTAACTTGTAGGTTTAGCTGAACACTGTGAGGTGGACGCACCCCACTAACTTGGTTTAGCTGAACACTGTGAGGTGGACGCACCCCATTAACTTGTAGGTTTAGCTGAACACTGTGAGGTGGACGCACCCCACTAACTTGTAGTTTTAGCTGAACACTGTGAGCAGGACGCACTGCACTAACTTGTAGTTTTAGCTGAACACTGTGAGCAGGACGCACCCCACTAACTTGTAGTTTTAGCTGAACACTGTGAGCAGGACGCACTGCACTAACTTGTAGTTTTAGCTGAACACTGTGAGCAGGACGCACCCCACTAACTTGGTTTAGCTGAACACTGTGAGGTGGACGCACCCCACTAACTTGTAGGTTTAGCTGAACACTGTGAGGTGGACGCACCCCACTAACTTGTAGGTTTAGCTGAACACTGTGAGGTGGACGCACCACACTAACTTGTAGTTTTAGCTGAACACTGTGAGCAGGACGCACTGCACTAACTTGTAGTTTTAGATGAACACTGTGAGCAGGACGCACCCCACTAACTTGTAGTTTTAGCTGAACACTGTGAGCAGGACGCACTGCACTAACTTGTAGTTTTAGCTGAACACTGTGAGCAGGACGCACCTCACTGACTTGTAGGTTTAGCTGAACACTGTGAGGTGGATGCACCCCACTAACTTGTAGGTTTAGCTGAACACTGTGAGGTGGATGCACCCCACTAACTTGTAGTTTTAGCTGAACACTGTGAGCAGGATGCACCCCACTAACTTGTAGTTTTAGCTGAACACTGTGAGCAGGACGCACTACACTAACTTGTAGTTTTAGCTGAACACTGTGAGCAGGACGCACCCCACTAACTTGTAGGTTTAGCTGAACACTGTGAGGTGGACGCACCCCACTAACTTGTAGGTTTAGCTGAACACTGTGAGGTGGATGCACCACACTAGCTTGTAGTTTTAGCTGAACACTGTGAGCAGGACGCACTGCACTAACTTGTAGTTTTAGCTCAACACTGTGAGCAGGACACACTGCACTAACTTGTAGTTTTAGCTGAACACTGTGAGCAGGACGCACCGCACTAACTTGTAGTTTTAGCTGAACACTGTGAGCAGGACGCACCGCACTATCTTGTAGTTTTAGCTGAACACTGTGAGCAGGACGCACTGCACTAACTTGTAATTTTAGCTGAACACTGTGAGCAGGACGCACCGCACTAACTTGTAGTTTTAGCTGAACACTGTGAGCAGGACGCACCGCACTAACTTGTAGTTTTAGCTGAACACTGTGAGCAGGACGCACTGTACTAACTTGTAGCTTTAGATGAACACTGTGCAGAGGTCTCACTACACTAACTTGTAGTTTTAGCTGAACACTGAGCAGGACGCACCCCACTAACTTGTAGGTTTAGCTGAACACTGTGAGCAGGACGCACTGCACTAACTGTAAATAGTCTAGCTGCCTGACTGTGGTACTAATAGGATCAAAAGAACACCAGCAATTTTCTTCAGGTAGCTGTAAATACTGTAACAAGACAAGCCTGCCTGTCAGTAAGAAGATAACAGGAACGGATCTAGCTAAACTGAATACAGTGTATATATATATATATATATATATATATATATATATATATATATATATATGCAACACCTGGGATGCATATATATATATACACAATACAATGTAAGTGCAGGTAACTGACTGACTGTTCTGCCTAATCTATCTAACTTAAATCAAATGACACTGTCTCTCTGTCTATCTCTCTCAACGCCAGAACACACACTACACAGGGCCGCCGTGCAGGCAGCCTTATATAGTGTGGGGCGTGTACTAAATCCCCTGAGCCATAATTGGCCAAAGCCTCCTTGGCTTTGGCCAATTACAGCTCTCTGTTCAGACGGCGCTGTGATTGGCCAAGCATGCGGGTCATAGTGCATGCTTGGCCAATCATCAGCCAGCAATGCACTGCGATGTTGCAGTGAATTATGGGCCGTGACGCGCCACACGAATTTGGCACGAACGGCCCATATCGTTCGCAATTCGGCGAACGGGCGAACAGACGATGTTCGAGTCGAACATGGGTTCGACTCGAACACGAAGCTCATCCCTACTGGTAAGTACTTTGTTCACTTTCTGATTTCACATCCTTGCAGATTGCGTAAGACTGTAGATGCTCTTCTGAAGTCTACACACAAGGTTGTCAACTTGTGGTTGCTCCATGTAGCCTGGTGGTTGCTCCATGTAGAGGTCCTCCTTAATGTCTCCATATAGCAAAGTAGTTTTAACATCTTGGTGTATCTAGGTTTTTCACTTGCATGCCCTTTCCGGCTGCAACACGAATGCCCCGTACACACAGTCAGACTTTCCGCCGGCAAATGTGCGATCTGAGCTTGTTGTCGGAAACTCCGACCGTGTGTAGGCTCCATCTGACTTTTTCCATCGGATTTTCCGACACATAAAATTTGAGATCTGGATCTCAAATTTTCCAACAACAAAATCTGTTCTCATAAATTCCGATCGTGTGTACACAATTCCGATGCACAAAGTGCCACGGATGCTCATAATAAATTACGAGACAGAAGAGCTAGCGTAAAACTAGCATTCGTCATGCTTCAATTTTTTAAAATATTTTAATGCAGCGCATTCTCTTCTTCTTTATAATGCTAGAATAATTAACTTGTTTTGCTGCTCATATTCAGGACTCCAAGAGAACAGCAGCAGACAACATCTATGTCCCCAGGCTATGGTCATACAACAGCCTGCATCTTTTGCCAGACCAGACTGAACCCAGGCCATCACTTTTTTGTCTTCCTTCCACGCTTCCTTCCAGGCTATGGCTGTGGTGTTGGAGGTGTGGCAGCAGGTGGAGGAGGAGGAGAAGAATGGTCCAACTCACACGGGTGTGTTTTGATTGTGAGTTGGCCCCTTAACCCCTTGTTTTGGGTGATCACCATGAGTTCCTCACACAAGAGGCGTTGGCCCTCCTCCATTTGCTGCATTTTGTATGCAGTCATGCATGCAAAGGTCTCTTGGAGAGTGGGGTTGGCTTTGAGGGCCTCATTAGCCTCCCTAATCAGCCTGAGTGCTGCCTCCTCCACGTTACTCCCCTTCCTGGCCCTTTTGGTTGGACAGCGGAGGAGAGGGACCTGCGATTCTGTGAGGCTCCTACTGGGCCCGGCCACCTCCTGGCTGCCACATTCCACAGCCTCCTCCTGGCTGTAGCTTTCCTGAAAAAGGGACATAGTTTTAGTTTACTGTTCATCAATCACACAAAATTTTCAGAGCATGACTGTTGCACATTGAAAGTTAATAAATAGAAAAGACTATCATTCTGACCCCAGCATTTTACATTCTTGTTCCAAACATTTTTGGCCACTACTGTCTATAGATATGTAAAACACTTTATTAAATCAGCAATTAGCGATCAATAATAACATCTATTTCACATAATTTATTTTACGACAAGAAATATGTTGAATAATGCTATACCTGGCTCAAGCTGGGCTCCTCCACTTCTTCCTGGCTGGAAGGCCCAGGGTGGGCCTTGGAAGCCTCAGCTAGGGTGGAAGGAAGCATGGAAGGTAGGGTTGAGAGGGATTCCCTGACTTGAGTCTGGTCTGCCAGAAAATGAAGTCTCTCATAGTACCACAGCCTGGGGACATAAATGTCATCTGCTGCTGCTCCTGATCTCATGGATTTCTGGACCTTAGTATGCTCATGATTATATGTGCTCTTCAGGCCACCATGTTTTTTTTAAAATAAGGGATGTCTGCCGTGGGGACCTGCGGCTTTACCAACTCCAGCAGTTTCTCCAGCGCTGCCTGCTTCTTTATTTTGTTATTATAATGTGGGTGTTTTACCTGCCACAGACAGGGAAGCTCCCTGTATTTTTCATTGAATATTGGGAGGAAGCTGTGGTCTTTGAACCCATCCATTTTCTCTGCAAGACACAACAAAAGACAAACCCTAATGTCATGCAAAACTCTCCTAATCTTGACCCAATATAGGCCTCAATCTATAAGCAGTATAGGCCACTGATGCACCAAGTTAAAATTGTACTTCGTTATAATGATTGTCGCTTCCGGTACTCCGTTCTCCGCTCACAGATCGTACGTGCGACGCACACATGTTACGCTTTATATACACTGCGCATGCATTAAACTCCGCCCACCCCTGATGTTCTTTCTAGTATATTTCCCACCCCTTGTCTTTCGGCGCAGTGGGTAGAGAACATGGCGGAGACATAGCAGGTGCACGCAGAGGAGAGCAGCAACGACGAAAGCCCGGAGCCACGAATGTCCGATCCCAGAGGAGATTTAGGGCTAAAAAATGAAGAACATCATTGATATTTTAGGCAGAATATAAAAACACACAAAGATTGTACCGCTTTATCGTGTATTTTTGCTTTTAAAAACAAGTTTTAACCACTTGCCTACTGCCGCACGACGATATACGTCGGCAGAATGGCACGGGCAGGCAAAAGGACTTACAGGTATGTGCTTGCCTTCCCGTGGGCGGGGGGGCCCGCCATTCAGCTGCAGCGCGGATTTATTTATCTTGATAGCAACAGCGTTTGCTCCCACGATCTATAAAGCCGTGACTCCAGCGGAGGTGATATATGCCGAAGGATGGGGGCAGCAGGGGCGGAGGAGCGATTTGCTCGTACCTTTTGCGGGAGGATGCCCCCATGCTTCTGCATATATAAACGGTGCATGTATGCCCATCATTAGAAGTGGGTGGATAAAGGGAGGTATTCTAATGGTGGGCATACCCACCGATCAATCTCTTTTTTCGTTCAGCCCACAGGCTGCATGAAAAAAAAAAAGATTACAATATATGCCCAACAAGGACCAGCAACGTACTGGTATGTTGCTGGACTTTGAGTGGTTATACCAGAATGATGCCTGCAGGTTTTGGTATCATCTTGGTATCATTCTTTTCAGCCAGCGGTCGGCTTTCATGTAAAAGCAATCCTAGCGGCTAATTAGCCTCTAGACTGCTTTTACAAGCAGTGGGAGGGAATGCCCCCCCCCCCACCGTCTTCCATGTTTTTCTCTGGCTCTCCTGTCCCAACAGGGAACCTGAGAATGCAGCCAGTGATTTGGCCAGCTGACCATAGAGCTGATCAGAGACAAGAGTGGCTCCAAACATCTCTATGGCCTAAGAAACTGGAAGCTATGAGCATTTCATGACTTAGATTTCGCCGGATGTAAACAGCACCATTGGGAAGTAGGGAAAGCATTTTATCACACCGATATTGGTGTGGTCAGATGCTTTGAGGGCAGAGGAGAGATCTAGGGTCTAATAAACCCCAATTTTTTCAAAAAAGAGTACCTGAGATAACAATAAAAATGATTAAAAAAAAATGAAAGGAACAGTTTAAAAATAAGATAAAAAAGCAAAAAAATTATAAAGAAAAAAAAAAAAAGCACCCCTGTCCCCCCCTGCTCTCGCGCAAAGGTGAACGCAAGCTTTGGTCTGGCATCAAATGTAAACAGCAATTGCACTATGCATGTGAGGTATCACCGCAAAGGTCAGATCGAGGGCAGTAATTTTAGCAGTAGACCTTCTCTGTAAATCTAAAGTGGTAACCTGTAAAGGCTTTTAAAAATGTATTTAGTTTGTCGCCACTGCACGTTTGTGCGCAATTTTAAAGCATGTCATGTTTGGTATCCATGTACTCGGCCTAAGATCATCTTTTTTATTACATCAAACATTTGGGCAATATAGTGTGTTTTAGTGCATTAAAATTTAAAAAAGTGTATTTTTTCCCCAAAAAATGCGTTTGAAAAATCGCTGCGCAAATACCGTGTGAAAAAAAAAATGAAACACCCACCATTTTATTCTGTAGGGCATTTGCTTAAAAAAAAAAATATATACTGTTTGGGGGTTCACAGTAATTTTCTTGCAAAAAAAAAAAAATTTTTCATGTACTGTATATACTCAAGTATAAGTCGAGTTTTTCAGCACATTTTTTTGTGCTGAAAGTGCCCCCCTCGACTTATACTCGAGTCAAGCACTTTTCTGTAGTAAAAAAATTCATTTTCCGAGCCGAATTTGGGGCCCCGTATCTCAGGGCCACTTGAAGCTAGGAACGCAGAATTTGGGGTGCAAACCCAGTGAAACTGGTACCACAACATATCCAAAGATGGAATTCCTAGCACTAAGTGGCCCCGAGATACGTGGTCCCAAAATCGGTTCGGAAAATATCATTCTCTGCTGCAGAAAACTGCTTGACATTTTATGAACCGATTTTTGGAGCCCTGTATATCAGGGCCACTTGGTGATAGAAACCCCAGCTTTGGATATTTTATGGTGCTAGTTCCACTGGGTTTGCACACCAAAAGTGGGGTTCCAAGCACTAAGTGGCCCTGAAATACTGGGCCCCAAAGTGGGTCAACTGTGTCCATCTGCAGCAATGTCATTTTGGGACCCTTTGGGTTCAGAGACCCCAAATTTTGCCTGCAGCTAGGGGGCATATAGGAACACTTAACTACCGAGTTTGAAGTTCGGGGGACCTATGGCTACAAATGGGTACAGTGAGGCATGCAAATGGGCATTGTTGACCCTCTTTTCCACTTACAGTAGCTGTGCATTTCTCACCCTCGTCTTATACTCGGGTCAATAAGTTTTTCCCATTTTTTGTGGTAAATTAGAGCCTCGACTTATACTCGGATCTACTCATACTCTAGTATATACTGTAAACAAAAAGTGTCAGAAAGGGCTTTGTCTTCAAGTGGTTAGAAGAGTGGTTGATATGTGACATAAGCTTCTAAATGTTGTGCATAAAATGCCAGGACAGTTCAAACCCCCCCAAATGACCCCATTTTGTAAAGTAGACACCCCAAGCTATTTTCTGAGAGGCATGTCGAGTCAATGGAATATTTTATATTGTGACACAAGTTGCGGGAAAGAGACAAATTTATTTGTTTATTTTTTTTTTGCACAAAGTTATCACTAAATGATATATTGCTCAAACATGTCATGGAAATATGTGACATTACACCCCAAAATACATTCTGTTGCTTCTCCTGAGTATGGGTATACCACATGTGTGAGACTTTTTGGGAGCCTAGCCACGTACGGGACCCCAAAAACCAAGCACCGCCTTCAGGCTTTCTAAGGGCGTAAATTTTTGATTTCATTCTTCACTGCCTATCACAGTTTCGGAGGCCATGGAATGCCCAGGTGGCACAACCCCCCCCCCAAATGCCCAAATGACCCTATTTTGGAAAGTAGACATCCCGAGCTATTTGCTGAGAGGTATAGTGAGTATTTTGCAGACCTCACTTTTTGTTACAAAGTTTTGAAAATGGAAAAAAAATATGTTTTTTTTCTTGTCTTTCTTCATTTTCAAAAACAAATGAGAGCTGCAAAATACTCACCATGCCTCTCAGCAAATAGCATGGGATGTGAAATCAAAAATTTACGCCCTTAGAAATCCTGAAGGCGGTGATTGGTTTTCGGAGCCCCGTACGCGGCTAGGCTCCCAAAAAGTCCCACACATGTGGTATCCCCGTACTCAGGAGAAGCAGCTAAATGTATTTTGGGGTGCAATTCCACATATGCCCATGGCCTGTGTGAGCAATATATCATTTAGTGACAACTTTGTGCAAAAAAAAAAATACAATTTGTCACTTTCCCGCAACTTGTGTCAAAATATAAAGTATTCAATGGACTCAACATGCCTCTCAGCAAATAGCTTGTGGTGTCTACTTTCCAAAATGGGGTCATTTGGGGGGGGGGGGGTTGTTCCATCTGGGCATTTTATGGCCTTCAAAACTGTGATAGGTAGTGAGGAGTGAAATCAAAAATTTACGCCCTTAGAAATCCTGAAGGCGGTGATTGGTTTTCGGGGCCCCGTGCGCAGCTAGGCTCCCAAAAAGTCCCACACATGTGGTATCCCCGTACTCAGGAAAAGCAGCTGAATGTATTTTGGGGTGCAATTCCATATATGCCCATGGCCTGTGTGAGCAATATATCATTTAGTGACAACTTTTTGTAAATTTTTTTTTGTCATTAATCAATCACTTGGGACAAAAAAAATAATATTCAATGGGCTCAACATGCCTCTCAGCAATTTCCTTGGGGTGTCTACTTTCCAAAATGGGGTCATTTGGGGGGGGGGGGGTTTCTACTGCCCTGCCATTTAAATTAAAGGCTGTGTAAATTCCAGAAAATATACCCTAGTTTGTAGGCGCTATAACTTTTGCGCAAACCAATAAATATACACTTATTGACATTTTTTTTACCAAAGACATGTGGCCGAATACATTTTGGCCTAAATGTATGACTAAAATTGAGTTTATTGGATTTTTTTTATAACAAAAAGTAGAATATAATTTTATCCCAAAATTTCGGTCTTTTTCCGTTTATAGCGGAAAAAATAAAAACCGCAGAGGTGATCAAATACCATCAAAAGAAAGCTTTATTTGTGGGAAGAAAAGGACGCAAATTTTGTTTGGGTACAGCATTGCATGATCGCGCAATTAGCAGTTAAAGCGATGCAGTGCCAAATTGTAAAAAGTGCTCTGGTCAGGAAGGGGGTATATCCTTCCGGGGCTGAAGTGGTTAAAGTATTTTAAAAGCCAAATTTTGAAGATGCACACGGTATGTCAACGCGTGCTATCTGCCATCACGGGATATCAATGTACACGTTTTGTGGGTGCAACCCCTTCCTCGCAACTCAAGTAGGTGAGAGGAAGGGGTTGTACCCCCAAAACACGTCCATTGATCCGCCATGATGGGAGCTAGCACATGTTGACATTAGGCATGGGATCAGGAGGGAATCCCCAGTTTGAATCACAATTTGTGTGCATCTTCAAAATTTGGCTTTTACAGGGGTGACATCACCCCATCTGATGAAGACAAAATCAACACAGTTTGGACATACTAATGTCTGTTATTGCCTTCACTTTATCAAAGTTGAAATTTGTAAGTTCCTGAGTTGTGTATGTTATGGTTTGAAACATGCCTGTTTAACCAAAAACAAGCTATTTCTAATGTGACAAAAAAAAGTTATACAACAAAGATGTTGGTTTTTTCAAAAACCCTTTTCTAATGCATATGTGAATGTGCTTTGAGTAAAATGTTTTCTTCTCAACAATGTGTGGCTTCTTATTTCAATGCTCAAAAGCAGTTTTTGTAGTAAGTTGGTGTTTACATTGAAAATGGGGGTGATTTACTAAAGGCAGTCAGTGCAGTTTCAAGTGCACTTTTGCAGTGCACTTGGAGTGCAAAGTGGAATTTCCTTTAGTAAATAACTCCCACAGTGCTTTATAATTTGCCACAATCAGGCCATTTTCGTGACTCCACAAATTTCAGTCATGGTGCTGAAAATCATGAATATTTTTATTAGTAATGCATTACATACATTAACAACAAAAAAAAGGTGTGTGTGCAGCAGACCCACAACATAATAGTTCGCTGAAGAAGAGATTGTCACCTCATGTATCCAAAAAATTACATTAGCACTATTGAACAAAAAGGCAAAAAGGAAAAGCCCATTGGATAACCTAGGAGCCAGCTAAAAGAAACACAAGCAGTAAATCAAAGTAAATATTATTTCCGTTTAAATAAAAAATACATTTTTTCACGTTTGTTAAACATTTTGTGGCATATCAATGGCCCCCCTACCCGCAAAGTACTCTAGATACTTTTCACGAACTTCACGGGCGCTTTGGGGGGGCAAGACAGGACGGCCAGCTTCAAGAGCCGTTGTATCCGGTAATAAGCTGGCCTCAGTCCCAACTGAGGCCACGTAGTTCGATGCATTTTTTCTTAAAAAGTTATGCAATATGCAGCATGTCATAACGATATGATTGATTTTATATTCCGCCATGTTTATTGCAGTGAGGAATAGGCAGAACTGGCTGGCTATTATTCCAAAGGGATTTTCCACCACTCTTCTGGCTCTGGCCAGTCGGTAGTTAAAAACCCTCTGCTCCGGGGTGAGGGTCCTCATAGGGAATGGCCGCATCAGGTGTTCACCCAGACCAAATGCTTCATCATCAACAAAGACGAACGGGAGTCCTTCCACGTTCTCTTCAGCAGGTGGCAATCCCAAGCCACCATTCTAGAGCCGTCTGTAAAATTCGGTCTGGGCGATGACTCCACCATCCGACATCCGGCCATTCTTCCCCACGTCCACATACAGGAACTCATATATCTCCGATACCACCGCCAATATCACTATACTATTAGACCCCTTGTAATTATAATAGTATGATCCCGAGTTGGGGGTCGGGACTATGTGGACGTGCTTCCCATCTATTGCCTCTCCGCAGTTGGGAAAGTCCCACCGCTGGGCAAACTGGGATGCCACAGTCTGCCATTCCTGTGGCGTTGAAGGAAACTGTGGAGTCAAACAAGAAATACAAAATTTGTCATTTTGCACATAAACATTGCAAGCAGATTAGACACAAACATTATTGTCCAAAATCAGTATTAACATTTATTTGAAGAAATATTTAACCACCAAGCTACCGCCCACCGTCATATGACGGCGGGACGAGGCAGCTGTTCTGGGCAGACGTCATATGACGCGATCGCCCTCCCGAGCCACTAGGGGGCACGCGCGCCCACTGTGTCGCTCGGGGCCCGGTGCGTGTGCCCGGCGGCCGCAATGTCCGCCAGGCACCCACAATTGCCGGGTAACAGAGCAGGACCGTGGATCTGTGTATGTAAACACACAGATCCACGTCCTGTCAGAGGAGAGGAGACCGATGGTATGTCCCTTGTACAAAGGGACACCAATCAGTCTCCTTCCCTAGTGAGTCCCCTCCCCCCACAGTTAGAATCACCTCCCTAGGACATATATTAACCCCTCGATCGCCCCCTAGTGTTAACCCCTTCCCTGCCACATTTACACAGTAATCAATGCATTTTTTTAGCACGGATCGCTGTATAAATGTGAATGGTCCCAAAAATGTGTCAAAAGTGTCCGATATGTCTGCCGTAATATCGCAGTCACAATAAAAATCGCAGATCGCCGCAATTACTAGTAAAAAATAAATAAATAAATAAAAATGCTATAAATCTATCCCCTATTTTGTAGACGCTATAACTTTTGCGCAAACCAATCAATATACGCTTATTGTGATTTTTTTTACCAAAAATATGTAGAAGAATATATATCGGCCTAAACTGAGGAAAAAATTTGTTTTAAAAAAAAAATTGGATATTTATTATAGCAAAAAGTAAAAATATTGTATTTTTTCAAAATTGTCCCTCTCCTTTTGTTTATAGCGCAATAAATAAAAACCACAGAGGTGATCAAATACCACCAAAAGAAAGCTCTATTTGTGGGGAAAAAATGATAAAAATGTCATTAGGGTGCAGTGTTGCATGACCGCGCAATTGTCATTCAAAGTGTGACAGCGCTGAAAACTGAAAAATGGCTTGGGCAGGAAGGGGGTGAAAGTGCCCAGTATTGGGGTAGTTAAAGACAAAAAGAGAAGGTCCACTTCTTCAGATGCCTCACCCCCTCTGATGGCCCAGTGTAAAAAATTTAGGGGGGGGGATGTTTTTGACAGATAACCCTCTCCACTTCATTGAGAGCTTAATGCATAAATAATGTGTGGTACTTTGGCCAGCCCCTCCTTTACTTACACTATTGGCAGCCCACTGGACAGCTAAGAAGTGTCATAATACAAAAATATAAATACACACTTTCCAAATTGAAGCACATTTTTACATTCTGCAATTACCTATCAAGATAATAGGAGAACAAAACTTTTATTCCGAGACGGAACTGCTCGGTCTGGTAAAATTAGCGTTCGTAATGGATATAGCACTTTCGTCACGCTGCAATGTTTAATGCAGCGCACTCTCTTCTTCTTTATTATGCTAGAAGAAGGAAGTTGTTTTGCTGCTCATATTCACACAGACTTCTGTTGTAGAATCTCATATTAGCCAATGTATTTCATATTATTCATATTGATTTGCATATATTTTATTGATTATTATTATTATTATTATTATTATTATATAGTAGTGGTTTTATCAATATTATTATTCAATAAGTAAAGCAACAATTATTCATTTTTAATAATGTATACTATGTTTTCCATAGATTTAGAAAGTCTTCATTTTTAAATGCTGAACTTTGGATGACCTCTCTGCTTCTTTCTTATACTTTTATAGTTTACTGGGTGAAAGTTCATTAGAATAGATTCAAGTAATATAGAATTGTCTCAGACAGATAAGAGAACAGGTGGTTAAAATAATTAGGTGGAATACAGGAAAGTTATGTACAGAACATTAATTAAGTTTGACAGGGTCAAACAAAGGTCTGCTTGTGCCCTCATTAAAACTGTTAAAATACATGCATATAGTGAAACATATAAAACATCTGGTGGGGTTATTGAAAGTTAATTGTCTCAAAGTTGTAAATCTGCAAATCCTTGAAGCTAGTTAAATCTTATCAAGATAAGGAGAGTTTGATAACACAGCTGGGTGCCAGACTGTCTCTATACAGGTGTTTTTAATTGGACAAAAACAGTTATAAATCACTTTAATGAACATATAGGAATTTTGGGAATAATGAAGTTTATCTGGTTGTAGAACAGGTGTCAGATTTATGGTTGGTTACTTTGACGTAGATCTTAGCGACCAATCATATGTAAGAGAGATGGTTGAGATAAGACTTGTAAAATGGTATATAAATGCAAGCTCTGCAATTGTTAGACAGACAAGTCAGATAGGAGCTCATAAGGCTGAACTCTGTGTATGCTGCCCTATTGCACGGGTCATAGAGGTCAGAACCAATGGGCAAGTATCTGTCCTAACTTGTCTCCTCGTACGAGTCAGAGAAGACTTCTTGACTTGTTCCAGAATGTGGTCTCAGGTTAATTTCCCTCACAAACTTGGTCGAGCTGGAACCCAGAACTCTGTGAGGGGACCAGACCACCGGCCGATTGGCTGGTGCCTATCAGGTGACAGGTTCCCAAGAATTGGCAGTAAAGACCCATTCTGGTTCAAGGTGAGAACAATTCACAATTGTTTCATTTGGTTAGAGGATAAGAATATTTATATCCAATATGCTTGCATTGTAAGAAACTGTATAAATTAGACCTGTATCTTGTAATACTTTGAACATAAACCTGTATGTTATCAGCTGTTAATAAACCTGCATTGCTGAATTTCTGCCTGGTTCGATACTTTACTATTCTACTTCACTTCTCACAAACTTCTTTCTTTATTATTTATCGTGATTTCATGAATATAATAATTTGATTAGTCACATCTCCCGAAAAAAATTTAGTTTTTATGTTTTTAGATTTTGTATTATTTTTTTTTAGTTTTTTAAATCATGATCTCCTGTTATTTTTTTAATTAATTTTTTTTAACTCCAGAATAGTTTTGGGTCTGTTTTGTGTGTCAAGTTACCACCAAGTTAACACCATTATTATCTTGTATTATTTAATCTCAAGGAGATTGCTTGGTGTCTCTTGTTAATTTCACATTGTATTTTTGAAATGTACCTGCCTCCTCACAAACAAACTGTCCTTTTTGAAGGAAAACACACATAGGCGAGTATTATTAAAAAAAAAAAATTACTAAGGGGTCCTAACCAAAGAAGGAGGGAAGGCAACACTGGAGAAACTGCAGAAATTGGCGAAGCCTTTGGCCCCTAGGGCACACATTAATTATTTTAAGGCAAAATTGGTGGCCTGAGGAGTACATATATAACGGAGTACAATCTGGTCCAGAAGACCAAGAGATCATGAACAGCTGCAGATGACATACATGTCCCCAGGCTGTGGTCATACAAGAGCCTGCAACTTTTGTCAGACCAGACTGAACCCAGGCCATCACTTTCTTGTCTTCCTTCCACTCTTCCTTCCACGCTGTGTCTGTGGTGTTGGAGTTGTGGCAGGAGGAGGAGGAGGATGATGCAACTCACACAGGTGGGTATTGGGTGTGATTTCGCCCCTCACCCCCTTAGTGAATGTTTTATAAAGGATTTCCTCACACATGAGGCGTTGGCCCTCCTGCATGTCCTGCAGTTTGGTGGCAGCCATGCAGGCAAAGGCCTCTTCATGAGTGGGGGTGGCTCTGAGGGATGCAGAAGTCTCCTGAATCAGCCTGAGTGCTGAATCCTCCACGTTACTCCCCTTCCTGGGTCTTTTGTTTGGAAGGCGGAGGGGAGGGACCTGGGATTCTGTGAGGCTTCTACTGGGCCCAGCCTCCTCCTGGCTGCCACTAACCCCCGCCTCCTCCTGGCTGCCACTAACCCCCGCCTCCTCCTGGCTGCCACATTCCACAGCCTCCTCCTGTGGGCCACATTCCACAGCCTCCTCCTGGCTGAGGTCTTCCTGTGTATGAAAAAGGGACATAGTTTTTTATTTTTTTCTTCATCAATCACACACAATTTTCATCTCATGACTGTTGCAAAATGAATGTTAACAAATATAACAGACTATCATTCTGAGCCCAGCATTTTTCATTCTTGCCCCAATTATTTTTGCCCACCACTCTCAATTGATATGTTAAACACTTTATTAAATCAGCAATTAGTGATCAATAATGACATCTAGTAAACATCATATATTTATTGACCAGAAATCTGTAGAACGATGCTATACCTGGCTCAAGCTGGGCTCCTCCACTTCTTCCTGGCTGAAAGTCCCAGGTTTGACATCGGAATCCTCAGCTGGGGTGGAAGATAGGGTGGAAGGAAGAGTGGAAGGAAGAGTGGAGAGGGATTCCCTGACTTCAGTCTGGTCTGTCAGAAATCGCAGTCTCTCATAGTACCACAGCCTGGGGACATAAATGTCATCTGCTGCAGCTGCGGATCTCTGGGAATCCTGGACCTTCTTGCGCTCCCTAAGATAAGTGCTCCTCAGGCCACCAATTTTGGCTTTTAAATAGGGGATGGTTGCCGTGGGGACCACCGGCTTCACCAACTCCAGCAGTTTCTCCAGCGCTGCCTGCCTCTTTTGTTTATGATTACATTGCAGGTGTTTGACCTGCCACAGACAGGGCAGCTCCCTGTACTTGTTAATGAACAGGGGAAGGAAGTTGTGGTCATTGAAGCCATCCATTTTATCTGCAATACACAAGACAAACCCTAATGTCAGGCTAAAGTCTCCTAATCTTGTCCCAATATAGGCCTCAATCTATAGGCAGTATAGGCCCAAGTTTAAATGTTACCTTCGTTATCACGATCGGTGCTTCCGATACTCCTTCCTCCGCTCAAAGATCGTACGTACGATGCACGCGTGTTACGCTTTATATACACTGCACATGCGTGAAACTCCACCCGCCCCTGACGTTCTTTCTAGTCTATTCCCCGCAGTGGGGGAGAGCACATGGCGGAGACAGAGCAGGTGCGTGATAATTACAGCAACGAGGAGGAGGAGGAAAGCCCGGAGCCAGAAAAGTCATGATCCCGGAGGAGAAGATTTAAGGCCTCAAATATGTCCTTTGTAGAGATGGTGGAGATGGTCGACATATTGAAGAGGGCCGACTATGACGGAAAGTATGGACCTTACCCATAACCAAATGTGAGAAAGACCAAAATCATAGCGAAAGTTGTGAAGAGTCTGCACAGGAATTTTGGGGTACGACGATCCAAGGATCAACTGAGGAAGCGGTGGTCGGACCTCAAATTAAGGGAGCACGATCAGTATAAAAGGATCAGGAGAGTGCTGCAAAAAAGTAAGTAGTTGTCCTGTGTTCCTATTCTTTATTTGTATTATGTTCGTGCTGCTCCATGTGCTTTTCTTTACTGTTGTACATTTTAAAATGGCAACTTTTATGTTCATGGACATATTATTCGTTTGTAGGAAACATTGTTCGTTCGGCCACTAAAACACCATGTTTTGTCCAGATGCAGTTCAATACATTTTTTATGCCCTACTTAAAATAAGTTAGTTGTCTAGATGGGTTTGTAACTAGAATGAAATGCAAACTAGATTCTGTGTAAGGAGAGGACACTCAGCAGCTGTTGACACATATGGACAATGGAGCACTAGTTTGGGACACCAGAACACCCTTTTTATTAGGGGACCCACACAGGTGCTCCAGTGGATACTATAGGAGTGTCTCCATCTGTGAAGCATGCACAAAACAGATAAGTATTCAAGCTTGACAAAGGACAAAAATATTTCTTCATCTTGGAACTCTGCCAAAACAGACAATTGTACCTCACTTCCAAGCAATGTTTCATATTCCTATTTCTGCCATCAAATATTTGTGTGCTAAGTATACCTATTTTTTTTCACATAGGAGAGAAAAGACTCAGAGAACACCACTCATCAGAGGAGACCAGGGACCCCCCACCTCAGGAAGAAGGGGAAATCCCCCAAACCCAACCAGAGGAGGAGGAGGGAGACGTTATCGAAAATTGTCACCACAACAGGTGAGTGTCTGCGACCACAGCTTCAGGTAAGAGATGGATGCCTGCATATTTATAATACACGGTGTGGGTTTTTTTTGTTCTTTTAGGTGATCGTGATGTTGTGGAAGAGGAATGGAATTTCACAAGTGAAAGTGCCCAGATCCTCATCGGGGAGATAATGGGGTGTAATAGGGATTTGGAAAACATTAAGCAAAACATCAATAATGTTCAAAACAAAATGAAGAACATCATTGATGTATTAGGGAGAATATAAAACACCCATAAATCCCTAACTTATTCCAGGTTTATTGTTGTTTTTATGACTACCGTATTTATCGGCGTATAACACGCGCCGGCGTATAACACGCACCGGCATATAACACGCACCCCAAGTTTAAGAGGGAATTTTAAGGAAAAAAACTTTTAGGAGGGAAGTTTAAGAAAAAAAAAACTTACATTAAATTGCCCATCAATGCAGCCTTATCTGTCCATCTGCAGCATTTTCAGTGTCAGTGCAGCCTTGTCAGTGCAGTCTTGTCAGTGCAGCCTTGACCCAGTGCAGCTTTGTCAGTGCAGCCTTGTCAGTGCAGCCTTGTCAGTGCAGCTTTGCCCCAGTGCAGCCTTGCCCCAGTGCAGCTTTGTTAGTGCAGCTTTGTCAGTGCAGGTTTGCCCGTGCAGCTTTGTCCCAGTGCAGCCATGTCAGTGCAGCTTTGTGCACTCGCCGCCGACATACACAGCCGTGTGTAGATTCAAATATGGCGCCGAGACTGCAGGGATTCGTCGGAGCCGAGGTACACATACCCGAGTACTTTGATTCGGCGCCATCACGCCCAGTCCCGCCCTTGGACCTGTGTTATGTCCATCATAGGGCGGGACTGGGCGTGACTGTGAGCAGCGCCGAAAAAAGCCGAGAACACTCGGGTATGTGTATCTCGGCTCCGACGAATCCCTGCAGTCTCGGCGCCATATTTGAATCTACCCACGGCTGTGTATGTCGGCGGAGATCGCGGCAATTGCCGCGATCGCTCCGATCACACAAAATCGGCGGGGATCGGCCTATAACACGCACCCACGATTTTCCCCTGATTTTCAGGGGAAAAAAGTGCGTGTTATATGCCGATAAATACGGTAATTTTTGACATATTATAGAACAGCCAAATTTTGAAGATGCACACAGTGTTTCAACATGTGCCATCTGCCATCACGGGAGATCAATGTATGCATTTTGTGGGTGCAACCCCTTCCTCAATAATAAAGTAGCTGAGAGGAAGGGGTTGCACCCAGAAAAGACGTCCATTGATCCCCCAGGATGGCAGCTAGCACATGTTGACATTAGGCAATTTGTGTGCATCTTCAAAATTTGGCTTTTCCAAGGGTGACATCACCCCATCTGCTGAACACAATATCAAACACAGTTTATAAATACTCATGTCTGATATTGCCTTCACTTTCTATAAAAGTTGAACTTTGTAAGTTCCAGAGTTGTATATTTTTTTATTGTTTAAAACATGCCTGTTTTACCTTAAAAGGCAATTTCTACTTATTGATGTGACCTAAAAAATTGTTATACAACCAACATGTTGGTTTGTTCAAAAACCCCTTTATAAACGCACATGTGATTGTGCTTTGATTAAAAAGATTGATAATCAACAATGTGTGGCTTCTTCTTTCAATGCTCTAAAGCAGGGGTCTCAAACTGGCGGCCCTCCAGCTGTTGCGAAACTACAAGTCCCATGAGGCATTGCAAGGCTGACCGTTACAAGCCTGACTCCCACAGGCAGAGGCATGATGGGACTTGTAGTTTCACAACAGCTGGAGGGCCGCCAGTTTGAGAACCCTGCTCTAAAGCATTTTTTGGAGTATAAAGTTGTTGTTTTCAGTGACAATGGGGGTTATTTACTAAAGGCAAATCCACTTTGCACTACAAGTGCAGTTTCAGTGCAGTCTCAAGTGCACTTGTAATGCAAAGTGTATTTTCCTTTAGTAAATAACACCCAACAGTGCTTTCTAATTTTATACAATCACGTAATTTTCAGGACTTCCAAAATTTCAGTCATGGTCAGCTAAAAGAAAGCCAAGCAGTAAATCAAAGCAAATATTTGTTCAGTTTAAAATATATTTTTATTTAAAAAATGTCTCAGACATTGTCTGGCATATCGATGGCCCCCCTACCCGCAAAGTATTCCATGTATCTTAGACGGACCTCACGGCCACTCTGGAGGGGGCAAGCCAGGATAGCCAGTTTCAAGCGCCGTCAAGGTTGGTTCATTCTGAATTCCGGCCTCAGGCCCAACTGAGGCAGCATAGTTCACAGAATTTCTCCTTAAAAAGTTGTGGAGAACACAGCAAGACAGGATGATGTGATTGAGTTTATATTCCGCCATGTGTATCGGTGTAAGAAATAGGCAGAACCGGCTAGCCATTATTCCAAACGTGTTCTCCACCACTCTTCTGGCTCTGGCCAGCCGGTAATTAAAAACCCTCTGGTCTGGGGTGAGGGTACTCATAGGGAATGGCCGCATAAGATGGTCCCCCAGCGCAAAGCTTTATCCGCAACGAAGACGAATGGGAGTCCTTCCACATTGTCTTCTGGAGGTGGCAAGCCCAAGCTGCCATTCTGGAGACGCCTGTAGAACTCCGTGTGGGCGATGACTCCACCATCTGACATCCAGCCATTCTTCCCCACTTCCAAATACAGAAACTCGTAAGTAGCCGACACCACCGCCAACATCACAATACTATTGAACCCCTTGTAGTTGTAATAGTATGACCCCGAGTTGGGGGGGTGGGACGATGTGGACGTGTTTCCCATCAATTGCCCTGACGCAGTTAGGAAAGTCCCACCACTGGGCAAAGTGGGAGGCCACAGTCTGCCATTCCTGTGGGTTGGAAGGAAACTGTGGAATCAAACAAGAAAAAAAATTAATCATTTTGCACATAAACATGGAAAGCAGATTAGACACAAACATTCTTGGCCAATATCAGTATAACATTTATTTTAATGAGTATTTAAAGACAAAGGTATAAGGTCCACCTATCAGATTCATCCCACCTCTCATGGGCCATTTTAAAAATTTTAGGGGGGGGGATGTTTTGGACAGGTAACCCTCTCCACTTCATTGAGAGATGAATGCCTAAATAATGTGTATTACTTTGGCCAGCACCTCCTTACTTACACTATTGGCAGCCCACTGGACAGGTAAGAAGTGTCATAATACAAAGATATAAATACACACTGTACACATTTTAGCACATTTTTACATTCTGCTATTACCTATCAAGATAATAATAGGATACAAAAACTTTAAACAGTACCATTTGAAAGCATTCAGGCAGGCCTTTGCAGTACATGCTTTGGGGAATTCATCCATAAATCTGACCACAATAGAGGTGGGTATATAGTGTGTATGGGTTTGGCAAAGTCAGGAGATAAAGGGTTGGTATCAGCTGAGTTAGCAGTTGGGGCGGAGGGAGGGTTCCAAATGATTTTGGGACCCAAAAACAAAACCTCTGGCACTTTTTACACATTTAGGGGGTATTTAGGGTAAAGCACTACTATGGAGCTGACAAAATACATTATTAAGTGACTAGGTGAGGTCGATATAGGCCCAGGAGAGCATGCTGGGGAGGTAAGTGAAGGCAAATATGTATGAAGGACAAAAAATTTTTTAAAAAAATCCAGCATGCATGAGGACAAAGGGGACATTCACAGCATATTACAATCATGGTAATTAGGGAATGAGGAAAGAAATACAATATTCTAGCAAACATACAATAGAATAAAATGTGATGTTAAAGGATACAAATCTTACCTTAATATACTCCTTCTGCAGGACCTGAATGATGGCAGAACAGGTCTCTGGGATAATGATCCCCAGAGCCTGGGGGAGATGCCTGTCGAGAACTTGAGGTCCTGCAGGCTTCTCCCCGTCGTCAAGTACCGCAGGGTGGCGACTAGCCTTTGCTCCACAGTGATGGCTTGCCTCATGCAGGTATCCTGCCTGCTGATATAAGGGGTCAGCAAAGCCAACAAACGGTGAAAAACGGGGTTCATCATCTGGAGAAAATTCCTGAAATCGTCAGGATTATTCTCACGGATCTCAAGGAGCAAAGGCATGTGACAGAATTGGTCACGCTGGAGCAACCAATTCTAGGTCCATGAACTCCTCCTCACCCTGTTCATGGACTGGGCTTGTGTCAAAGTAAGAACCCCAACACCAAGCCCCCACACAGCACAAACTCTATGATGAGTACATACACGCAACATGGCTAGAAAACGGTCAGAACGAAGTAACAGAACGCACTGAAACACAGCAAGGCCTGTGAAGAGCGACCTGAAAATCAGTAACGAACGGACAAGAACACAATGAAAAATAAATGGGAACTCGCTGCACGCACTGAAGAACAGATACAAACCCACAAGCACAAACTGAACACCAGACATACGATCTCAAAACCACGAGTCTGAAAAAGCGTGAATCGTCTCTCACCAAACTTTTACTAACACGAGATTAGCAAAAGGAGCCCAAAGGGTGGCACGCTTGCGACTGAACTGCCCTTTTATAGTCTCGTCGTACGTGGTGTACGTCACCGCATTCTTGACATTCGGAAATTCCGACAACTTTGTGCGATCGTGTGTATGCAAGATAAGTTTGAGCCAACATCCGTCGGAAAAAAACGATGAATTTTGTTGTCTGAATGTCCGATCAATGTCCGACCGTGTGTACAGGGCATAAACAGTACCATTTGAAAGTATTCAGGCAGGCCCTTTCACTACATGCTTTGGTGAATTCATACAGAAATATGACCACAAAAGAGGTAGGTATAGTGTGTATGGGTTTGGCAAAGTCAGCAGATAGAGGATTGGTATCAGTTGACTTAGCGGTTGGGGGGGAGGGGGGTTCAAAATGATTTTGGGACCCCCAAAAAAAGCCTCTGGCACTCTGCATGAATTTAAGGAAACAAATAACATTTGTATACATTTTAGGGTGGTGTTTAGAGTATAGCACTACTATGGAGCTGCCAAAATACATTGTTAAGTGACTAGACTAGGTGTGTATGGGTCCAGGAAAGCATGCTGGGGAGGTTAGTGAAGGTAAATATGCATGAAGGACAAAAAAGGAAGTTTAAAAGCTTCCAGCATGCATGAGGACAAAGAGGGCATTCACAGCATATTACAATAATGGTAATTAGGGAATGATGAAAGAAAGAAATACAATACATTAGCAAACATTAAATATAATGTGATGTTAAAGGAGAAATCTTACCTTAATATAGTCCTTCTGCAGGACCTGAATGATGGCAGAACAGGTCTCTAGAATAATGATCCCCAGAGCCTGGGGGGAGATGCCTGTCGAGAACTTGATGTCCTGCACACTTCTCCCCATCGCCAAGTACCGCAAGGTGCCGACTAGCCTCTGTTCAGGAGTGATGGCTTGCCGCATGCAGGTGTCCTGCCTGCTAATATAAGGGGACAGCAAAGCCAACAAACGGTGAAAAACGGTCCGTCATCCGGAGATAATTCCTGAAATCATCAGGATTATTCTTACGGATCTCCCGCAACAAAGGCCTATGAGAGAATTGGTCAAGCTGGAGCAACCAATTCTTTGTCCATGAACTCCTCCCCACCCTGTTCATGGACTGGGCTTGGGTCAAAGCAAGAACCCCAACACCAAGCCCCCGCACAGCACAAACTTTACGACAAGTACGTAACCGCAACATGGCTTCAAAACGGTCGGCTGGTCAGAACTAGGGATGAGCTTCGTGTTCGAGTCGAACCCATGTTCGACTCGAACATCGGCTGTTCGACCGTCCGTCGAATTGCGAACGATATGGGCCGTTCGCGCCAAATTCGTGTGGCGCGTCACGGCCCATAATTCACTGCGGCATCGCAGTGCATTGCTGGCTGATGATTGGCCAAGCATGCACTATGACCCGCATGCTTGGCCAATCACAGCGCCGTCAGTAGAGAGAGCTGTAATTGGCCAAAGCCAGGGTGGCTTTGGCCAATTATGGCTCAGGGGATTTAGTACACGCCCCACACTATATAAGGCCGCCTGCACGGCGGCCCTGTGTAGTGTGTGTTCCGGTGTGCTGAGAGATAGAGAGAGAGAGAGACAGTGTCATTTGATTTGAGTTAGATAGATTAGGCAGAACAGTCAGTCAGTTAGCTGCACTTACAGTGTATTGTGTATATATATGCATCCCAGGTGTTGCATATATATATATACACTGTATTCAGTTTAGCTAGATCCGTTCCTGTTATCTTCTATCTAGACTATTTACATTTAGTGCAGTGCGTCCTGCTCACAGTGTTCAGCTAGATCCGTTCCTGTTATCTTCTAGACTATTTACATTTAGTGCAGTGCGTCCTGCTCACAGTGTTCAGCTAGATCCGTTCCTGCTATTTACATTTAGTGCAGTGCGTCCTGCTCACAGTGTTCAGCTAGATCCGTTCCTGCTATTTACATTTAGTGCAGTGCGTCCTGCTCACAGTGTTTAGCTAGATCCGTTCCTGCTATTTACATTTAGTGCAGTGCGTCCTGCTCACAGTGTTCAGCTAGATCCGTTCCTGCTATTTACATTTAGTGCAGTGCGTCCTGCTCACAGTGTTCAGCTAGATCCGTTCCTGTTATTTACATTTAGTGCAGTGCGTCCTGCTCACAGTGTTCAGCTAGATCCGTTCCTGCTATTTACATTTAGTGCAGTGCGTCCTGCTCACAGTGTTCAGCTAGATCCGTTCCTGCTATTTACATTTAGTGCAGTGCGTCCTGCTCACAGTGTTCAGCTAGATCCGTTCCTGCTATTTACATTTAGTGCAGTGCGTCCTGCTCACAGTGTTCAGCTAGATCCGTTCCTGTTATCTTCTAGACTATTTACATTTAGTGCAGTGCGTCTTGCTCACAGTGTTCAGCTAGATAGGTTCCTGTTATTTACATTTAGTGCAGTGCGTCCTGCTCACAGTGTTCAGCTAGATCCGTTCCTGTTATCTTCTAGACTATTTACATTTAGTGCAGTGCGTCCTGCTCACAGTGTTCAGCTAGATAGGTTCCTGTTATTTACATTTAGTGCAGTGCGTCCTGCTCACAGTGTTCAGCTAGATCCGTTCCTGCTATTTACATTTAGTGCAGTGCGTCCTGCTCACAGTGTTCAGCTAGATCCGTTCCTGCTATTTACATTTAGTGCAGTGCATCCTGCTCACAGTGTTCAGCTAGATCCGTTCCTGCTATTTACATTTAGTGCAGTGCGTCCTGCTCACAGTGTTCAGCTAGATCCGTTCCTGTTATCTTCTAGACTATTTACATTTAGTGCAGTGCGTCCTGCTCACAGTGTTCAGCTAGATCCGTTCCTGTTATCTTCTAGACTATTTACATTTAGTGCAGTGCGTCCTGCTCACAGTGTTCAGCTAGATCCGTTCCTGTTATCTTCTAGACTATTTACATTTAGTGCAGTGCGTCCTGCTCACAGTGTTCAGCTAGATCCGTTCCTGTTATCTTCCTACTGACAGGCAGGCTTGTCTGGTTACAGTATATAAAGCTACCTGAAGAAAATTACAGGTGTTCTATTTGATCCTATTAGTACCACGGTCAGGCAGCTAGACTATTTACATTTAGTGCAGTGCGTCCTGCTCACAGTGTTCAGCTAGATCCGTTCCTGTTATCTTCCTACTGACAGGCAGGCTTGTCTGGTTACAGTATATAAAGCTACCTGAAGAAAATTACAGGTGTTCTATTTGATCCTATTAGTACCACGGTCAGGCAGCTAGACTATTTACATTTAGTACAGTGCGTCCTGCTCACAGTGTTCAGCTAGATCCGTTCCTGTTATCTTCCTACTGACAGGCAGGCTTGTCTGGTTACAGTATATAAAGCTACCTGAAGAAAATTACAGGTGTTCTATTTGATCCTATTAGTACCACGGTCAGGCAGCTAAACTATTTACATTTAGTACAGTGCGTCCTGCTCACAGTGTTCAGCTAGATCCGTTCCTGTTATCTTCCTACTGACAGGCAGGCTTGTCTGGTTACAGTATATAAAGCTACCTGAAGAAAATTACAGGTGTTCTATTTGATCCTATTAGTACCACGGTCAGGCAGCTAGACTATTTACATTTAGTACAGTGCATCCTGCTCACAGTGTTCAGCTAGATCCGTTACTGTTATCTTCCTACTGACAGGCAGGCTTGTCTGGTTACAGTATATAAAGCTACCTGAAGAAAATTACAGGTGTTCTATTTGATCCTATTAGTACCACGGTCAGGCAGCTAAACTATTTACATTTAGTACAGTGCGTCCTGCTCACAGTGTTCAGCTAGATCCGTTCCTGTTATCTTCCTACTGACAGGCAGGCTTGTCTGGTTACAGTATATAAAGCTACCTGAAGAAAATTACAGGTGTTCTATCCCAGCTTAGTGCAGCTACAGGCCATTAGTATGTCTGGAAGGCCAAGAAGGAGAGGCAGACAGTCACAAGCCAATAAGAGAGGGCAAGCAGGCTCTGTGTCTAGTGCTGGTCGTGGAAACGGTGCATCCTCATCAGCACGTGGCCATGGGACACGCTTGGCCTTTTTTTCGGCAGCTGGCCGTGTTGAGCCGCAACATGCGGAAGACTTGGTCGAGTGGATGACCAAGCCGTCCTCATCCTCCTCATCCTCTCTCACCCATGCCCAGGGTGCTTTGTCTGGCAAAGCAGCGGCCTCTTCCCTCAGCTCAATGTCATCAGTGACTCCTTCCCTAGCTCCACCATGTCCTCCTGAGGATTCCCTCGAACTGTTTGACCACAGTGTTGGGTACATGCTCCAGGAGGATGCCCAGCGTTTGGAAGGCTCTGATGATGATACTGAGCTCGATGAAGGCAGTAACATGAGCACGGACAGAGGGGGTGCCCAAGAAGGACAGCAATCTGGCAGTCATGCTCCCCCTGCTGCAGCATACTGCCAGGTTTGCTCCAGTGATGAGGAGGGAGGGGATGATGAGGTCACTGACTCAACGTGGGTGCCTGATAGGAGAGAGGAGGAGGAGGAGGAGGAGGAGGAGGCGGCACATCACCAACGAGGCAGGATGCCCTCCAGGGGCCAGCCTAAGGGCAGCACATTGACTGCATCACACCCCAAAGCTCCACATGTGCAGGGCGCTGCAGTCTCTGCGCGTTATTCAAAAAGTTCTTTGGTGTGGGCCTTTTTTGAGACGAGTGCATCAGATCGCACCGCTGCTATTTGCAACATATGTCTCAAGCGTATCTCGCGTGGCCAAAACATCTCCCGCTTGGGTACCACATGCTTGACCAGACATATGTTGACCTGCCATGCAGTTCGTTGGCAAGCGTATCTAAAAGACCCACACCAAAGAACAAAGAGGATCTCTCCTTGCTCCTCATCAGCTGAGATTTCCAACCCCACTAGACCTTCAGTCCTCTCTGAGACCTGCAGTGAGAGGAATGAAGGTGTAGAATTAGGTGTGTCACAGCCAAGTACTTGTGGGCAATCTGCTTTTGGTACACCGACGTCAGATTGTACCAGGCAAATTTCCCTGCCCCAGCTGCTGCGCCGCCAAAAGAAGTTTGCTCCCAGCCATCCACATGCCCAGCGGTTGAATGCTAGCTTGGCAAAATTGCTAGCACTTCAACTGCTGCCTTTTCAGTTGGTAGACTCTGCCCCCTTCCGTGAGTTTGTGGAATGTGCGGTTCCTCAGTGGCAGGTACCCAAACGCCACTTTTTCTCACGGAAGGCGATTCCGGCTCTCTACCGGCATGTGGAAGGCAATGTCCATGCCTCGCTGGACAGGGCGGTCAGCGGTAAGGTGCATATTACCGCTGACTCATGGTCCAGCAGGCATGGACAGGGACGTTACCTAAGTTTCACGGCGCATTGGGTGACTCTGCTGGCAGCTGGGAAGGATGCAGGACAAGGTGCAGTAGTGTTGGAGGTTGTTCCGCCACCACGCCTCCAAAATGCTGATTGTGACACACCTCTCTCCTCCACCCCCTCCTCTTCTTCTTCCTCCATGGCCTCTTCCTCGGAACCAGCGGTGCTCCGTAGGCGTTCAAGGGGCTACGCAAGTACGCAGGCCAAAAGATGCCATGCGGTGCTTGAGCTGGTGTGCTTGGGGGACAGGAGCCACACTGGGGCAGAGGTTCTGTCAGCTCTGCAGGGGCAGGTTCAGAGGTGGTTGACGCCACGCCAACTTAAGGCAGGAATGGTGGTTTGCGACAATGGCACCAACCTCCTCTCTGCCCTCCGACAGGGACAAATGACCCATGTGCCCTGTTTGGCTCACGTCCTTAACTTGGTGGTGCAGCGGTTCTTGGGCAGGTACCCGGGCTTACAGGATGTCCTGAGGCAGGCCAGGAAAGTCTGTGTGCATTTCCGCCGGTCATATAATGCCAGTGCTCGGCTGACGGACCTCCAAAAGGAGTTTAACCTGCCCAAGAACCGCCTAATCTGTGACATGCCCACCAGGTGGAACTCAACGTTGGCCATGCTGCAGCGGCTGCACACGCAGCAGAGGGCCATCAATGAGTACCTGTGCGACTATGGCACCAGGACAGGGTCAGGGGAGCTTGGTTTTTTTTCCCCACGCCAGTGGGCCATGATCAGGGATGCATGCACTGTCCTGTCACCATTCGAGGAGGCCACGAGGATGGTGAGCACTGACAGTGCATGCATCAGTGACACTGTCCCCCTTGTCCACCTGTTGGAGCACACGCTGCGTGGAATAATGGACAGGGCACTTGAGGCAGAACAGAGGCAGGAAGAGGAGGACTTCCTTAGTTCTCAAGGCCCCCTTTATCCAGACAGTGTTCCTGCGTGCCCGCCGATCACACAGGAAGAGGAGGAGGAGGAGGAGGAGGAAGATTGTGTCAGTATGGAGGTGGAGCCTGGCACTCAGCATCAGCAGCAGTCTTTAAGGGATCAGTCCCAAGGAACACATGGACTTGTACGTGGCTGGGAGGAGGTGGCTGCGGACGTTGTTGTCCTTAGTGACCCAGAGGACTCCGGACCGAATGCCTCAGCAAACCTACGCTGCATGGCCTCCCTGATCCTGCAAAGCCTGCGTAAGGATCCTCGTATTCGTGGTATCAAGGAGAAGGACCAATACTGGCTGGCAACCCTCCTTGATCCACGTTACAAGGGTAAGGTTGCGGACCTTATCTTGCCATCGCAGAGGGAGCAGAGGATGAAACATCTTCGGGAGGCCTTGCAGAAAGGTCTGTGCAACGCGTTCCCAGAGACTGGGAGGTTACAAACTCCTGTTTCTGGACAACGTGTTGCTGAGGCTTCGGTCAGTCAAAGAAGGAGCGGTGGAGAAGGTGGCCGTCTGACCGATGCGTTCAGACAATTTTTTGGTCCGCAGCCCCAAGGTATGATCGGTTCCAGCAACCATCGCCAGCGTCTGTTTTACATGGTGCAGGAATACCTAGGGGCAAGATCAGACTTGGACACCTTTCCCACCGAAAATCCTCTGGGTTACTGGGTCTTGAGGATGGATCACTGGCCAGAGCTTGCACAGTATGCAATTGAGCTACTGGCCTGTCCTGCATCCAGCGTTCTTTCGGAACGCACATTCAGTGCTGCTGGAGGCGTGGTAACCGATCACAGGGTGCGTCTGTCCACCGACTCGGTCGATCGGCTGACCTTCATAAAAATGAATCAGTCTTGGATCACCACCAGCTACCAAGCACCTTATGCTGATGTAACCGAATAATTTTTTTTGAAATCTCAGATCCCTTCAAAGACTGCCTATGCTGATGCTGAGTGACTATCCCTGAGTAATTATCCTCTTCCTCCTCAATCATCACGCTGATAGCTTGTAAGAACATTTTTGGTTCTGGGCGCCACCACCAGTGCCTAAGGAACAATTTTTCAGCCCCTGTTTAACAGGGGCGTGTAATTACAATTTTTGATGTAATACTTTGCAGCAGGGCTCGTTCCTGCATTCCAACTAGAGTGTCTGTGAGGGGTTGCAGTGTTGTGGCACCAGCACCAGTGCCTAAGGCCCAATTTTTCTGCCCCTGTCTAACATTTAAAAATGACATTTGGTGCAGGGACTGTTCTAAACATGGGAAACACGCGTCACTTTACAGGCATACTATAGACACCCCCCAGGTACGATATTTAAAGGAATATTTCCCTTTTTTTTTTTTACTTTAAGCATCATTAAAATCACTGCTCCCGAAAAAACGGCCGTTTTTAAAAGTTTTTTTTGCATTGATACATGTCCCCTGGGGTAGGACCCGGGTCCCCAAACCCTTTTTAGGACAATACCATGCAAATTAGCCTTTAAAATGAGCACTTTTGATTTCGAACGTTCGAGTCCCATAGACGTCAATGGGGTTCTAATGTTCGTGCGAACTTTCGGTCCGTTCGCGGGTTCTGGTGCGAACCGAACCGGGGGGTGTTCGGCTCATCCCTAGTCAGAACGAACTAACAGAAAGCACTGAAAAACAGAAAGGCCTGAGAAGAGCGAGCTGAAAATCAGAAACGAGCGGGCAAGAACGCACTGAAAATCAAATACATACTAAACAAATGCGAACTGACTACACGCACTGAAGAACAGATACAAACCCAATGATCTGATCTTATTAATGCCACAGGCAGGCAGCTACAGTATTTACAGTTAGTGTAGTGCGTCCTCTGCACAGTGTGCACCTAAAGCTACCTAAACAAAATTAGTGGTGTTCTTCTGATCCTATTAGTACAGTACCGCAGGCAGCTGCAGTATTTACAAGTTAGTGTAGTGCGTCCTCTGCACAGTGTGCACCTAAAGCTACCTGAAGAAAATTAGTGGTGTTCTGATCCTATTAGTACAGTACAACAGGCAGCCGTAGTATTTACAAGTTAGTGTAGTGCGTCCTCTGCACAGTGTGCACCTAAAGCTACCTGAAGAAAATTAGTGGTGTTCTTCTGATCCTATTAGTACAGTACCGCAGGCACCTGCAGTATTTACAAATTAGTGTAGTGCGTCCTCTGCACAGTGTGCACCTAAAGCTACCTGAAGAAAATTAGTGGTGTTCTTCTGATCCTATTAATACCACAGGCAGGCAGCTACAGTATTTACAGATAGTGTAGTGCGTCCTCTGCACAGTGTGCCACTAAAGCTACCTGGAGACAATTGCTGTTGTTCTGCTCCTATTAATACCACAGGCAGGCAGCTGCAGTATTTACAGTTAGTGTACTGTGTTCTCTGCACAGTGTGCACCTAAAACTACCTGAAGAAAATTAGAGGTGTTCTTCTGATCCTATTAATACCACAGGCAGGCAGCTACAGCATTTACAGTTAGTGTAGTGCATCCTCTGCACAGTGTGCACCTAAAGCTACCTGGAGACAATTGCTGTTGTTCTGCTCCTATTAATACCACAGGCAGGCAGCTACAGTATTTACAGTTAGTGCACTGTGTTCTCTGCACAGTGTGCACTTAAAGCTACCTGAAGAAAATTAGTGGTGTTCTTCTGATCCTATTAATACCACAGGCAGGCAGCTACAGTATTCACAGTTAGTGTAGTGCGTCCTCTGCACAGTGTGCACCTAAAGCTACCTGAAGACAATTGCTGTTGTTCTGCTCCTATTAATACCACAGGCAGGCAACTATATAGCATTTACAGTTAATGTAGTGCGTCCTCTGCACAGTGTGCACCTAAAGCTACCTGGAGACAATTACTGTTGTTCTGCTCCTATTAATACCACAGGCAGGCAGCTACAGTATTTACAATTAGTGTTGAAGAAAATTAGTGGTGTTCTTCTGATCCTATTAGTACAGTACCGCAGGCAGCTGCAGTATTTACAAGTTAGTGTAGTGCGTCCTCTGCACAGTGTGCACCTAAAGCTACCTGAAGAAAATTAGTGGTCTTCTTCTGATCCTATTAATACCACAGGCAGGCAGCTACAGTATTTACAGATAGTGTAGTGCGTCCTCTGCACAGTGTGCACCTAAAGCTACCTGGAGACAATTGCTGTTGTTCTGCTCCTATTAATACCACAGGCAGGCAGCTACAGTTGTTACAGTTAGTGTACTGTGTCCTCTGCACAGTGTGCACCTAAAGCTACCTGAAGAAAATTAGTGGTGTTCTTCTGATCCTATTAATACCACAGGCAGGCAGCTACAGCATTTACAGTTAGTGTAGTGCGTTCTCTGCACAGTGTGCACCTAAAGCTACCTGGAGACAATTGCTGTTGTTCTGCTCCTATTAATACCACAGGCAGGCAGCTACAGTATTTACAGTTAGTGCACTGTGTCCTCTGCACAGTGTGCACCTAAAGCTACCTGAAGAAAATTAGTGGTGTTCTTCTGATCCTATTAGTACAGTACTGCAGGCAGCTGCAGAGTTTACAAGTTAGTGTAGTGCATCCTCTGAACAGTGTGCACCTAAAGCTACCTGAAGAAAATGAATGGTGTTCTTCTGATCCTATTAGTACAGTACCGCAGGCAGCTGCAGTATTTACAAGTTAGTTTAGTGAGTCCTCTGCACAGTGTGCACCTAAATCTACCTAAACAAAATTAGTGGTGTTCTTCTGATCCTATTAGTACAGTACCGCAGGCAGCTGCAGTATTTACAATTTAGTGTAGTGCGTCCCCTGCAATGTGTGCATCTAAAGCTACCTGAAGAAAATTAGTGGTGTTCTTCTGATCCTATTAATACCACAGTCAGGCAGCTAAAGTATTTACAGTTAGTGTAGTGCGTCCTCTGCACAGTGTGCACCTAATGCCGCGTACACACGAGCGGACTTTACGGCGGACTTTGCCCGGCGGATTTTTCGACGTACTTTACGACGGACTTTCTGAATGAACGGACTTGCCTACACACAATCCACCAAAGTCCGTTGAATTCGTACGTGATGACGTACGACTGGACTAAAACAAGGAAGTTCATAGCCAGTAGCCAATAGCTGCCCTAGCGTGGCTTTTTGTCCGTCGAACTAGCATACAGACGGCGGACTTTTCGACCGGACTCGATTTCAACGGATACATTTTTTTTTTTTTTTTTTTAATTTTTTTTTTTTTTTTGGAAAAAAAACAACTTTATTAAGAAAATATATGCTTGGTACATAAAAATAATATATGCCAACATGGCAAAATTAGTAGTACATACATGAACACATTAAATTATCCACGTAATATAGAGTGAAATATCCACCGGACATGAAGCCAGTACACCATAGAGAAGAAGGGGGGAGAAAAAAACAAAAAAGAAAAAAGAATGGGGGAGAGGAGAGGGGAAAATAAGAGATGAACATAACAACGTTTCAAGTACATGCTTCACCCTCTTCTAACCATCTGTTCCAGACCTGCTCGTATTTATGTGGGCATCCTCTATGTATATAAATCAGTTTCTTATATGGGAGAGTGTCGTTAATTTCTTTTTTCCAGCACTGTATTGTAGGGGGTAGGGCCTGCATCCAATTGCGGGCTATCGCTTTTCTCGCCAAGAATAGTGTTTCATGTAGAAAGGTACGGAGGGGTTTGTCAGTGTCTAATTCAGGTAGCAAGCCGAGTAGACACATCTTGGGGTCTAGAGTAGCCGGAGAGCCCATCTGGTCGTGTAGGAAGCGAATCACTTGTATCCAGTATGCTTGGATAGTTGGGCAGGACCATATAAGGTGGTTGAAAGAGCCTGGGGTGTGGTCACATAAACGGCAACCTGGATTATACATGGGTTTGAAACGCGCTAACCTCTGAGGGGTCAAATATGTCCTATGTATAATATACAATTGTGTTAGGCTGTCTGACAGTTTAGGGGAGACTTTTTTCGCGTCTTCCAAGATCTCGTCCCAGTCCTCATCCTCAATCAATCCAACGTCTGCCTCCCATTTAGTCTTAGCACCATAGGCCAGGGCTGTGGAGTCTGGAAGACGGATAGCGGAGTAAAGAGTGGAGATTAGTTTGGCAGGCTCAGCTCCTGTGATCGTGTCAACTATGGAGGGGACTGTAAGGGATGGGTTAGAACCAGCAAACTGAGTTTGTATAGCATGGCGGAGTTGCAAGTATCTGAAAAGGAGGTGATTGGGAAGTGAGAATTCGTCTTTTAACATTTGGAATGTTTTAAGTCCCGTGGTGGTCATGATCTGGTGTATGTACAAGATCCCGTTGCATATCCAAACCGTAGGGTCTGGGATAGACAACAGCTCAGGCAGGCGTGTGTTGAACCATAGGGGGGTGTGGGAGTGAACCTGTGGGGTCCCAAGTTTCTGAAGTGCCAACCGCCACACCCTCCGATGATTTGTCAACATGCCCGCTTTGTGTAGGGGGGTATGCCCTGTCGATGGGGCCCTAAGGACTGACTGAAGTGGGGTGTGAGCTGGGTTATCAGGGTGTTCACAGAGTAGTAGTTGGTATCTTGGTAGCTCGCTCTTGTCAAAATGATAGAAATGGGACAGTTGGGAGGCAAGATAATAGTCCTGAAAATCTGGAAGGGCAGCTCCTCCCAATGTCACTGGGTTCTTAAGTATTCTCCAAGATAATTTGTGTCTGCTGTGTCCCCATATAAACGGATTAAGAATAGACTCGATTGTTTTGAAAAATTTTTGTGGTATATATAGGGGAGCGTGCCACACCAGATAAAGTATTTTTGGGAGAAGTATCACTTTGACTAGACTGATGCGTCCCATGACACCCAGGGGTAGTCGAGCCCAATTTTGTGTCTTAGTCTTGATCAGAGTGTACAGGGGTTCAATATTCAAGAGTGTGTAGTCTGTAAGTGATCTAGTAACTTGCACTCCGAGGTACTTAATTACAGAAACCCTTGAGAGCGTCAGAGGGGGGATGTGAGTGAAGGGGGGAAATGGTCAATCGGGAGGATCTGAGATTTGGACCAATTAATACTTAGGCCCGAGTGACTGCCAATTTGCTCTATGGAGTGGAGGGCTGCAATGAGGGAGGGACCAGAGTCGGCTAAATAGAGGAGCGTATCGTCTGCGTACATCCCAATCTTTTCTTCCAGATTCCCTATCTTGAGGCCTCTGATATTAGTGTCCGCACGAACCATGATGGCCAGCGGTTCCACAGCCAATGCATACAGCATAGGGGAGAGGGGGCAGCCTTGTCGGGTCCCTCTCTCTAGTGAGAATTGATCAGAGAGCCAGCCATTTACGAGCACCTTGGCCTTCGGGGACTGATACAGGAGTTGAACCCAGCGGATAAAATTGGGGCCAAGTCCAAATCTCGAGAGGCACTCCCATAGGTAGTTCCACTCCACTGAGTCGAAAGCCTTGGCAGCATCTAGAGCCACCACGACCCTCGAGCCAACTTCGTCATGGGAGCCCTGGAGATTCATAAATAGCCGGCGGATATTCATAGCAGTGTTCTTCCCTGGCATGAAGCCTGTCTGATCAGGGTGAATCAGGGAAAGAATGACTTGATTAAGGCGGGAGGCTAGAATCTTGGCGAGTATTTTAATGTCGACCTGTAGTAAGGAGATGGGTCTATATGATTCCGGGTATTTGGGATCCTTACCAGGCTTAGGGATTACTACTATTTGGGCTTCTCTCATAGAGAGGGGTAGGATTCCCGTATCAAATATAGATTTATATATATCATGAAGTTTAGGGGTTAAAATTTCAGAGTAGGTGGCGTAAAATTCAAGTGGTAAGCCGTCTGACCCTGGAGCCTTAGATGTAGCCAAACAGGAGATAGCCTCAGAGATATCTTCCCTAGTAATGGGAGCTTCTAAAAGTTCACGTTGTACATCAGTCAATCTAGGGAATTTAATTTTCTCTAAGTAGTCTTTGGTATCTTGGGGAGTGTGAGTGACCCGGGAGGTGTAAAGTGCACAATAAAATCTTGCGAATTCCTCCGCTACTTGTTGCGAATCAGTGATGTCGTTTCCCCCGGGGTCGGTCAACGACACCACCACCGGGGGACGCAAATCTAAGTGAGCAAGATATGCAAGCAGTTTGCCCGATCTTTCTCCATATTCAAATATCCTTTGCTTACAGAAAAAGTTGCGCTGCTTGGCCTTCTCAATATGCAATTGGGAGACCTGCCGTGTCTGAATCTTGAGATTGTTGGCAGTACTAGGCGAGGGGTCCCGGTGGAAAGCCTCCTCCAGCACCTGTAGGTGTTCTGTGGCCAGTTGGACAATAAGTTGCGATGATCGCTTAAGTCTGTTAATGCGTGTGGAGAGCAGGGAGCGAGCGTGAAGTTTGAACGTCTCCCACACTACATCATGTGCGGCAGACTCCCCATTGGCTGCAAAATAGTATTGCATTTCCGTGGGGATATCATCCTGGTCCTGCAGGGCAGTCAGCCAGAACGGGTTTAACCGCCAAACAGGGGCAGGGGGGGCCTTCAGGAGCTGGATCGTAATCCAGTAGGGTGCGTGATCCGATAGTATTCTCGGAGCAAAGCCTGTGTCTTCTAGTTTGGGCATCAGGGTCTGTGAAATTATAATAAAATCAATTCGTGACATTGTGTTATGGCTGGCTGAGAAACAGGAAAAGACTTTAGAGTGTGGGTGCTTGTGGCGCCAAGTGTCTACAAGAGCGAAGTCAGTCAGTATTCGGTGCAGTCTGGTATGGGTCGGCGGGTCTAGGGGGGGTCTGGTGTGCCCATTCGGTCTAGAGTGGGAATGAGGGTCATATTAAAGTCCCCCATCCACACCGCCGGTACGGAGGTGTATTGTGCCATAAAGGATAAGCCCTCTTTTATCACAAGTGAGTTGTATGGAGGGGGGATATAGCAGGCTAGTATCAGGATAGGGGATCCATTAATAGCGGCGTGTATAAATACATATCTGCCCTGCTGGTCCGTCTGGAGCAGTATTAGGTCAAATGGAACCCTTTTGGCGATCAGGACTGACACACCTCTAGAGTAGGAGGTATGGGTGGCGTGATATGCCCACCCAATCCAAGGTTTTTTAAGAGAGGATTGTAGGTGGCCCGTAATGTGGGTCTCAACTAGCGTAATAATGTCGGCCTGTTGGGATTTAAGGAATGTCAGGGCGGCTGTGCACTTAATCTTATTACGCAGGCCTCTAACATTCCATGTTAGGAACTTCAGAGAAGTCATGGTGGAAAAAGGATGTATATGGTGGACCACAGTTGGACCAGGACCAGCAGAGCAGATATAGCCACATCAGACAGTATAAAACACAGCGATAACCAATAATGACAGTGCATGTATGATAATAACATAGTACCTTTAGCATAAATTAGCAGTTGCAAAAATGGTGGTGTGAGAAAAATAACAACAACATTTTCCCTCCCTCCCAGTCCAATGCCTCCCAAACTTGGCATGGACATAATATCCCGTAACCAGGTATCAACAGGGGACATCCAACGTTTAGGACCCGTTGGAGGCAAGGGACTTAATTTCGAAGGAGCATAGATACCCATGAGGACAAGAAAGAAAACAAAAAGGAAAAAAAAAACGTCAAACAAATGTGGAATGAAAAGATTCACAGAAACACTAGGGGGCGACTTCTTCTCTGAGAAGTGCATGGGGTGTAGGGGCCGCAAAAGTGCAGCGTCATTACAGCTGTGCAGGGGGGAGGCTCCGCTTGCCATCAGGTTGATGAATAAGTAGTTAACAGAGTCATTAGTATCGTTCAATCTACTGATCTCTACAGGCATCTCGCATGTAAAGGGGAAATGGGGATCACGAGTCAGTGAATAGGAAGGGGGGGGGCCAAAGTACTCACAGCTTATAAGTAAGGTGGTATATTCAGTCTCGATGATCCCTCTGGTCAATCCAAGCGGATGCTAATTCAGGGTCTTCAAAAAAATGGGTTCGGCCCTCACACTCGACACGGAGCTTCGCAGGATACAGCATAGCGTATTTGAGGTGCAGCACTCGGAGTCGTCGTTTAACATCCTGAAATTTGGATCTTTGTCATTGTACTTCATTGGAAAAGTCCGGAAACACGGCCACATGTGTATTGGTATGGGGGATATTCCCCTTCTCTCTGGTCAGGCGGAGGATCTTGTCGCGGTCCCTGAAGTTAAGGAACTTCGCTATCAGGGTACACGGTGGAGCCCCTGGAGGAGGAGGACGGGTAGGGATTCGATGAGCCCTTTCCACCGCAAACATTACTGAGAATGCATCTATCAGGCTCCAACTTACCAGACCGGCGAGTCCCGTCGGGCAGAGGGTAGGCTCCCTTACCCTCCGACTATCGGCCCCCTGGTAGAGTAAACAGAGGGCGCGACAGTACGGAGTGGTATGAAGGCCTGTGTACTGTCCAGGTATAGCAGTCCGGATGTTGCAGGGTAAATGGCTGGAGAGACTGGAGTAGGCCGGAGCACCGTCACTGAGCTGAGCAGGCTGGTGTGGACAACAGGCTGGAAGTCTGCAGACAGACAGATGGGATCCAAGGGAGCAGGCAGATGGATGGTCAGGAGGCAGGCTGGGTTTGGCAACAGGCAGTAGGTAGCAGTACAGAGGAACAGGCAAACGGATGGTCAGACAAGCAGAGGTCGGTGCAGGCAGAGTTCAGAGAGTGGTCGGGGGCCAAGGCCGGGTCAACAGGTATACAGGAACAGACAAGGTACACAGTCAGGTTCAGGAATGACTAGCTGTTGATTAGGCAGCACTGGTCACTAGAACTCACTGGCTTAAATGGGGCTTTTGGCGCCAAACGACGTGCACGCGCGCGCCCCGGCACACACAGGCACGCGCGCCCGCCAATGCCCGCGCGCGCGCCCCCGCACACCGGCGTGCACAGTGGAACGATCCTGGACACACACACCGGCGCCGCGAGGAGCACGCACGGCGAGGTCCGCAGGAACACGCGCGCCAACGCGCGCCGACGCACCCTGACGCACACCACCGCGAGCGCCCCGCCTGCCGAGGTAAGGACCCTGACAGTGCCCCCCCCTCAAGGGCAGCCTCCGGATGCCCAGCTGGGCCAACCTGGGTGCATGGGAGTTCTTGAAAGCTCGTAGTAATTAGTTGGCATGGAGGTTACCTTCGGGTTCCCAGGAATTATCCTCGGGTCCATAGCCCTTCCACTTAATGAGGTACTGGAGCTGATTCTGCCTTTTCCTACAATCCAGGATTGCCTCGACTTCGAACTCCTCCTCATTGTTGACCAAAACAGCCTCCGGTGGCTTGGCCTTACGGTCAGGAAAGGGATCGTTGACAACTGGTTTCAGTAACGACACGTGGAAGACCGGGTGGATCCTAAGGGACTCTGGCAGACTGAGCTCAAAGGCAACATCATTCACCTTTCTTTTCACCCGAAACGGGCCCAGGAACTTAGGTCCCAACTTCCTGGAGGGACAAGCCAACTTTAGATTAGTTGTAGAAAGCCATACTTGGTTGCCAGGCTCAAGGACGAGTTCTCCTCGCCTTTTTTTGTCGAACATCCTCTTGAAGGAAGCCTGGGATTGGGCCATGGTTTCCTGCCAGATTTTACAGTTACTAGAGAAGAACTCCATTGTCTCTGTTACTGCAGGTAGGGTACATTCCGGGATAGAACTGGGAAGGAAAGCAGGGTTGAATCCATAATTCGCAAAGAAGGGAGTTTGGTTGATGGCAGAATGTAGGGAGTTATTATACGCGAATTCAGCGACTGGTAACAAGGACATCCAGTCATCTTGCGTAAATATAGAAAAACAACGGAGGTATTGCTCCAGCGTCTGGTTAGTTCTTTCCGTCTGGCCGTTCGTCTGAGGGTGGTAGGCTGAAGAAAATGCCAATTCAATTTCCAGGGCGGCACACAGTGCTCTCCAAAACCGGGAGGTAAATTGGACACCCCGATCGGATACTATATTCGCGGGTACCCCATGTAATCTTACTACTTCCTTGATGAATATCTTCGCCTTTCCACGGCTGTGGGAGTACCCTTCATAGGGATGAAGTGTGCCATCTTGGATAGCCTATCGATCACCACAAAGATGGTTGAGAAACCTTCAGAGGGGGGTAGCTCCACAATGAAGTCCATTGACAACATTCTCCAAGGTCTGTCAGGAATCGGTAAGGGTCTCAATAAACCCCAGGCCTTTGAGCGGTTGCATTTGTTTCGGGCACAAGTGTGGCAGGAACCCACATACCTCTTACAGTCCTCCAGGAGACATGGCCACCAAAAGGTGCGTAGCACCAATTCCGAGGTTTTTCGAGCTCCGAAGTGACCCGCCAGCTTGTGGTCATGACATAGTTCCAGTACCAGCACCCTAAGTTTTTCAGGTACAAAAATCTTGCCTTCATGCCAGAGCAACCCATCACTTAAGCTGGTTCCCGTAGGTAGGGGAATTTCAGCGGAAGCCTGTTTTATCCTGGAAATTAAATCTCCTTGGAGAAGTAAGAAATTTCCTGCTGGCAAAATAGTATCAGGAGGAGTACTTTCCTTGGAATCGTGAAACATTCGTGATAAGGCATCAGGTTTTCCATTCTTGGATCCGGGTCTGTACGTAATATGAAAGGAGAACCGGGAAAAAAAAAGTGCCCATCTAGCCTGTCGTGGTCTGAGTCGCTTGGCTGCTCTTAGATATTCCAAGTTCTTATGATCGGTAAAGATGAGAACCGGATGTACAGCACCCTCTAATAGGTAGCGCCATTCTTCTAGAGCCGCTTTGATGGCCAACAGTTCCCGGTCTCCCACATCATAGTTTTTCTCGGATGACGAGAGTTTTCGGGAAAAGAATGCTACAGGAAACAAGAGGGCTTTGGGGCCCTGGCGTTGAGAAAGTACTGCCCCCACTGCGATCTCTGAAGCATCCACTTCCAGCACAAACGGTAATGCAGGGTCCGGGTGCTTGAGGATAGAAGCCGAAGTAAACAGTCCCTTTAATTTCTCAAACGCTGCCTGTGCTCGGGACGACCAGCAGAATCGTGCCCCCTGTCTGGTAAGTTCCGTTATTGGTGAAATAATTTTAGAAAAGTCTTTAATAAATTTTCCGTAGAAGTTGGAAAATCCTACAAAACGTTGGACCCCTTTCTTGTCTGTAGGAGCAGGCCAGTCCAGGATGGCCGATACTTTTTGTGGATCCATTTTGATCCCTTCCACAGAAATAATGAGTCCCAAGAACTGGATACTCTGACGTTCGAACTCACACTTGTCCAGTTTAGCGTATAAGCCATGTTGCCTGAGTCGGATGAGAACATTCCTGACGTGCCTGCGATGATCAGCCAAAGAAGAGGAAAAGATGAGTATGTCGTCCAGATAAACGATGACGTAGAGGTCCAGGATTTCTCTAAAGATGTCGTTCACAAAGTGCTGGAACGTAGCTGGGGCGTTGCAAAGACCAAAGGGCATGACCTGGTACTCGAAATGCCCGAAACGAGTGCGAAATGCAGTCTTCCACTCGTCACCCTCACGGATGCGGATCAAGTTATAAGCACCCCGGAGATCCAATTTAGTAAAGATTCTGGCAGTGCCCAGCCTTTGGAATAACTCAGGTACCAGAGGGAGCGGGTATCGATTCTTAATCGTAATTTTATTCAAATCGCGGTAATCGATACATGGTCTTAGAGAATGGTCTTTCTTTTCCACAAAGAATAAGCCCGCACCAGCCGGGGAAGTGCACGGGCGGATAAATTTCTTCTTTAGATTTTCATCTAGATACTGCTTCAGGGTATCCAGCTCCTGCTCAGTCAGGGGGAAGATCCTGCCAAAAGGTACCTCGGTTCCAGGAAGCAATTCAATTGGGCAGTCGTAGGGCCTGTGTGGAGGTAGCAATTCTGCCCCCTTTTTGCTAAACACATCCGCAAAGTCTCGGTAAGGCTCAGGGATAGCTTGAAGCAGATCAACTTCTGGGTGTAGACAGAGGAGTTGGGTAACCTCATGGCCTGTCCCTAGCATACAATGTTGAAGGCAATATCCAGAAAGAAACTCGACATTACCATCAGCCCAGTTGATTTGAGGGTTGTGCACCTGTAGCCACGGTATTCCAAGGATGACTGGAAAAAGGGGGGACGAGATGGCGTCCAGACAGAGGTATTCACAGTGTTGCTGGCCCATGATGGCTTCTAAGGGGACGGTCTCCTGAGTGACCGGGCCGGAGCGGAGAGCAGATCCATCTGCCAGATGAACAGCAAGGCTTTGAGTTTTATTTTGGAGAGGAATGGCATGTTGGGAGGCAAAGGTCCGGTCGATAAAACAGCTGCAGGCTCCTGAATCAATGATAGCTGGGACTTGGATGGCCTTTCCGGGAAGCTGTAAAGTGACAGAAATGGTTAGGTGTGTGCCAATAGTAGGTACAATAGTAGCACAGGTATGAACATCAGGGCGACACTTACGCATCTTGTTGGGACAACCATTGGCGTAGTGCCCAGATTCCCCACAGTAGAGGCAGAGGTAGTGTGCCCGTCTACGTGTCTTCTCCTCTGGAGTCAAAGAAGGGCGGAACAGACCGAGCTGCATTGGTTCAGGTGCATCATAGGCCGAGGCAGGTGGAGGAGCAGGAGATCTGTTGGGAGGACAGGGTACTTGTGGAATCATCCAGGTGGGATGAAAGGTACTGGTGGTTCTTTCAGTACGTCGCTCCCGCAGTCTACGGTCTATTTGGATGGACAAATTGATGAGCTCTTCCAGGGTCTGTGGTACCCCTACTCGTGCCAACTCATCTTTGAGGGGTTCAGACAACCCCATCCTGAACTGATGGCGCAACGCGGCGTCATTCCATGCCGTGTCAGAACTCCAGCGTCTGAACTCGACGGCATAGTCCTCTGCGGCTCGGCGGCCTTGACGAAGGGCCTGTAAGGTGGCTTCCGCGGTGGCAGTGAGCTGGGGGTCTTCGTATAATTGGGACATGGCACCAAAGAAAGCCTCCAGGCTGTCCAAGGCGACCGCCTTTTGCTCCAAAAGTCGGTGGGCCCATGTTTGCGGTTCACCTGAGAGTAAGGAAATGACAAAGCCCACCTTAGTGGCTTCAAGGGAGAACGTGCGTGGCTGTAGGGCAAAGTAAAGGTTGCAGGCATTCCGGAAGGCTCGATACCTACTTCGGTCTCCAAGAAATCTTTCAGGTACTGGTACTTTTGGCTCAGGAGGTAACATGACCACAGAGGGTGCTGAGGTGGCTGCTGCGGACCCTGGTGGACCGGAAGGTGCGGACAAAGCCTGCACGCGCTCTTCCAAGCTGGAGTATCCCTCTTGTAGGCTCTTTACAGCCTGGGTTAGACCTGCCAGGTGTCGGCAAAGTTCGTCCATGGGGGAGGCCCCCTGCCCGGACTCGGTCATGGCTGCCTAATACTATCAGGCTCCAACTTACCAGACCGGCGAGTCCCGTCGGGCAGAGGGTAGGCTCCCTTACCCTCCGACTATCGGCCCCCTGGTAGAGTAAACAGAGGGCGCGACAGTACGGAGTGGTATGAAGGCCTGTGTACTGTCCAGGTATAGCAGTCCGGATGTTGCAGGGTAAATGGCTGGAGAGACTGGAGTAGGCCGGAGCACCGTCACTGAGCTGAGCAGGCTGGTGTGGACAACAGGCTGGAAGTCTGCAGACAGACAGATGGGATCCAAGGGAGCAGGCAGATGGATGGTCAGGAGGCAGGCTGGGTTTGGCAACAGGCAGTAGGTAGCAGTACAGAGGAACAGGCAAACGGATGGTCAGACAAGCAGAGGTCGGTGCAGGCAGAGTTCAGAGAGTGGTCGGGGGACAAGGCCGGGTCAACAGGTATACAGGAAAAGACAAGGTACACAGTCAGGTTCAGGAACGACTAGCTGTTGATTAGGCAGCACTGGTCACTAGAACTCACTGGCTTAAATGGGGCTTTTGGCGCCAAACGACGTGCACGCGCGCGCCCCGGCACATACAGGCACGCGCGCCCGCCAATGCCCGCGCGCGCGCCCCCGCACACCGGCGTGCACAGTGGAACGATCCTGGACACACACACCAGCGCCGCGAGGAGCACGCACGGCGAGGTCCGCAGGAACACGCGCGCCAGCGCGCGCCGACGCACCCTGACGCACACCACCGCGAGCGCCCCGCCTGCCGAGGTAAGGACCCTGACAGCATCTCTGCCAAAGGTGGATGTTAGAAGGTTTTCAAGAAAACTTGCCGCGTCGTTGCCCTCGGCGTTCTCAGGGAGGCCGATAAATCGGAGATTACATCTCCGGAGGCGATTCTCCATGTCGTCCTGTTTTGCACTGATCTGTTGGAGTTGGCGGCGGACCTCGTCAGTAGTATGTTGGAGGGGGTGCAATATATCTTCCGCTCTACTAATACGGGTCTCTGTCTCCGCCACACGGTCCCGCAAGGCAGAGAGGTCTTGTCGGATAAGAGACACATCGATTTTGACTTCTTCAATTTTGGTGGTGAGCGTGGTCTGGCATAGGGCAATAGCGTAGAGTACTTTGTTTGTGTCTGCCGTGGATTGTTCCGTGTCTGGGGATGGACCGGGGGAACCCTTAGCCTGTTGGTCTTCCTCAAGGCGACGGTATTTGGCAAGTTTGTCAGTAGTCTCGGAAGCCTTTTTCGTTGGAGACATGGTCCAAAGGTGGTCAGAGGAGTTCCGGGGTGCACCAATGTGGCCACTGCCCACAGGGCCGAGTTTCAACGGATAAATTTTAAACAAGTTTCAAATCTAAGTCCGTCCAACTTTTGAGCAAACAAAGTCCGCTGGAGCCCACACACGATCGAATTGTCCGACGAAATCCAGTCCGCCGGGCAAAGTCCGCCGTAAAGTCCGCTCGTGTGTACGCGGCATAAAGCTACCTGGAGACAATTGCTGTTGTTCTGCTCTTATTAATACCACAGGCAGGCAGCTACAGTATTTACAGTTAGTGTACTGTGTCCTCTGCACAGTGTGCACCTAAAGCTACCTGAAGAACATTAGTGGTGTTCTTCTGATCCTATTAATACCACAGGCAGGCAGCTACAGTATTTACAATTAGTGTAGCGCGTCCTCTGCACAGTGTGCACCTAAAGCTACCTGGAGGCAATTCCTGTTGTTCTGCTCCTATTATTACTACAGGCAGGCAGCTACAGTATTTACAATTAGTGCACTGTGTCCTCTGCACAGTGTGCACCTAAAGCTACCTGAAGAAAATGAGTGGTGTTCTTCTTATCCTATTAAAAGCACAGGCAGGCAGCTACAGCATTTACAGTTAGTGTAGTGCCTCCTCTGCACAGTGTGCACCTAAAGCTACCTGGAGACATTTGCTGTTGTTCTGCTCCTATTAATACCACAGGCAGGCAGCTACAGTATTTACAGTTAGTGCACTGTGTCCTCTGCACAGTGTGCACCTAAAGCTACCTGAAGAAAATTAGTGGTGTTCTTCGTATCCTATTAAAAGCACAGGCAGGCAGCTACAGCATTTACAGTTAGTGTAGTGCCTCCTCTGCACAGTGTGCACCTAAAGCTACCTGGAAACATTTGCTGTTGTTCTGCTCCTATTAATACCACAGGCAGGCAGCTACAGTATTTACCGTTAGTGCACTGTGTCCTCTGCACAGTGTGCACCTAAAGCTACCTGAAGAAAATTAGTGGTGTTCTTCTGATTCTATTAATACCACAGGCAGGCAGGCAGCTACAGTAATTACAGTTAGTGTAGTGCGTCCTCTGCACAGTGTGCACCTAAAGCTACCTGGAGACAATTGCTGTTGTTCTGCTCCTATTAATACCACAGGCAGGCAGCTACAGTATTTACAGTTAGTGTACTGCGTCCTCTGCACAGTGTGCACCTAAAACTACCTGAAGACAATTGCTGATGTTCTCATACTAATACTATAGGCAGGCAGTTGATTCTGCTAGCTGCAGTATCAGTATATATATATATACATCCCAGCTTTGTGCAGCTACATCTCACTGCAGGCCATTAGTATGTTTGGAAGGCAGACAGTCACAAGCCAATAAAAGAGGGCAAGCAGGCTCTGTGTCTAGAGGCAACAGTGCTGGTCATGGAGACGGTGCATCCTTATCAGCACGTGGCCTTGGGACACGTTTGTCCTTTTTTTCGGCAGCTGGCCGTGTTGAGCCGCAACATGCGGAAGACTTGGTAGAGTGGATGACCAAGCCTTCCTCATCCTCCTCATCCTCTCTCACCCAGGCTCAGGGTACTTTGTCTGGCAAAGCAGCTGCCAATGCGGCCTCTTCCCTTGGCTCAATGGCATCTGTCACTCCTTCCCTAGCCCCACCATGTCCTCCTGAGGAGTCCCCCAAACTGTTTGACCACAGTGTTGGGTACATGCTCCAGGAGGATGCCCAGTGTTTTAAAGGCTCCGATGATGGTAACCAGCTAGAGGAAGGCAGTAACGTGAGCCCAGAGAAAGGGGGTGCCCAAGAAGGACAGCAATCTGGCAGTCATGTTCCCCTTAGTTTCAGCATACTGCCAGCTTTGCTCCAGTGATGAGGAGGGAGGGGATGATGAGGTCACTGACTCCACGTGGGTGTCTGATAGGAGAGAGGAGGAGGCACATCACCAACGAGGCAGAATGCCCTCCAGGGGCCAGCTTAAAGGCAGCACACAGACTGTATCACACCGCAGAGCTCCGCATGTGCAGGGCGCTGCTGTCTCTGCGCATTATTCCAAAAGTTCTTTGGTGTGGGCCTTTTTTGAGACGAGTGCATCAGATCCCACCACTGCTATTTGCAACATATGTCTCAAGTATATCTCTCGTGGCCAAAACATCTCCCGCTTGGGCACCACATGCTTGACCAGACATATATTGACCTGCCATGCAGTTCGTTGGCAAGCGTACCTAAAAGACCCACACCAAAGAACAAAGAGGACCTCTCCTTGCTCCTCATCAGCTGGGATCTCCAACCCCACTATACCTTCAGTCCTCTCTGAGACCTGCACTGAGAGGAATGAAGGTGTAGAATTAGGTGTGTCACAGCCAAGTACTTGGGGGCAATCTGCTATCGGTACACCGACGTCAGATTGTACCAGGCAAATTTCCCTGCCCTAGCTGCTGCACCACTGAAAGAAGTTCGCTCCCAGCCATCCATATGCCCAGCGGTTGAATGCTAGCTTGGCTAAATTGCTAGCACTTCAACTGCTGCCTTTTCAGTTGGTAGACTCTGCCCCCTTCCATGAGTTTGTGGAATGTGCAGTTCCTCAGTGGCAGGTTCTCAAATGCCACTTTTTCTCACGGAAGCCGATTCCGGCTCTCTACCGGCATGTGGAAGGCAATGTCTTGGCCTCGCTGGACAGGGCGGTCAGCGGTAAGGTGCATATTACCGCTGACTCATGGTCCAGCAGGCATGGACAGGGACGTTACCTATCTTTCACCACGCACTGGGTGACTCTTCTGGCAGCTGGGAAGGATGCAGGACAAGGTGCAGTAGTGTTGGAGGTTGTTCTGCCACCACGCCTCCAAAATACTACTAGTGGTGATTCTGCCACACCTCTCTCCTCCACCCCCTCCTCTTCTTCTTCCACCATGGCCTCTTCCTGTGCTGATTTGACTTCGGAACCAGTGGTGCTCCATAGGCGTTCAAGGGACTACGCAAGCAAGCAGGCCAAAAGATGCCATCTGGTGCTTGAGCTGGTGTGCTTGGGGGACAGGAGCCACACTGGGGCAGAGATTCTGTCAGCTTTGCAGGGGCAGGTTCAGAGGTGGTTGACGCCACGCCAGCTTAAGGCAAGTATGGTTGTTTGGGACAATGGCACCAACCTTCTCTCTGCCCTCCCACAGTAACAACTGACCCATCTGCCCTGTTTGGCTCACGTCCTTAACTTCGGTGGTGCAGCGGTTCTTGGGCAGGTACCCGGGCTTACAGGATGTCCTGAGGCAGGCCAGCAAAGTCTGTGTGCATTTCCGCAGGTCATATAATGCCAGTGCTCGGCTGGCTGACCTCCAAAAGGATTTTAACCTGCCCAAGAACCGCCTAATCTGTGACATGCCCACCAGGTGGACCTCAACTTTGGCCATGCTGCAGCGGCTGCACACGCAGCAGGGGGCCATCAATGAGCACCTGTGTGACTATGGCACCAGGACAGGGTCAGGGGAGCTTGGCTTTTTTTCCCCACGCCAGTGGGCCATGATCATGGATGCATGCACTGTCCTGTCAACATTTGAGGAGGCCACGAGGATGGTGAGCAGTGACAGTGCATGCATCAGTGACACTGTCCCCCTTGTCCACCTGTTGGAGCACACGCTGCGTGGAATAATGGACAGGGCACTTGAGGCAGAACAGAGGCAGTAAGGACTTCCTTAGCTCTCAAGGCCCCCTTTATCCAGACAGTGTTCCTGTGTGCCCGCTGATCACACAGGAATAGGAGGAGGAGGAAGAGGAGGATTGTGTCAGCATGGAGGTGGAGCCTGGCACTCAGCATCAGCAGCAGTCTTTAAGGGATCATTTACAGTCCCAAGAAACCCATGGACTTGTACGTGGCTTGGAGGAGGTGACTGCGGATCATGTCGTCCTTAGTGACCCAGAGAACTCTGGACCGAATGCCTCAGCAAACCTAAGCTACATGGCCTCCCTGATCCTGCAAAGCCTGCGGAAGGATCCTCGTATTTGTGGCATCAAGGAGAGGGATCAATACTGGCTGGCAACCCTCCTTGATCCACGTTACAAGGGTAAGGTTGCGGACCTTATCTTGCCGTCGCAGAGGGAGCAGAGGATGAAACATCTTCGGGAGGCCTTGCAGAAAGGTCTGTGCAATGCATTCCCAGAGACTGGGAGGTTACAAACTTCTGTTCCTGGACAACGTATTGCTGAGGCTTCGGTCAGTCAAAGAAGGAGCGGTGGAGAAGGTGGCCGTCTGACCGATGCGTTCAGACAATTTTTTAGTCCGCAGCCCCAAGGTATGATTAATTCCAGCAACCATCGCCAGCGTCTGTTTTACATGGTGCTTGAATAACTAGGGGCAAGATCTGACTTGGACACCTTTCCCACCGAAAATCCTCTGGGTTACTGGGTCTTGAGGATGGATCACTGGCCAGAGCTTGCACAATATGCAATTGAGCTACTGGCCTGTCCTGCATCCAGCGTTCTTTCAGAATGCACATTTAGTGCTGCTGGAGGTTTTGTAACCGATCACAGGGTGCGCCTGTCCACCGACTCGGACGATCGACTGACCTTCATAAAAATGTATCAGTCTTGGATTACCACCAGCTACCAAGCACCTGATGCTGATGTAACCAAATAATTTTTTTGAAATGTCAGATCCCTTCAAGACTGCCTATGCTGATGCTGTGTGACTATCCTGTTATGCTGAGTGACTATCTTCTTCCTCCTCAATGAGCATGCTGATAGCTTGTAAGAATATTTTTGGTTCTGGGCGCCGCCACCAGTGGCTAAGGCCCAATTTTTCAGCCCCTGTTTAACAGGGGCGTGTAATTACAATTTTTGATGCAATATTTTGCAAGGAGGATTTGTTGCTGCACTCAACTAGAGTATTTGTGAGGGGTTGCAGTTTTGTGGCATCAGCACCACTGCCTAAGGCCCAATTTTTCAGCCCCTGTTTAACAGGGGCATGTAATTACACTTTTTGAGGCAATATTTTACAGGAGGGCTCATTCCTGCGCTCCAACTAGAGTATCTGTGAGGGGTTGCAGTGTTGTGGCACCAGTGCCTAAGGCCCAAATTTTCTGCCCCTGTTCAACAGGTGCATGTAATTACAATTCTTCATCTAATATTTCACAGTAGGGCCCGTTTCTGCGCCCACCAATAGTAACTGTGAGAACTTACAGTGTTGTGGCACCAGCACCACCACCACCACCAAAGGCCCAATTTTTCTGCCCCTGTTCAACAGGGGCATGTAATTACAATTCTTCATCTAATATTTCACAGCAGAGCCCGTTCCTGCGCCCACCAAGAGTAACTGTGAGGGCTTACAGTGTTGTGGCAACATCAACACCTAAGGCTGCAATTTCTGCAGAGTATATAGGGCAGGCCCCTACTTTCAAACATCCAACTTACAAATGACTCCTACTTGCAAATGGAAGGAGACAACAGGAAGTGAGATGAAATCTACCCCTAGGAAGGGAAATTCTCTCCTGTAAGAGTTAATATGGGAAAAACGTGTCTCCTTTCCACTGATGCTTTATCACCAATCCTTGTTTCACCCAAAACCCCAAATTGTCAAAAAACATTTGTCATTGGGACAGAAAGTGAGGTAAAATCTTCTGAAGAGGTGCACAGACAGCAAAACAAATGTCACAGGGGTGATAACCCTTCCCTGTGTTTTCCAAAAAGCTTAAAAATAGATTTTTTGGCTGGAGCTACACTTTAAAAATGTACCAGTTCAAAATTACAAAAAGGGGACACTAGAGAGGAGGAAAGAAAGTTGCTGCTCACCCCTAAAAAACTAGGAACAAAAAAAGAAGGGATTTCCCCGAGGTGGGGTTTTTTGGCAGCACAGTGACGAATTGAGTCAGTAATGTATGAAAAATAGAACAAATTTATTTGTACAAAAATAACATAACATAAAAGTTAAAACAATGAGCTCCAGTGGGAAGTATTTTAAAACTAAATTGGCTGACCATACATTTGCAGACGTGTATTCATAACAAGACTTATTATCATGAACATTGAACCTGACGCGTTTCAACCCATACACTAAGGGTCTTCTTCAGAGGGTCAGTCTGCTGGAAAATATATACAAATAGGGTTGATGTACATATATGAATTCCATTAATGTGGCAACAATTGTATTTACAATACATACAATACACAAATATAGTATAATTACCCAACAATGTATGTCCAGCAGGAAAGGAGAAAAGCCTCCCACATGGAGATCCCTTAAAAAATTGTCTTCTTCTCTTCCCCAGGGAAGAGTCCCAGGCACCTCTACCACCACCGCAGCTCAGACCGGGGCAGTGAAAACAGTGACGTAAATTACGAGAGGTCACACTCTCATGCACCGCCCACCAGGCCAAACAACCAGCCGAAAGACAAACCACACCTGCGATGAAATTGAAGGACAAACTAAATCAACGCCCGTTACAATTACAACAGGTTAACCAAATTTATTATGTGGACAGAAAGGCCACTAGGGGACTAGAGTCTCCAATTGTATCATGCATATAATTCAAACAGGGAATTCAAAGCCATGTTTGTATATGAAATTCTAAGAACCAATTAATAAAGATAATTCATAGAAATATATAAGGTATTACAAAACACTCAGTCTGTGCCATATGTGAAGATAATAATGAGGTAGTGAGAAGGGTAGTGAGGAGGGGAGGGGTGAGGTAGTGGGAGGGAGCGGGGGATAAGGGGGAGTGAGAAGGTAAAACATACCATGCAGTGTATGTGTGTAGAGTGGGGAGGTAAGTGACATATGTGCCAGAGTGTATGAAAAAAACCCAATAGTGAGCAAAAAAGAGGAAGGTTAGAAGTGCCAAGAGGAATAGACCCAAATGAGGGAAAGAAAAGAACACAAACTGTGAGTCCAAACATTACCTCAAGGAGTGTTAGGTAGCGCATGTGATTGCACCATATTGCCCCATGTAACTAGACTGTTACTTGTCAGCCAACCCGGAGGTAGTCGCAAGCTATGTCAGACTCAGCGGATTAGTATCCAATCCGAGTCGACCAGTCTAAAATAAGAAAAAATGAAATAACAATATCACTATAAATAAATGAATAAGGATCAGTGTGGGATTAGTTAGTTTCCACACGAGCCATAATTGTATTGGGCAAAAAATGGTGCAAAGGCACATCGCTAGAAAGTATACTTACTGTGTGATAACTATAAGTGCTTCTGGTCCACCAAGCAGGGAAAGACTGAGTGTATTGCGAATACCGCTTCTATATATACCACTTACTGGAGGCGTGTGTATCTTGTTCCGGAACAGTAAGTGGTATATATAGAAGCGGTATTTGCAATACACTCTCAGTCTTTCCCTGCTTGGTGGACCAGAAGCACTTATGCCGCGTACACACGGTCGGACTTTTCGTCTACAAAAGTCCGACGGACGCCGACAGACTAAAGCTGGCTGACAATCCGATCGTGTGTGGGCTTCCCCGGACTTTCTGCGGACTTTCAGCGGACTTTTGCAGCCTCAAATCTGGCGGACTTTAGATTTGAAACATGCTTCAAATCTTTACGTCGTAATTACGCCGGACCCAGAAATCCGCTCGTCTGTGTGCTAGTCCGACGGACAAAAACCCACGCTAGGGCAGCTATTGGCTACTGGCTATCAACTTCCTTATTTTAGTCCGGTGTACGTCATCACGTACGAATCCGTCGGACTTTTGTGTGATCGTATGTAGGCAAGTCCGTTCGTAAGAAAGTCTGCCGCAAGTCCGCCGCAAGTCCGCTAAAAGTCTGCCAAAAGTCAGTCGAAAGTCTGTCGGACAGGCTGTCGGACTTTTGTAGCCGAAAAGTCCGACCGTGTGTACGCGGCATTATAGTTGTCACACAGTAAGTATACTTTCTAGCGATGTGCCTTTGCACCATTTTTTGCCCAATACAATTATGGCTCGTGTGGAAACTAACTAATCCCACACTGATCCTTATTCATTTATTTATAGTGATATTGTTATTTCATTTTTTCTTATTTTAGACTGGTCGACTCGGATTGGATACTAATCCGCTGAGTCTGACACAGCTTGCGACCAACTCCGGGTTGGCTGACAGGTAACAGTCTAGTTACATGGGGCAATATGGTGCAGTCACATGCGCTACCTAACACTCCTTGAGGTAATGTTTGTACTCACAGTTTGTGTTCTTTTCTTTCCCTCATTTGGGTCTATTCCTCTTGGCACTTCTAACCTTCCTCTTTTTTGCTCACTATTGGTTTTTTTCATACACTCTGGCACATATGTCACTTACCTCCCCACTCCACACACATACACTGCATGGTATGTTTTACCTTCTCACTCCCCCTTATCCCCCGCTCCCTCCCACTCCCTCACCCCTCCCCTCCTCAATACCCTTCTCACTACCTCATTATTATCTTCACATATGGCACAGACTGAGTGTTTTGTAATACCTTATATATTTCTATGAATTATCTTTATTAATTGGTTCTTAGAATTTGATATACAAACATGGCTTTGAATTCCCTGTTTGAATTATACACATGATACAATTGGAGACTCTAGTCCCCTAGTGGCCTTTCTGTCCACATAATAAATTTGGTTAACCTGTTGTAATTGTAACAGGCGTTGATTTAGTTTGTCCTTCAATTTCTTCATAAGTGTGGTTTGTCTTTTGGCTGGTCGTTTGGCCTGGCGGGCGGTGCATGAGAGTGTGACCTGCATGAGAGTGTGACCTCTCGTAATTTACGTCACTGTTTTCACTGCCCCGGTCTGAGCTGCGGTGGTGGTAGAGGTGCCTAGGACTCTTGCCTGGGGAAGAGAAGAAGACAATTTTTTAAGGGATCTCCATGTGGGAGGCTTTTCTCCTTTCCTGCTGGACATACATTGTTGGGTAATTATACTACATTTGTGTATTGTATGTATTGTAAATACAATTGTTGCCACATTAATGGAATTCATATATGTACATCAACCCTATATGTATATATTTTCCAGCAGACTGATCCTCTGAAGAAGACCCTTAGTGTATGGGTTGAAACGCGTCAGGTTCAATGTTCATGATAATAAGTCTTGTTATGAATACACGTCTGCAAATGTATGGTCAGCCAATTTAGTTTTAAGATACTTCCCACTGGAGCTCATTGTTTTAACTTTTATGTTATGTTATTTTTGTACAAATAAATTTGTTCTATTTTTCATACATTACTGACTCAATTCGTCACTGTGCTGCCAAAAAACCCCACCTCGGGGAAATCCCTTCTTTTTTGTTCCCAGTTCAAAATTACAAACAGATTCTACTTAACAACAAAGCTACAGTCCCTGTCTTGTTTGCACCGCCTGTATACTGCTGTTCAGAGGGCCTGGGGCCCCACACCTTTCCTTTTTTTAATTTGGGTGCGGGTTCCTCTTAATATCCATACAAGACCCAAAGGGCCTGGTAATGGACTGGGGGGGCACCCATGCCGTTTGTCTCACTGATTTTCATCCATATTGCCGGGACCAGACATTACATTAAAGCCTTAGGCAGTTTTAAATGACTTTTATTTCTTTAGAAATGTAATTTTGTGCAGGGACTGTTCTAAGCACGGGAAACACGCGCCACTTTACAGGCATACTATAGACACCCCCAGGTACAATATTTAAAGGAATATTTCACTTTTTTTTCACTTTAAGCATCATTAAAATCACTGCTCCCGAAAAAACATCCGTTTTTAAAACTTTTTTTTGCATTGATACATGTCCCCTGGGGCAGGACCCGGGTCCCCATACCCTTTTAGGACAATACCATGCAAATTAGCCTTTAAAATTAGCACTTTTGATTTTGAACGTTTTAGTCCCATAGACTTCAATGGGGTTCTAACGTTCGTGCAAATTTTCGGTCCATTCACATGTTCTGGTGCGAACCAAACCGGGGGGGGGGTGTTCGGCTTATCCCTACCCCCCACACTTTCCTCTTCTGTCAATCATCCTTTACCTCTCATAAGTTTGCCATCTCTTCCCCCTGCCCCTTACCTCTCATGAGTATTCAAGTCAAAAATCTCAAGGGCGTAACATTTCTCCCAGACCACACAAGACCCGTCCCCTTCTCCCTGTCCACCGTCCATTCCCTTCTGCCACTCATCACTCCTATAATTCGATTTGATAATATATTGTATTTCTTTCCTCATTCCCTAATTACCATGATTGTAATATGCTTCGAATGTCTCCTTTGTTCTTATGCATGCTGGATTTTTTGTTTAATTTTTTTTGTCCTTCATACATATTTTCCTTCACTGACCTCCCCAGCATGGTCTCCTGGGCCTATATCCACCTCGTCTACTCAATTAACAATGTATTTTGTCAGCTCCATAGTAGTGCTTTACCCTAAATACCCCCTAACATGTTTAAAGTTGTGATTTGTGCTTTAAATTCTGGCAGAGTGCCAGAGGTTTTTTTTTTTGGATCCCAAAATCATTTGGAACCCTCCCTCCCCCCAACTGCTAACTCAGCTGGTACCAATCCTCTATCTGCTGACTTTGCCAAACCCATGCACACTATACCCACCTCTTTGGTGGTCAGATTTATGGAAATGGTAATGTTAAAAGTTTTTGTATCCTATTCTTATCTTGATAGGTAATAGCAGAATGTAAAAATGTGCTAAAATGTGTACAGTGTGTATTTATCTCTTTGTATTATGACACTTCTTACCTGTCCAGTGGGCTGCCAATAGTGTAAGTAAGGAGGGGCTGGCCAAAGTAATACACATTATTTAGGCATTCATCTCTCAATGAAGTGGAGAGGGTTACCTGGCCAAAACATCTCCCCCCCCTAAAATTTTTAAAATGGCCCATGAGGGGGGGGGGGGGGGATCTGATAGGTGGACCTTATACCTTTGTCTTTAAATACTACCTCAAATAAATGTTATACTGATGTTGGCCAAGAATGTTTGTTTTCCATGTTTATGTGCAAAATGATTAATTTACTTTTCTTGTTTGACACCACCGTTCCCTTCCAACCCACAGGAATGGCAGACTGTGGCCTCCCACTTTGCCCAGCGGTGGGACTTTCCTAACTGCGTCGGGACAATTGATGGGAAACACGTCCACATTGTCCCACCACCCAACTCGGGGTCATACTATTACAACTACAAGGGGTTCAATAGTATTGTGATGTTGGCGTGGTGTCGGCTACTTACGAGTTCCTGTATGTGGACGTGGGGAAGAATGGCTGGATGTCAGATGGTGGAGTCATCGCCCACACGGAGTTCTACAGGCATCTCCAGAATGGCAGCTTGCGCTTGCCACCTCCAGAAGACAATGTGTAAGGACTCCAATTCGTCTTCGTTGCGGATGAAGCGTTTGCGCTGGGGGACCATCTTATGCGGCCATTCCCTAGGAGGACCCTCACCCCAGAGGGTTTTTAATTACCGGCTGGCCAGAGCCAGAAGAGTGGTGGAGAACACGTTTGGAATAATGGCCAGCCGGTTCTGCCTATTTCTTACACCGATACACATTGCGGAATATAAACTCAATCACATCATCCTGGCTTGCTGTGTTCTCCACAACTTTTTAAGGAGAAATTCTGTGAACTATGCTGCCTCAGTTGGGCCTGAAGCCGGAATTAATATGAATGAACCAAACCTGACGGCGCTTGAAGCTGGCCGTCCTGGCTTGCCCCCCCAGAGTGCTCGCGAGGTCCGTCTAAGATACATGGAATACTTTGCGGGTAGGGGGGCCATCGATATGCCAGACAATGTCTGAGACATTTTTTAAATAAAAATATATTTTAAACTGAACAAATATTTGCTTAGATTTACTGCTTGGCTTTCTTTTAGCTGACCAATCACTGAAATTTGGGGAGTCCTGAAAATGGCGTAATTGTGTAAAATTATAAAGCACTGTTGGGTGTTATTTACTAAAGGAAAAGACACTTTACAGTACAATTGCACTTGAGACTGCACTGAAACTGCACTTGTAGTGCAAAGTGGATTTGCCTTTAGTAAATAACCCCCATTGTCACTGAAAACACCAACTTTACTACAAAAGATGCTTTTGAGCATTGAAAGAAGAAGCCACACATTGTTGATTCTCAATCTTTTTAATCCAAGCACAATCACATGTGCATTTATAAAAGGTTTTTAAAACAAACCAACATGTTTGTTGTATAACAATTTTTTAGTTCACATTAAAAAGTAGAAATTGCCTTTTAAGGTAAAACAGGCATATTTAAAAGCAAAGAGAAATACACAACTCTGGAACTTACAAAGTTCAACTTTTATAGAAAGTGAAGGCAATATCAGACATGAGTATTTATAAACTGTGTTTGATATTGCGTTCAGCAGATGGGGTAAAGTCACCCCTGGAAAAGCCAAATTTTGAAGATGCACACAAATTGGCTAATGTCAACATGTGCTAGCTGCCATCATGGGGGATCAATGGACGTGTTTTGTGGGTGCAACCCCTTCCTCTCAGCTACTTTATTATTGAGGATGGGGTTGCACCCACAAAAACATTGGTCTCCCGTGATGGCAGATAGCACATGTTGACACAGTGTGCGCATCTTCAAAATCTGGCTTTTCTATAATATGTCACAAAATTTTCAAAAAATTGTCAGAAAAGCAAAAACACAGCGCACAAATAACCTAGGGATTTCTAGGGGTTTTAAATTCTCCCTAAAACATCAATGATGTACTTCATTTTGGTTTGAACATCATTGATGTTTTGCTTGATGTTTTCCAAGTCCCTATTACACCCCATCATCTTCCATTATCCATGATCTATCAGGATCTGGGCACTTTCATTGGCGAAATGACCTTCTACCACAACATCACGATCACCTAAAAATATTTTTTTTAAAAAACACCATGTATTATAAATATGCCGGCATCCATCTCTTACCTGAGCCTGTGGTCGCAGACACTCACCTGTTGTGACTATTTCCACCACGTCTCCCTCCTCCTCCTCTGGTTGGGTTTGGGCAATTTCCACTTCTTCATGAGGTGGTGGGTCCGTTGATTCCTCTGATGAGTAGTGTCCTCCGAGTCTTTCCGCCCCTATGTAAAAAAGAATAGGTATACTTAGCACACAGATATTTGATGGCAGAAATAGGAATATGAAACATTGCTTGGAAGTGGGGTACAATTGTCTGTTTTGGCAGAGTTCCAAGATGAAGAAATATTTTTGTCCTTTGTCAAGCTTGAATACTTATCTGTTTTGTGCATGCTTCACAGATGGAGACACTCCTATAGTATCCACTGGAGCACCTGTGTGGGTCCCCTAATAAAAAGGGTGTTCTGGTGTCCTACACTAGTGCTCCATTGTCCATATGTGTCAACAGCTGCTGAGTGTCCTCTCCTTACCCAGAATCTAGATTGCATTTCATTCTAGTTACAAACCCATCTAGACAACAAAATTATTTCAAGAGAAGAAGTAGGCCAGAAAAAGTGTATTGAAATGCATCTGGACAAAACATGGTGTTTTATTGGCCGAACGAACAATGTTTCCTACGAACGAATAATGTGTCCATGAACATGAAAGTTGCCATTTTAAACTGTACAACAGTAAAGAAAAGCACATGGAGCAGCACAAACTTTCTAAAAATAACGAATAGGAACACAGCACAACTACTTACTTTTTTGCAGCACTCTCCTGATCCTTCTATACTGATCGTGCTCCCTGATTTTGAGGTCCGACCACCGCTTCCTCAGTTGATCCTTGGATCGACGTACCCCAAAATTACGGTGCAGACTCTTCACAACTTTCGCCATGATCTTGGCCTTTCTGACATTGGGGTTGGTGTATGGTCCATACTTCCCGTCATAGTCGGCCCTCTTCAGTATGTCGACCATCTCCACCAAGGACATATTTGAGGCCTTAAATCTTCTCCTCCAGGATTGTGACGTTTCTGGCTCCGGGCTTTCCTCCTCCTCCTCCTCCTCGTTGCTGTAATTAGCACCTGTTGTGTCTCCGCCATGTGCTCTTCCCCACTGCGCCGAATGAGAAGGGGCGGGGAATAGACTAGAAAGAACGTCAGGGGTGAGCGAAGTTTCACGCATGCGCAGTGTATATAAAGCGTAACACGCGTGCGTCGTACATACGATCTGTGAGCGGAGGAAGGAGTAACGGAAGCGCTGATCGTGATAACGAAGGTAACATTTAAACTTGGGCCTATACTGCTTAGAGATTGAGGCCTATATTGGGACAAGATTAGGAGACTTTAGCCTGACATTAGGGTTTGTCTTGTGTTGTGTATTGCAGATAAAATTGATGGCTTCAATAACCACAACTTCCTCCCCCTGATCATAGACAAATACAGGGAGCTGCCCTGTCAGTGGCAGGTGAAACACCCGCAATATAATCATAAACAAAAGAGACAGGCAGCGCTGGAGAAACTGCTGGAGTTGGTGAAGCCGGTGGTCCCCACAGCAACCATCCCCTATTTAAAAGCCAAAATTGGTGGCCTGAGGAGCACTTATCTTAGGGAGCGCAAGAAGGTCCAGCATTCCCAGAGATCAGGAGCTGCAGCAGATGACATTTATGTCCCCAGGCTGTGGCACTATGACAGACTGCGATTTCTGTCAGACCAGACTGAAGTCAGGGAATCCCTCTCAACCCTACCTTCCACCCTATCTTCCACCCCAGCTGAGGCTTCCAATGTCCAACCTGGGACCTCCAGCCAGGAAGAAGTGGAGGAGCCCAGCTTGAGCCAGATATAGAATTTTCCTACAGATTTCTGGTCAATAAATAAATGATGTTCACTAGATGTTATTATTGATCACTAATTGCTGATTTAATAAAGTGTTTTACATATCAATAGACAGTAGTGGGCAAAAATAATTGGGACAAGAATGAAAAATGCTGGGCTCCGAATGATAATCTTTTATATTTCTTAACATTCAATTTGCAACAATCATGAGATAAAAATTGTGTGTGATTGATGAAGAAAAAACTAAAACTATGTCCCTTTTTCATACACAGGAAGACCTCAGCCAGGAGGAGGCTGTGGAATGTGGCACACAGGAGGAGGCTGTGGTATGTGGCAGCCAGGAGGAGGCCGGGGTTAGTGGCAGCCAGGAGGAGGTGGGGGTAAGTGGCAGCCAGGAGGTGGCAGGGCCCAGTAGGAGCCTCACAGAATCGCAGGTTCCTCCCCTCCGCCTTCCAAACAAAAGACCCAGGAAGGGGAGTAACGGGGAGGTTTCAGGGCTCAGGCTGATTCAGGAGGCTTCTGCGTCCCCCAGAGCCACCCCCACTCATGAAGAGGCCTTTGCCTGCATGGCTGCCACCAAACTGCAGGACATGCAGGAGGGCTAATGCCTCATGTGTGAGGACATCCTTTATAAAACATTAACTAAGGGGGTGAGGGGAAAAATCACACCCAATACCCACCTGTGTGAGTTGCATCATCCTCCTCCTCCTCCTCCTGCCACAACTCCACCACCACAGACACAGCGTGGAAGGAAGAGTGGAAGGAAGATAAGAAAGTGATGGCCTGGATTCAGCCTGGTCTGACAAAAGATGCAGGCTCTTGTATGAGCACAGCCTGGGGACATACATGTCATCTGCTGCTGTTCATGATCTCTTGGTCTTCTGGACCAGATTGTACTCCCTTATATATGGACTCCTCAGGCCACCAATTTTGCAGTAAAATAGTTGATGTGTGCCCTGGGGGCCAAAGGCTTCACCAATTTCTGCTGTTTTGTCCAGCGTTGCCTCCCTCTTTCTTTGGTTACGACCCCTTAATAAATTTTTGGTTTGTTTTATTATACTCGCCTATCTGGGTTTTCCTTCAAAAAGCTCAGTTTGTTTGTGAGGAGGCAGGTACATTTCAAAAATACAATGTGAAATTAACAAGAGACACCAACACCAAGCATTCTCCTTGAGATGAAATAATACAAGATAATAATCGTGTTGTGGCAACTTGACACACAAAACATACCTAAAACTATTCTGGAGTAAAAATAAATAAATAAATAAAAATAACATAAGATCAGGATTTAAAAAAAAAAAAAAATCTAAAAACATCAAAAAAATTAATTTATTTTCGGTAGATGTGACAAATAAAAATATTATATTCATGAAATCACGATAAATAATAAAGAAAGAAGTTTGTGAGAAGTCTGTGTGAATATGAGCAGCAAAACAACTTCATTCTTCTAGCATTATAAAGAAGAAGAGAGTGCGCTGCATTAAACAATTTAAAACATTGCAGCGTGACAAAAGTGCTATATCCATTACGAACGCTAATTTTACCAGACCGAGCAGTTCCGTCTCAGAATTTATTCTGAGCATGCGTGGCACTTTGTGCGTCGGAATTGTCCACACACGGTCGGAATTGACGCAAATGGATTTTGTTGTCGGAAAATTTTATAGCCTGCTCTCAAACTTTTTGTGTCTGAAATTCCGATGGAAAAAGTCTGATGGAGCCCACACACGGTTGGAATTTCCCACAATAAGCTCCAATCGCACATTTTCCGTCGGAAAATCTGCGTGTATTGCGTGTGTACAGGGCATATGAGTTCCTTCTACAGCACAAGACGGATGCATATGGGACTGTTAGAGCTAACCGGCATGACATGCCGCCAACTTTTGGCAATAAAAAGCTCAAGGCAGAAGAAATACTTGCCTGGCAGAAAGGCAAAATGATGGCACTGAGATGACGGGACAAAAAAGATGTGTACACCACTTCCTGGACCAGAAGTTCACTCTGTTAGCCACACAAAACGAGTTTATAGTGGAGTTACTACAATTTCTGTTGGAGCATAACTGTTTTCAATTCCTTGGACAATACCAGTGACAAATTAGATGTACCTCGATGGAGGCCCCTTGGGCTCCAGCCTATGCATGTTTGCATCTTGGTTTGTGGGAAATGGAATGTGTATATCCCTCGTCAATGTACCTCAGCCACTGTCTATTGTGGCTGAGGTACATTGATGATGTGATCATGATATGGGGAGGCACACCCCTTGAATTGACTTACTTTATTGAGGAACTCAATAATAATGATAGGAATATCAAACTTACCCTTTCCTTTGACTCAGTCAAGTTGCCCTTCTTGGATCTTACTATTCAGATTAAGGAGGACAGACTCTCCACAAAAACATTTAGAAAAGAGACAGCAGCAAACACCTTATTACTTGCTTCAAGTCACCATCCCAGATCACTGATACAGGGAATCCCTGTAGGACAGTTTCTACGCTCTAGGAGAAACTGTTCAGAAGAACCAGAGTTCAAAACCGAAGTACATGGACTCTATGGGAGACCCTGGGAGCGGGGCTATTCCCATAAATGTATCAGAAAAGCCAAAAAAAGGGCCCTGCAAACGGATAGGGGGTCTCTCATAGCTGACATTACAAGGGAGAGACAACCAGGTAGTTCCAGTTGTGCCCCAATTAGGATCATCACCAAATTTGGAGCACAATGGGATCAGACTAGAAGTATACTTAGCCACCACTGGCATATCCTAACAGAGGCCCCCATTCTGGGAAACATAGTTGGTGACAGGCCCCTACTTACAGCAAGGAGAGCTACCAACCTCAGGGACAGGCTGGTCCATTCGGAATACCGTAGAATACCGTAGATCTGAAAGATGGGATTGGCTTACTAGTCTCCCCCCACTAAAGGGCATGTACCCATGTGGCAGATGCCACGTGTGCAAATATGTGAAAAAGACAGACACGTTCGCCAACTCTGATGGCACTAAACAATTAAAAATTAAAAATTAAAAAACTAAAAATTAAACTGCCTAACAACACATGTAATATACATGCTCACTTGCCCATGCGGATTGATCTATGTGGGAAAAACTAAGAGGCAGCTCAAAATCAGGATTGGGGAACATATACAGAGCATTATCAACAAAGATGACGATCGCCCCCTATCCCTACACTTTCTGAAAATACATGGAGGGGAACCTAGGGGCCTCAAATGCAAAGGCATTTACAGACTTAACCTGCCACCTTGGAGAGGGGATTTTTATAGGATACTGTATCAAAAAGAGAAAATGTGGATCTTCACATTAAATAGTATGCAACCTGGAGGCTTGAACAATGAGTGTAACATATCTGTCTTCTTGGAGCAATAATGTGCATGTAACCACCCCACTGCTCCCCTACTCCCACACCTATTACTCTATACAGATGAGGTATTAGAATAAAATCTGCACACAAATATATATTTTCTCTCAGTAAAGCTATCTACCCCTATGTATTAAAGAGGTTGATTTGACTACCTCAGAACCACAAATGGGGGGGGAAGATAGAAAAGACAAATTGCATACAGGAGTGGAAAGAATGTCACAATTTTTCCAGATTTCTGGACCACTACCATAGGATTAATAACTTGTTATGTTTTTTTTTATTATTCCTCTATCTTTCAGATTTTTTTATCCCTTATCTAAATAACATCACAATAGTGTCCATTAAACTAGGGATACTGTGTATTTACTTTCACAATGACTAATATACAAAAAAGTCTCTGTAAATAGCTGAACTACTCCTTTTGAACTTCACCTTGCTTCTCTAGTTTGACTCGTATGATTTTCCCTTTTGATACATATGTTTCTATTAAGATATATCTATACTAAGTTGCCTACCACCCTTGTATGATACTGTGTGTTTGCACCAGTGGTGAATGACACCGTGAATGGATTGCAGCACAAATGGGATGTTCACTCCAGGAACTGATTACTTGTTAATTAGCTGATGATTTAAACAATGATCCCAAACAACAGTGCATGCTCTGAAGAAGCTTGTGGTCAAGCGAAACATGTAAGCAGCAGGATACCATCATGGTGTCCAGGGTGAAGACACAGTAACCTCATCCATTTACCTGGATCCCCCCTCTACCTTCCTCGAGCCGCCACTACTCCCTGAAAGCTGGAAATCGGTGTTATCACTATCGGCAGTACTACCCTGGTCGCCACTGCCGGCGAGCTCTGGTAGCCTTTAAAGCCAATTATCTAGGAATGAACAACTGTTTCAACCATCTTAGGACGGAACCATCCTCACTATACATCCCCTACTTGGCTCCCTCTGAAGCCGCTAGGATGACGGACCATGGACATTAAGCCTGGATACTCAAAACTGTGACGAGCTATACACAGGAAGAAACGGTGAGCTGTACCTTATTCTTACTATTTGCCAAGAAATGTTATCAGCATATCCCGTCCTGTATCTGTGTCAAGTCTGTCTGCAGTATACCTGCTACTAGCTCCTGATCCCCATGTAGAGCACTTGTATGACTGTCACATCACGGATTTCAAATACAGCGCTTACAGCGGCTAATAACGAGGAAGCTTCCACACTGCACAAGCACCTGGCTTCTTATAATCCCTTACATTTTGAATGTCATTTTTGAACATTTCATCAGCATCTTTCAATGAAAAGTAATCTTTTCCATCTATAATCATTCAATAGTGTTCTAGGACGTTACTCTCACAATCGGATCCGTGGATCGCCTTTGATCTGCTTGTGTGTGTGTGTGTGTGCTTGTGAGGGATATGAATGGGATGATCTAGGAATGGTGGCCACCTGTGTTTTATCCAGACTTTTAGTCTTTTTTAACTATGCATTGGAGATAGATGTAGTTTGTTTCACAATTTTTGTACATGTTTAATATTTTCTGGTTAATCAATAAATGATAAGTAGCATACCACCGGTTTGTCCTTTTTGAAGAATGGCTTTGGGATCCTCCCATTTTTTTCTATTTAGTGATATGTGATTTTCAGAGGACAACTACACCTAGAGGTCTCCAGTGGATTCATAGGATACCTCAGGCTGACGGTGGAACCGGACCCTTATAAAGGGGCGAGGCTAGCTTTGACCTCAATCTTTTGCCTAATGGAGCCGGCGCTAAACTTTGGATGAGCCTCAGTCCCTCTTTCTCCTTTTTTTGTTATGAACAAAAAAGATGTGTGCCTAATAAGTACTATTCACAACACTACTGTCATGGTACACACAAAAGGTATAAAAGTCATAATGAAACCACAAGTCGTGATGGACTACAACAACACCATGGGAGGTGTTTGCAGAGCTGACCAGGCCATGAAATTTTAAACAGCCATGAGATAGCAACAAAAAAAAATTACAAAAAAATCTTCAGGCATCTTCTTGAACAGTGCCTGTAGAATGCCTTCATTCTTCTAAAAGAAAAGAGTGAGAAGCCAGTGGTTCATTGGGACTTTGTAAAGTTGCTGAACTTTTTTCTCAAGCACCACACACCAACGACTGTAAATAGATCTGGACATCGTGCTGATGGCATTGTGAACCTGAAACGCCTGACTGGTCGTCACTTTATGGACCACATTCCACCAACAGAAAAAAAGTCAGCACCCACAAGGATGTGTGTGGTTTGCTGCTGTAAGCGTGACGACACTGGAAGAAAAATCAGAAAAAAAAACAGGTTCTATTGTCCTGACTGTGACGTCGGACTTTGTGCTGTACCATGTTTTAAAATTTTCAATACCCGGGACGTTTACTGAAGCAATATGACTACTAATATTGCACCCTTGTTTGGCCAAAAAAAAGTCAGTGTTTTTGATTATATTATTTACTAAAATTTATTGAATAAAAAGCATTATTATTATATTATTATTTGTTATTATTTATAGTTATTTATTATATTATAATTTATGATTTTGTGTTTCAAACTTTATCATACCCGAGATGTCTACTAGACTCTGGTTTGGACAGATTTAAGTGAGTTATTCCTAAGAATTACAGGCCTACAATATAAAACGCCAAATTTCCATGCAAAGTAATGGGACCGCTTTCAGCACCTAAAATTTGAAATAATCATACCGCCAGGGGGGTTAAGGGGCAACATCCCACAATAACCCCCAATATGAAAACAAAAGGTAATAAACTATATAATATAAATAATATATGAATGTCATCAGTCATCTGTCAGAGGGGCGGGCATGAATAATGCCCTGTACACACGATCGCACATTCCGACAATAAAATTCATATTTTTTTTTCCCGATGGATGTTGGCTCAAACTTGTCTTGTATACACACGGTCACACAAAGTTGGTCGGAAATTGAGAACGTCAAGAACACGGGGACGTACAACACGTACAACGGTACTAGAAAAGGGAAGTTCGGGGGTGTGGCCTGATGGTGAAGAGAGCAGTCGCATAGACTCACAGCTCAGGCTCTCAACGACCATCCTTCCCTTATCCTTGGTCCTATCTCCTCGTGGAAGGTACCGTTTTGTTCCCCACGGCTGTGGGCATCTACCGGGCTGGCAGACATGGTGAAATACGGGCCGCCTTGGCCCTCACACATGGCGGAACAACTGGCGTGGTTCCGGAGGCAAAATGGCGCTGAGACACATGCAGAGCATACAGGCACGCTGCAGGCTTCCTCCTCTGCTGTCCAGGACTCTGTAACAGGGGTGAGTGCTTCAATTCCTGCTATATTTATCACACACACAGATCCCCTGCAGGCACAGGAATCACAGCAATCTGCTGAGTTTAGTCAGGATGTGGATTCTCCCCCTGCTGAGCCTACACTGTCTTCCATTATGCTGGCTATTCAGGATTGCAAGGCCTCCCTCTCTACTCAGATAGCCTCTATCCGCATGGACTTTTCATTATTAAAACAAAATGTCCAGAACCTCCGTGACCGCACCGGAGACACTGTGGAATGTATCAGTACCTTAGAAGACACTGTGCAACCCATGTCTGTTACCATGCGTGATACTACTAGCGAGATGGCTTCGCGCCAAGATCGACGATTTGGAAAATCGTTCTCGCAGGAACAATCTTAGATTTGTGGGATTCCCGGAATGCGCGGAAGGCCCCCATCCTGAAAAGTTTCTTTATGCTTGGTTGCGGGACATTTTCGGTAAAGATGCACCTTTATTCTCACATGTTATAGAGCGTGCGCATCGCACTCCTCCTCGCCCTCCTCCGGTGACGCTCCATTATTGCACGCATCCTCAATTTCCAGGATAAAGTGGCCATCCTACGCCTTGCACGAGAAAAAGGCCCCCTTACATTTAATGGTAACAATATTTCTGTTTATCCAGACTTTTCTGCTGAAGTTCATGCCAACGGATCTCCTTCTCGGCAGTGAAATCTCGTCTGGAAGGCCTGTCCTATGCCATGCTCTTCCCTGCCAAATTGCGCATTATTCATAATGGCAAGGCCCATTTCTACACCAGCCCCAAGGAGGCCATGAAGTGGCTGAATGATCACTATGGAGCAGCCCACAGACGCAGGGGAGACTGAAGTTGCCACTAACCTACAATGTCTGGAATGCAGGCCGCCGGATTTTGCACTCTCTTCCACACGGACGATTAGGCCATGCATCCTTCATCAGGACACGATCAAAGTTTTTTTTTTTTTTTTTTCTGCCACCAGTTGGGAGCCTCACCAGATCTCACAATACCCTCTTACCGACTTTTTGACCTCCACGGTTTTCTAGTTAGGAAGGTCTTTCAGTTTGGGATCCGAAGCTTGCTATGTTTGGGATGGCCGAGCGGGGTGGGTGGCAAGAAGGTTTTAAGGGATTTGTTGGTGCTTTTTTTTCATGCCCTTTTTTCTCTTTTTTTTCTTTTTATCCCTTTTCCAGCGCACCTCTGCAATTTTTCACTCAAGAGTCATCATTGTTTTCTCAGGTTACTGCCTATGGCGGTTTGTCAATGCTTCTGTTTTTATTTTTATTTTTTATTTTTCTCAATTTTTTTTGGCTCGTGCCACCATGCAGGCAGATCCACGCACTTTTTGGTCATGTGCTTGTATGTGCTTCAGGTGGCGCGGCCTATCTGATCATATTTGTATTAGTTCAAATGTTTACCTATGTTTCTTTATTACTGCATGCTCTATTATGTCAAAGCCCCTTAGGATAGTCTCATGGAATACTAGAGGTCTGAATGCACCTCAGAAGAGATCATTGGTTTTTTCTGTGTTAAAAAAAATGTCACCCTCACATTATTTGCCTCCAGGAGACTCACCTTACGGGCTCTAAGACAAGGGCCCTAAAGCGCCCGTGGTTATCTAAATTATACCATGCTACTCACACTAATGCCCCGTACACACGATCGGACATTGATCAGACATTCCGACAACAAAATCCATGGATTTTTTCCAACGGATGTTGGCTCAAACTTGTTTTGCATACACACGGTCGCACAAAGTTGTCGGAATTTCCGATCGCCAAGAATGCGGTCACATACACCACGTACGACGAGACTAGAAAAGGGCAGGTCCTGACCAAGCGCGGCACCCTTTGGGCTCCTTTTGCTAATCTCGTGTTAGTAAAAGTTTGGTGAGAGATGATTCGCGCTTTTTCAGACTCGTGGCTTTCAGATCATTTTCTGCTGTTCAGTTTGTGCTTGTGGGTTTGTATCTGCTCTTCAGTGCGTGCAGTGAGTTAGCATTGATTTATCATTGTGTTCTTGTTCGTTCGTTACTGATTTTCAGGTCGCTCTTCACAGGCCTTGCTGTTCTTCAGTGCGTTCTGTTACTCCGTTCTGAGCAGCCGACCGTTTTCTAGCCATGTTGCGTATACGTACTCCTCGTAGAGTTCGTGCTGTGCGGGGCTTGGTGTTGGGGTCCTTACCTTGACACATGTCCAGTCCATGAACAGGGTGGGGAGGAGTTCATGAAGAGATCATTGGTTTTTTCTGTGTTAAAAAAAATGTCACCCTCACATTATTTGCCTCCAGGAGACTCACCTTACGGGCTCTAAGACAAGGGCCCTAAAGCGCCCGTGGTTATCTAAATTATGCCATGCTACTCACACTAATGCCCCGTACACACGATCGGACATTGATCAGACATTCCGACAACAAAATCCATGGATTTTTTCCAACGGATGTTGGCTCAAACTTGTTTTGCATACACACGGTCGCACAAAGTTGTCGGAGTTTCCGATCGCCAAGAACGCGGTCACATACACCACGTACGACGAGACTAGAAAAGGGCAGGTCCTAACCAAGCGCGGCACCCTTTGGGCTCCTTTTGCTAATCTCGTGTTAGTAAAAGTTTGGTGAGAGATGATTCGCGCTTTTTCAGACTCGTGGCTTTCAGATCATTTTCTGCTGTTCAGTTTGTGCTTGTGGGTTTGTATCTGCTCTTCAGTGCGTGCAGTGAGTTCGCATTGATTTATCATTGTGTTCTTGTTCGTTCGTTACTGATTTTCAGGTCGCTCTTCACAGGCCTTGCTGTTCTTCAGTGCGTTCTGTTACTTCGTTCTGAGCAGCCGACTGTTTTCTAGCCATGTTGCGTATACGTACTCCTCGTAGAGTTCGTGCTGTGCGGGGCTTGGTGTTGGGGTCCTTACCTTGACACATGTCCAGTCCATGAACAGGGTGGGGAGGAGTTCATGGACCGAGAATTGGTTGCTCCAGCGTGACCAGTTCTGTCATATGTTTTTGCTCCGTGAGATCCGTGAGAATAATCCTGATAATTTCAGGAACTTTCTCCGGATGACGGACCCCCTTTTTCACCGTTTGTTGGCTTTGCTGACTCCTTATATTAGCAGGCAGGATACCTGCATGAGGCAAGCCATCACTCCGGAGCAGAGGCTTGTCGCCACCCTGCGGTACTTGGCGACGGGGAGAAGCCTGCAGGACCTCAAGTTCTCGACAGGCATCTCCCCCCAGGCTCTGGGGAACATTATCCCAGAGACCTGTTCTGCCATCATCCAGGTCCTGCAGAAGGACTATATTAAGGTAAGATTTTTATCCTTTAACATCACATTTTATTGTATTTAATGTTTGATAATATATTGTATTTCTTTCCTCATTTCCTAATTACCATGATTGGAATATACTGTGAATGTCCCCTTTGTCCTCATTCATGCTTAATTTTTCTGTAATTTTTTTTTTTGTCCTTCATACATATTTGCCTTCACTTGCCTCCCCAGCATGGTCTCCTGGCCCTATATTCACCTCATGTACTCACTTAACAATGGATTTTATCAGCTCCATAGTAGTGCTTTACCCCAAACACCCCCTAAAATGTTTTAAAATGTCATTTGTGCTTTAAATTTTGGCAGCGTGCCAGAGGCTTTTTTTTGGGGGTCCCCAAATCATTTGGAACCCTCCCTCCCCCCAACTACTAAGTCAGCTGATACCAATTCTCTATCTATCCTCAATCATCTATCTGCTGACTTTGCCAAACCCATACACACTATACCCATCTCTTTTGTGGTCATATTTATGGATGAATTCCCCAAAGCATGTAGTGCAAGGGCCTGCCTGAATACTTTCAAATGGTACTGTTTAAAGTTTTTGTATCCTATTATTATCTTGATAGGTAATAGCAGAATTTCCAAATGTGCTCAAATGTGTACAGTGTGTATTTATATCTTTGTATTATGACACTTCTTACCTGTCCAGTGGGCTGTCAATAGTGTAACTAGGGAGGGGCTGGCCAAAGTAATACACATTATTTAGGCATTCATCTCTCAATGAAGTGGAGAGGGTTACCTGTCCAAGAGCTCCCCCCCCCTAAAATGTTAGAAATGGCCCATGAGAGGGGGGAGGGGGAATCTGATAGGTGGACCTTATACTTTGGTCTTTAAAAACTCCCTCAAATAAATGTTATCTTGATGTTGGCCAAGAATGTTTGTGTCTAATATGCTTTCCCTGTTTATGTGCAAAATTACTCATTTTTTGTTGTTGTTTGACTCCACAGTTTCCTTCCACGCCACAGGAATGGCAGACTGTGGCCTCCCACTTTGCCCAGCGGTAGGACTTTCCTAACTGCGGAGGGGCAATTGATGGGAAACACGTCCACATCGTCCCACCACCCAACTCGGGGTCATACTATTTCAACTATAAGGGGTTCAATAGTATTGTGATGTTGGCGGTGGTGTCTGCTACTTACGAGTTCCTGTATGTGGACGTGGGGAAGAATGGCCGGATGTCCGATGGTGGAGTCATCGCCCAGATGGAGTTCTACAGGCGTCTCCAGAATGGCAGCTTGGACTTGCCACCTCCAGAAGACAATGTGGAAGGACTCCCATTCGTCTTCACTGCGGATGAACGGATGGTTTTTAATTACCGGCTGGCCAGAGCCAGAAGAGTGGTGGAGAACACGTTTGGAATCATGGCCAGCCGGTTCCGCCTATTTCTTACACCCATACACATGGCGGAGTACAAACTGAATCACATCATCCTGGCGTGCTGTGTTCTACACAACTTTTTACGGCAACATCCTGCCAACTATGCTGGCTCAGTTGTGCCTGAGGCCGGAATTCCTAATGAACCAACCCTGACGGCGCTTGAAAGTGGCCGTCCTGGCTTGCCCCCCCTGAGTGCCCGTGATGTCCACCTAAGATACCTTGAATATTTTGCAGGTAGGGGGGCTGTCAATATGCCAGACAATGTCTGAAACATTTTTTTTTATTATTTGAAAAAGAACTACTAAAATCTTTGGTGACATTTACTGCTTGTGTTTCTTTTAGCTGACCCTGACAGAAATGTGGCGAGTCCTGAAAATGGTGTGATTGTGTAACATTACAAAGCAATGTTGGGTGTTATTTACTAAAGGCAAAGACAGTTTGCACTACAAGTGCACTTGAAACTGCACTTGTAGTGCAAAGTGGATTTTACCTTAGGAAATAACCCCCATTGTCACTGAAAACACCAATTAGAGCACAACAAAAGTTTTGGAGTGTTGAAACAATAATCCACACATTCTTGATTAACAATCTTTTTAATACCAGCACAATCACATGTGCATTTAGAAAAGGTTTTTAAAACAAACCAACATGTTTGTTGTATAACAATTTTTGGGGTCACATTAGAAAAAGTAGCAATGTCCATTTAAGATAAAACAGGCATGTTTAAAACCAACAAGAAAGACACAAATCTTGAACTTACAAAGTTCACATTTGGTAGAACTTGAAGGCAATATCAGACATGAGTATTTTCAAACTGTGTTTGTTTGATATTGCTTTCAGATGGGGTGAAGTCACCCCAGGAAAAGCCAAATTTTTAAGATGCAGACAAATTGCCGAATGTCAACATGTGCTACCTGCCATCATGGGGGATCAAAGCACGTGTTTTGAGGGTGCAACCCCTTCCTCACAGCTACTTTATTATTGAGGAAGGGGTTGCACCCCCAAAACGCCTCCATTGATCTCCCGTGATGGCAGATAGCACATGCTGGCACACTGTGTGCATCTTCAAAATTTGGCTCTTTGCAAATATATGTCAAAAAATGGTATAAATTTTTAGCTCACAAAAAAACAAAGGGATTTGGATTTGTTTTAAACTCTCCCTAAAACATCAATGATGTTCTTCATTTTTTTTTTAACATGATTGATGTTTTTCTGGATGTTTTCCAAGTCCCTATTACACCCCATGATCTCCTCGATCAGGATCTGTGCACTTTCAGAGGTGAAATGCCCTGGATCCACAACATCACGATCACCTAAAAAGATAGAAACAAAAACACACCATGTATTATAAATATGCCGGCATCCATCTCTTACCTGAGCCTGTGGTCGCAGACACTTACCTGATGTGGTGACAATTTCCACCACGTCTTCCTCCTGCTCTGCTTGGCTTGTGTGGATTTCCCCTTCTTCCAGAGGTGGGGGATCTGTGGTCTCGGATGAGGGGTGTCCTCTGAGTCTTTTATCCCCTATGTAAAAACAAATAGGTATACTTAGCACACAGATATTTGATGGCAGAATTATAAATATGAGACATTGCTTGGAAGTGGGGTACAATTGTCTATTTTGGCTGAGTTCCAAGATGTTGAAATTTTATTGTCCTTTGTCAAACTTGAATACTTACCTGTTTAGTACAAGCTTCACAGATGGAGTCACCCCTATAGTATACACTGGAGCACCTGTGTGGGCCCCTAATAAAAAGGGTGTTCTTGTGTCTCACACTAGTGTTCCAGCGTCCAGATGTGTAAACTGCTGCTGAGTGTCCTCTCCTTACACAGAATCTAGTTTGCATTTCATTCTAGTTACAAACCCATCTACACAACCAAATTATTTTCTGACAAATAGGCCATAAAAAATGTTTTAAAATGCATATGGCCAAAACAATGGTGTGTTCTAGGCCAAACGAACAATGTTTCATACAAACGAATAATGTGTCCATGAACATGAAAGTTGCCATTTTAAACTGGACAATAGTTAAGAAAAGCACATGGAGCAGCACGAACGTAATAAACAGGACAACTACTTAATTTTTTGCAGCACTCTCCTGATTCTTCTGTACTGCTCATGCTCCCTTAATCTGAGTTCCGACCACCACTTCCTGAGCTGATCTTTCGATTGTCGTACCCCGAAATTCCGGTGCAGACTCTTGACCACTTTCGCCATGATCTTGGCCTTTCAGACATTGGGGTTGGGGTAAGGTCCATACTTCCCGTCATAGTCGGCCCTCTTCAGGATGTCGACCATCTCCAACATCTCCCCAAAGGACATATTTGATGCCTTAAATCGTCTCTTCCGGGATCGGGACATTTCAAGCTCCAGGCTTTCCTCCTTCTCCTCGTTGGTGTAATTATCTGACACCTGCTGTGTCTCCATGTGCTCTTCCCCCACTGCATCAAACGAGAAGGGGCGGGGAATAGACTAGAAAGAACGTCAGGGGAGGGCGGAGGTACACGCATGCGCAGTGTCTATAAAGCGTAACAAGCGTGCGTAGTACGTAGGATCTGTGAGCGGAAGAAGGAGTATCGGAGGCGCTGATCGCGATAACGAAGGTAAGATCTAAACTTGGGCCTATACTGCTTCTAAATTGAGGCCTATATTGTAAAAAGATTAGTAGAGTTTAGCCTGACATTAGGGTTTGTCTTGTGTTGTGTCTTGCAGAGAAAATGGATGGCTTCAATGACCACAACTTCCTCCCCCTGTTCATAGACAAATACAGGGAGCTGCCCTGTCTGTGGCAGATCAAACACCCGCATTATAATCATAAACAAAAGAGGCAGAGAGCGCTGGAGAAACTGCTGGAGTTGGTGAAGCTGGTGGTCCCCACAGCGACCATCCCCTATTTAAAAGCCAAAATTGGTGGCCTGAGGAGCACTTATCTTAGGGAGCGCAAGAAGGTCACAGATTCCCAGAGATCCGGAGCTGCAGCAGATGACATTTATGTCCCCAGGCTGTGGTACTGTGAGAGACTTCGTTTTCTGTCAGACCAGACTGAAGTCAAGGAATCCCTCTCCACTCTTCCTTCCACTCTTCCTTCCACCCCAGCTGAGGCTTCCGATGTCCAACCTGGGACTTCCAGCCAGGACGAAGTGGAGGAGCCCAGCTTGAGCCAGCTATAGCATTGTTCTACAGATTTCTGGTCAATAAATAAATGATGTTTCCTAGATGTTATTATTGATCACTAATTGCTAATTTAATAAAGTGTTTTACATATCAATAGACAGTAGTGGGCAAAAATAACTGGGACAAGAATGAAAAATGCTGGGCTCAGAATGATAGTCTGTTATATTTGTTAACATTCAATTTGCAACAGTCATGAGGTGAAATTTGTATGTGATTGATGAATAAAAAACTAAAACTATGTCCCTTTTTCATACACGGGAATACCTCAGCCAGGAGGAGACTCTGGAATGTGGCACACAGGAGGAGGCTGTGGAATGTGGCAGCCAGGAGGAGGCGGGGGGTTAGTGGCAGCCAGGAGGAGGCAGGGCTAAGTGGCAGCCAGGAGAAGCCTGGGCCCAGTAGGAGCCTGACAGAATCGCAGGTCCCTCCCCTCCGCCTTCCAAACAAAAGACCCAGGAAGGGGAGTCACGTGCAGGATTCAGCACTTAGGCTCATTCAGGAGGCTTCTGCATCCCTCAGAGCCACACCCACTCCTGAAGAGGCCTTTGCCTGCATGGCTGCCACCAAACTGCAGGGCATGCAGGAGGGGCAATGCCTCCTGTGTGAGGACCTTCTTTATAAAGTCTTAACCAAGGGGGTGAGGGGCGAAATCACACCCAATACCCACCTCAGTGAGTTGGACCATCCTCCTCCTCCTCCTCCTGCCACAACTACACCACCACAGCCACAGCGTGGAAGGAAGCGTGGAAGGAAGACCAGAGAGTGATGACCCTGGGTTCAGTCTGGTCTGACAAAAGATGCAGGCTCTTGTATGACCACAGCCTGGGAACACAGATTTCATCTGCTGCTTTCAGGATCTCTGGGACTTCTGGACCAGACTGCACTCCCTTATATATGGACTCCTCAGGCCACCAATTTTGCAGTAAAATAGTTGATGTGTGCCCTGGGGGTCAAAGGCTTCACCAATTTCTGCTGTTTCTCCAGCTTTGCCTCCCTCTTTCTTTGGTTAGGACCCCTTAATAAAGGATTTTGTGTTTCAATTATACTCGCCTATGTGTGTTTTCCTTCAAAAAAGACAGTTTGTTTGTGAGGATTCAGGTACATTTTAAAAATACACTGTGAAATTAACAAGATACACCAACACCAAACAATCTCCTTGAGATTAAATAATACAAGATAATATTGGTGTTGTGGTAACTTGACACACAAAACACACACAAAAATATTCAGGAGTAAAAAAAATAAAAATAAATAAATAATCATCCTTGAAAAAAATACAAAACAAAAATAAAAAAAAACCAAAAAAAATGTTGTCAGATGTGACAAATCCAAATATATTGAGGGAATCACAATTAATAATAAAGAAAGAAGTTTGTAAGAACTCTGTGTGAATATCAGCAGCAAAACTACTTCATTCTTCTAGCATTATAAAGAAGAAGAGAGTGCGCTGCATTAAACAATTTTAAACATTGCAGCCTGACGAAAGTGCTCTATCCATTCCGAACGCTAATTTTACTAGACCGAGCTGTTCCTTCTCGGAATTTCTTCTGAGCATGCGTGGCACTTTGTGCGTTGGAATTGTCCACACACGGTCAGAATTGACGCAATCGCATTTTGTTGTGGGAAAATTTTATAGCCTGCTCTCAAGCTTTGTGTGTCGGAAAATCCGATGGAAAAAGTCCGATGGAGCCCACACATATATGGATTTTCCGACAACACGCTCCGATCGCACATTTTCCGTCTGAAAATCCGACGCGTGTACGGGGCATAACTATTCCAGGGGGGTATCTATCCTTCTGGCTAAATCTCTCCCAGCTGAGATAAGCGTTAAAACAGACCCAGAAGGGCAGTTTATTGTTCTTACTTTACAGATTTCCACCGTAACCTTTACGCTGGTGAACATTTATATTCCCCCCCCCCGTTTTCAGTGGAGGTACTCTCCAAGTTGTCCCTCCAACTACTGAATAGACCCCCCAGCCCCCTGGTTTATTTGGGGGATTTTAATGCGGTCCTAGACCCAGCAATGGACCACCTAGGAGGAGGAGGTAGGTCCTTCCCCTCTTTTGTAGACTGGGCTGAGGTCCACGGTCTGTGGCGTTGGAAGCATCCGGATGAGCGCCATTTTTCCTGTCATTCGGATTCTTTCCACGCCATGTCTAGACTTGACTTGGCGTTTGCTCCGACAGAGACCTGCCCAGAGGAGTTTCAGATCATGTCCCTCTTTCTGTATCCCTCCTCCTCCCAGGCTCGGGACCTGCTTTGTGGCGCCTGAACTCGTACCGGTTGGAGGACGAGGTAGTGCAGGGAGAATGTAGGATGGGCATTTCTAACTACTGGAAAGACAAATTAGATAAAGTGGACCCCTCCACAGAATGGGACGCATTCAAGTCTACACTAAGAGGCACCTTTATGTCTATCACGGGGATCTTACGAAAAAATTACCAGATGCTTACTGAAGAATTAGAGACTGTTATGGTGCGCGCAGAGTCTGATTATGCCTCTAACCCTGCCTCTGACACTAGAGGCATGGTTACAGAGCCGCAGGGAGTATGAACTCCGTCTGCTAGATCTCACACAAAAACGCATGTTGCATGTCTCCCAGAAATCGTTTGAACATGGTAATAAAGCCGGACGTCTCTTGGCATACCTGACCAGACCTGACCATTCCCCCATTTCCATACCACGTATCATTACTGCTCAAGGCACTGTTAGTGATAACCCAGGGGATATCTTGGATTCTTCTTTATGTTTTTACAAAAAGCTGTATACTTCTAGGGTTGACTATGATGATTCCCAGCTGTCTGACTACTTTGCTGACATATCTCTTCCCTCCTTGTCAGATGAGGGACGGGATATGTTGGAGGCACCTATTTCAGCCGAGGAGATTGCTACAGCAATCTCCCAAATGCCTGCACACTGGACCCGACAGCTTCCCGACCGAATGGTATGCAAAGTTCAAAGACCTTCTGTCCCCTTTCCTCCTGCGGACATATAACAAAGCCCTAGATGTTGGGATCCTCCCCCCCAACGATGCGGGAAGCTTTGATAATACTCCTATTTAAACCCCGAAAAGACGCACTTACTTGTGAATCTTACCGTCCGATTTCTCTCATCAATGTGGACGTTAAGATTCTGGCCAAAATATTAGCAAATCGGTTGAATACTGTGGTCGCATCCTTAGTCAATAGTGACCAGGGTGGCTTTATATCCGGTAGGTCTACTAGAATGAACATTCGCATATTGTTTCAAAATCTGCAATATCCACATGACTGTCCCCCTACTCGCGCCATTGTGTCCCTAGACACCTGTAAAGCATTTGATAGTGTGGAGTGGCCGTACCTTTTTCGAGTGTTACAGAAATATGGCTTTGGCCCCTGTGTTGTAGCATGGATAAAACTTCTTTATACCTCCCTGGTAGCTCGGGTTCGGGTCAATTCATCTATTACTGATTCCTTCCCGATCACTAGGGCCACTCGACAGGGGTGCCCATTGTCACCCCTCTTGTTTGCCCTGGCCATGGAGCCGCTTGCAGTTCGCATTCGCTCCTCCCCCTCAATTAAAGGACTTCCAATTGCTGATATAGAGGAGCGCATTTCACTTTATGCGGATGACACATTGATGTATCTGGCTGATACAAATGAGTCTCTGCGGCCTTGCTGGAGGAGATCACTACCTTTGGGGACTACTCTGGATTCCAGGTTAACTGGGACAAATCCAGCCTTTTCCCCTTAGACGTGAACAACCCTCTCCAGATTCACCCGGCCTCCAGGCTCCAGGTGGTGTCCTCCTTTAGATACCTTGGAGTTTTAGTCCAGACCCCCTTATCTTTAGATGTTACCAATAAATCTAGATCCTTTGTTGGTTCGCCTACAGGAACAAACTAAACAGTGGATGGATTTACTTCTGGACCTCATGGGGAGGGACAATCTTCTTAAGATGATTTATTTACCAAGATTGCTCTATATCCTTACTAATTCCCCATGTAAAATACCAAAAGCTATCTTCAAATGCATAGATATGATATGTACTACTTTCCTGTGGAGGGGCGGATCCCCCAAAGTGGCACTCCAAACACTGAGGCTACCAGCCCATTTGGCAGGCCTAGCATTTCCTAATTTTTTTCTCTACTATATGGCATCCCAGCTGGTGCATATACATGACTGGTTAAATCCAGTTCCAGCCAATGCCTGTACAGCCACGGAGGGGGCTATTGCGTCTTCCCTTGAAACTCTACATAATATAATATATAGAGGCCGGGTCCCTGACCGCCCCGGAATCTCCATACTCTCCACTTCCCTTTCATTGTTTAAATATATTATTATGAAAATATTTAAACATTCTTGGTTGAAGTCCCCCAATAACCCCCTGTGGTTTAACCCTAATCTGCAAGAATTGTACTCTCTTCCGGATGCCAATCGTTGGTACCCTAGAGGGGTTAAATATTTGTGTCACTTATATAATGCACAGGGCTTTAAAACTTTTTCACAGTTATGCTTGGACTTTGACCTACCGAGCTCATACTTATTTTATTACTATCAGCTCAGGCATGCTATACATGCCTAATTTGGTACCCTAGCTGATATCACTGACCTTCCCCCGTTGGAAATAATGCTTAGGCAACCAGAACCCACTTACTATGCAGCCCTAATGACTGACTTTAACCCTAGGTTTCATAAAGCACAAGAAATGTGGGCTTCAATGGATATTTCCATGGTGACTGAGGACTGGTCAGAATTTAGCGACACATATAAAACTTCTGTTATTTCTTCTCGAGACCGCATCATACAGGTTAAAATCTTTCATCAGACCCACCTTACTCCAGCTAGACTATATAAGATGGGTCTTTTGAGAATAATCCTGATGATTTCAGGAATTATCTCCAGATGAGGGATCCCGTTTTTCCCCGTCTGTTGGGTTTTCTGTCCCTTTATATTAGCAGGTAGGATATCTGCATGCGGGAAGCCATCACTCCTGAACAGAGGCTCGTTGCCACCTTGCGGTACTTAGCGACAGGGATAAGTCTGCAGGACATCAAGTTCTCGACAGGCATCTCCCCCCAGGCTCTGGGGATCATTATTCCAGAGACCTGTTCTGCCATCATACAAGTCCTGCAGAAGAACTATATTAGGGTAAGATTTCTCCTTTAACATCACATTCTATGTATTTAATGTTTGCTAATGTATTGTATTTCTTTCATCATTCCCTAATTACCATGTTTGTAATATGCTGTGAATGTCCCCTTTTTCCTCATGCATGCTGGAAGCTTTTAAAGTTCCTTTTTTGTCCTTCATGCATATTTGCCTTCACTAACCTCCCCAGCTTGCTATCCTGGGCCCATACACACCTAGCCTAGTCACTTAACAATGTATTTTGTCAGCTCCATAGTACTGCTTTACCCTAAACACACCCTAAAATGTGTACAAATGTTATTTGTGTCCTTAACCACTTAAGGACCGGACCATTATGCTGCCTAAGGACCAGAGGACTTTTTCCAATTTGGCACTGCGTCGCTTTAACTGCTAATTGCGCGGTCATGCAATGCTGTACCCAAACGAAATTTGCGTCCTTTTCTTCCCACAAATAGAGCTTTCTTTTGATGGTATTTGATCACCTCTGCCGTTTTTATTTTTTGCGCTATAAACGCAAAAAGACTGAAAATTTTGAAAAAAAAATGATATTTTCTACTGTTTGTTATAAAAAAAAATCCAATAAACTCAATTTTAGTCATACATTTAGGCCAAAATGTATTCGGCCACATGTCTTTGGTAAAAAAAATGTCAGTAAGCGTATATTTATTGGTTTGCGCAAAAGTTATAGCGTCTACAAACTAGGGTACATTTTCTGGAATTTACACAGCTTTTAGTTTATGACTGCCTATGTCATTTCTTGAGGTGCTAAAATGGCAGGGCAGTACAAACCCCTCCCAAATGACTCCATTTTGGAAAGTAGACACCCCAAGGAAATTGCTGAGAGGCATGTTGAACCCATTGAATATATTTTTTTATCCCAAGTGATTGAATAATGACAAAAAAAAAAAATATTTACAAAAAGTTGTCACTAAATGATATATTGCTCACACAGGCCATGGGCCTATGTGGAATTGCACCCCAAAATACATTCAGCTGCTTCTCCTGAGTACGGGGATACCACATGTTTAGAACACCCCAAGCTATTTGCTGAGAGGCATGTTGAGTCCATGGAATATTTTATATTTTGACACAAGTTGCGGGAAAGTAACACATTTTTTTTTTTTGCACAAAGTTGTCACTAAATTATATATTGCTCAAAGATGCCATGGGCATATGTCGAATTACACCCCAAAATACATTCTGCTGCTTCTCCTGAGTACGGGGATACCACATGTTTAGGATTTTTTGGGAGCCGCGTACAGGGCCCCGAAAACCAAGCACTGCCTTCAGGATTTCTAAGGGCATAAAATTTTGATTTCACTCCTCACTACATATCACAGTTTTGAAGGCCATAAAATGCCAAGATGGCACAAACCCCAGCCCAAATGACCCCATTTTGGAAAGTAGACACCCCAAGCTATTTGCTGAGAGGCATGTTGAGTCCATGAAATATTTTATTTTTTGACACAAGTTGCGGGAAAGTGACAAATTTATTTTTTTTTTGCACAAAGTTGTCACTAAATGATATATTTCTTACACAGGCCATGGGCATATGTGGAATTGCACCCCAAAATACATTTAGCTGCATCTCCTGAGTATGGGGATATCACATGTATGGGACTTTTTGGGAACCTAGCCGCATACGGAGTCCCGAAAACCAAGCACCGCCTTCAGGATTTCTAAGGGCGTAAATTTTTGATTTCACTCCTCACTACCTATCACAGTTTCGAAGGCCATAAAATGCCAAGATAGCACAAAACCCCCCAAAATGACGCCATTTTGGAAAGTAGACACCACAAGCTATTTGCTGAGAGGCATGGTGAGTATTTTGCAGCTCTCATTTGTTTTTGAAAATGAAGAAAGACAAGATAAATGTATTTTTTTTTCTTTTTTCAATTTTCAAAAGTTTGTGACAAAAAGTGAGGTCTGCAAAATACTCACTATACCTCTCAGCAAATAGCTTGGGGTGTCTATTTTCCAAAATGGGGTCATTTGGGGGGGGGGGGGTTGTGCCATCTGGGCATTCCATGGCCTCCGAAACTGTGATAGGCAAGGAAGAGTGAAATCAAAAATTTACGCCCTTAGAAAGCCTGAAGGCGGTACTTGGTTTTCGGGGTCCCGTACGCGGCTAGGCTCCCAAAAAGTCTCACACATGTGGTATCCCCGTACTCAGGAGAAGCAACAGAATTTATTTTGGGGTGTAATTTTACATATTCCCATGGCATGTTTGAGCAATATATCATTTAGTGACAACTTTTTGCATAAAAAAAAAAAATTGTCTTTTTCCCGCAACTTGTGTCACAATATAAAATATTCCAAGGACTCGACATGCCTCTCAGCAAATAGCTTGGGGTGTCTACTTTCCAAAATGGGGTAATTTGGGGGGGGGTTTTGAACTGTCCTGGCATTTTATGCACAACATTTAGAAGCTTATGTCACACATTACCCACTCTTCTAACCACTTGAAGACAAAGCCCTTTCTAACACTTTTTGTTTACATAAAAAAAAAAAATTTTTTTTTGCAAGAAAATTAAATTTGAACCCCCAAACATTATATATTTTTTTAAAGCAAATGCCCTACAGATTAAAATGGTGGATGTTTCATTTCTTTTTTCACACAGTAATTGCGCAGCGATTTTTCAAACGCATTTTTTGGGGAAAAAACACACTTTTTTAAATTTTAATGCACTAAAACACACTATATTGCCCAAATGTTTGATGAAATAAAGATCTCTTCTCTGCCCCCAAAGCATCTGACCACACCAAGATCGGTGTGATAAAATGCTTTCCCAATTTCCCAATGGCGCTGTTTACATCCGGCGAAATCTAAGTCATTAAATGCTCGTAGCTTCCGGTTTCTTAGGCCATAGAGATGTTTGGAGCCATTCTGGTCTCTGATCAGCTCTATGGTCAGCTGGCTGAATCACCGGCTGCATTTTCAGGTTCCCTGTTGGGACAGGAGAGCCAGAAAAAAACATGGAAGATGGTGGGGAGGGGGGGGAATTCTCTCCCACTGCTTGTAAAATCAGTCTAGAGGCTAATTAGCGGCTAGGATTGCTTTTACATGAAAGCTGACCGCTGGCTGAAAAGAATGATACCAAGATGATACCTAAACCTGCAGGCATCATTCTGGTATAACCACTCAAAGTCCAGCAACATACCAGTACGTTGCTGGTCCTTGTTGAGCATATATTGTAAACTTTTTTTTTCATGCAGCCTGTGGGCTGAACGAAAAAAAGAGATTGATCGGTGGGTATGCCCACCATTAGAATACCTCCCTTCATCCACCCACTTCTAAAGATAGGCATACATGCACCGTTTATATATGCCGAAGCATGGGGGCATCCTCCCGCAAAAGGCAGGAGCAAATCGCTCCTCCACCCACTGCTGCCCCCACGCTTCGGCATATATGCTGAAGTATGTAACTGTGGTGGTGAAATCACCTCAGACAGCACTGGAGTCACGGCTTTATGTATCGTGGGAGCAAACGCTGTTGCTGTCAAGATAAATAAATCCGCGCTGCAACTGAATGGCGTACCTGCTAAGCAAATGATGGTTAACAAAAAACAAAGTAACATCACAGTATAAAAGTAAGACTTACCATACCTGCAAAGCAAATACAAAAAAAAACATAGTAAAAAATAAAACATTTAACGCAACCTGTGCCTACCTAAAATATATATATATGCCGAAGCATGGGGGCATCCTCCCACAAAAGGCAGGAGCAAATCGCTCCTCCACCGACTGCTGCCCCCAGGCTTCGGCATATATGCTGAAGTATGTAACTGTGGTGGTGAAATCACCTCCGACAGCGCTGGAGTCACGGCTTTATGTATCGTGGGAGCAAACGCTGTTGCTGTCAAGATAAATAAATCCGCGCTGCAGCTGAATGGCGTACCTGAATACAAAAAAATGGTTAGAACACAGTAAACTATAAAAAAATTACATACCTGAAAAGCAAACATGATAAAACATAACAACAATAAAACATTGCAGAATAGAATACAGTAAAAAAGAGCAGAACAATAGAGAGAAAATAGAGAGAGAGAGAACAATAAAATGACAACTATTTTTGTTTTTTTTATTTTATATATTTTTTGTGTATTTTTTTTATTCCTTTTTTTTTTTAACATTTTTTTTTTATAACTGTAACTTTTAAAACTGTAACGGTTCCAGGTTTGGGTCTCTCAAAATGCGATGGCATCTTGGGAGACCCTGTGAAAGTGTGTCCTAGTCTGTGCAATGCTGTACCCTACGCTAAAACTCAACTAGTGTATGGTAGCGCTCAAAACATTCACCAATGCAAAGACCAGGATGGCCAGGACAGGAGGGACAATAATACCGGGTGTCACGCCTAAATCCGCGCTTGCTGCAGACACGTCATTTTCTTTGGGGGGGCTCGTTGGGTATGGGTACTCGGGAGGACATATTGAATATGCCTCTCATGCAGCCGGCTTACTGCATTTGGTTGGGGAAGGTGAGGTGGAGCACCGTCTGGAAAAAGAAGGGCTCTGACGATCTCTTCCGGGAATGTAAGGAAGGATCCAGTCCGTCCTGAAGCTCTGTATAGCACATGAGTGTTCAGCAAAGCCAATTTAAATAAATAAACAGACACTTTTTTGTACCAGCGTCTGGCCTTATGGGCAACTAGGTACGGCGCCAACAACTGGTCGTTGAGGTCCACCCCTCCCATATTTTGGTTATATTCGTGGACACAGAGGGGTTTCTCCACAACACCAGTCGCCGGAGTAATTTGGACCGTCGTGTCTGCATGAAGGGAGGTAAGAACGAAAACATTCTTATTGTCCCTCCACTTCATAGCGAGCAAGTTATTACACTGCAAGCAGGCTGTGTCCCCCAGCCTAAGACAGGAATCTACAAGCTGCTGGGGAAAGCATCGGCGATTAGGTCGCACGGTGCCACATGCTCCAATCTGCTGATCAAACAAGTGACTAAAAAGTGGCACGCTCGTGTAATAATTGTCCACGTACAAGTGGTACCCCTTTCCGAATAAGGGTGACACCAAGTCCAAAACTATCTTGCCAGCACTTCCTATGTAGTCAGGGCAGTTTGTCGGCTCTACGTGACTATCTTTGCCCTCGTAAACCATAAAACTACATGTATAGCCTGTGGCCTTGTCACAGAGCTTATACATCTTGACCCCGTATCTGGCACGCTTGCTGGGAAGGTACTGTTTGAATGACAAGCGGCCAGAAAATTTAATCAGGGACTCATCAACGCACACAACTTGATGGGGAGTAAACAAGTCTGCAAAACTTTGGTTGAAGTGGTTTACGAATTTTGTAGAGCCGATCGTATTCAGGGTCTCCACGAGGACGACAGAGTTCATTGTCGTTGAAGTGCATGAACCGCAAAATCTGCTCGTATCGTGCCCTGGCCATGGAGGCAGAGAACACGGGCGCATGGTAAATTGGGTTAATATGACCGCAACTTACTCTTTTTATTCAAGCCCATGTTGAGGGAAAGGCCCAGAAAGAGCTTAAATCTCTGGCAAGGGAGGACTGGGGATTAGCGGCGATGTGTTGACCAGCGTATAAATTGCTTTGGTCCACAATAGATCTATAGAGATCTTCGGTGAAAAACAGTGAATAAAAATCCAGTGGCGTAAAATCAACTGTTTCCACCTGAATTCCGGGTTGGCCAGTGAATGGGGGAAGTACGGGTGCTGCAGAAGTGGTGAGTTCCCAATTCGGATTGGCGAATGCAGCAGGAAGGGCACTATGGGCACGACGGGCCTGTATTTGTCTTCTTGGTGGCAGCGGGACACTACTTGTGCTTGCCACCTCGCCAGCTTGAACTGCACTTATGGGACTCGCCACGTCACCAAGTGTTACTGCAGTGCTGGATGTACGACCAGGGTAAACTAGGCCGCTGGTGCTTGCCAGTTCACCAGAAGGAATAGCGGCGCTAGTACTTCTCTGCTCCATACGAGAGCCCTGTGGTTCTTGCACTTCAAGGACAGAAGAAGAAGATTGGGGTCTGGTACGCTTGACCTTGGCAAGGACCACAACTCCGTCTTCAGAGCTATCTGTCATGGAGCCGCTGTCCTCTACAGGATCGTATTCTGAGCCTGAATCTGACAGATGAGTGACTTCCTCTTCACTATCTGTCATGCTCAGAAACCTGTAGGCCTCTTCACTAGTGTACCTTCGATTTACCATTTTGGGCTCTAAATTTAGGGGTACACTAGTGAGACTCACAGGCAAAAAAGCTCCTGACTGTCAGCGACTGTATCAAAACGCTACCAAAAAACTGTTAGCGATCGCAGGGATCAGGCCTGACTCTGCGAACGCTGCAGTTATGTGTGCTTAGTGTTTTGTAAGTGTCAGTGATCGATCAATACTGCACTTGGGTGGGCTGGGCAGGGCTGGGCGGAGGGGCAAAACGCAGGTGGTAGCAGGTATCTGGGCTGATCCCGCTAACACTGTGTTTATGGGAACCCCAAACTACTGGGGACGCTAGTATAGATCTGATCGGATCAGATATCGATCCGCTCAGATACTATAGACCTAAGGGAGGTGTATGCTGCGTGCGTGGGTGTTAGCGGTACTGGCGCTAACCTGACGCTGCCTGGGGCGACGCAGACCTTATCTGACCCTAAAAATGTAACTTATATCACCGCCGGGCAATTAGGGGGTTAAACCTTTATAAGATAATAAACGGCGCGTGACCCTAAAACTATAAAAAACAAACTAACTAACCAGCGTCACCCGTAACAATTATACGGTGATCGCTGGTGAAAGGGTTAACTAGAGGGCAATCAAGGGGTTAAAACCTTTAGTAGGTAGTATATGGGGGTCCCTGTTGCTATAAAACACTGACAGCGAACCTTTATACTTACCTCCCTAACTAGTGTCACCTGTGTCACTAATACAGCGATCAGAAAAATGATTGCTTAGCGACACTGGCGACGGGGGGTGATCAAGGGGTTAACCTTTATTAGGGGGGGTTAGGGGGGTACCCTGGACATAAAGGGGGGTACCCCAGACCTAAAGGGGGCTAACCTAACTGCCCTAACACTTATAACTGTCACAAACTGACACCAATGCAAAAAAAAAAAAACTGCTATTGGTGTCAGTGTGACAGGGGGTACAGGGGGGTTATCGGGGGGTGATGGGGGGTGAAAAGTGTGCCTGGCGTGTTCTACTGTAAGTGTAGTGTTTGGTGTACTTACTTGGATGTCTTCTTTCCTCGGCGCCGGAACGAAAAGACCGGCTCGAGGAAGGATGACATCACTTCCTCTCCCTCTGTTTACATTACAGGGGCAGAGGAAGTCTGTCATTGGCCAGGAGCGATCGCGAGGGGGGAGCCACGAATGAGTGGCTTTCCCCTCACCTTTGATCGCCCCTGACCTGTATACGACTGCCGCAGGCACCAGGGAGGGTCCGATCGGACCCCCCACCCACGGGAAGGCAAGGACGTATATGTATGTCCTTTTGCCTGCCCGTGCCATTCTGCCGACGTATATCGTCGCGCGGCGGTCGTCAAGTGGTTAAATTCAGGCAGAGTGCAAGAGGCTTTTTTTGGGGGTCCCAAAATCATTTGGAACCCCCCCCCAACCGCTAAGTCAACCGATACCAATCCTCTTTCTGCTGACTTTGCCAAACCCATATACACTATACTTACCTCTTTTGTGGTCATATTTATGGATGAATTCACCAAAGCCCGTGAAGCTTGTGAAGATTATCTAGAGTACTTTGCGGGTAGGGGGGCCATTGATATGCCAGACAATGTTTAAGAAACATGTTAAAACTAAATTTTTTATTTAAACCTAAATAATATTTACTTTGATTTACTGCTTGTGTTTCTTTAAGCTGGCTCCTAGGTTATCCAATGGGCTTTTCCTTTTTGCCTTTTTGTTCAATAGTGCTAACGTAATTTTTTGGATACATGAGGTGATAATCTCTTCTTCAGCGAACTATTATGTTGTGGGTCTGCTGCACACACACACCTTTTTTTGTTGTTAATGTATGTAATGCATTACTGATAAAAATATTCATCATTTTCAGCACCATGACTGAAATTTGTGGAGTCAAGAAAATGGCCTGATTGTGGCAAATTATAAATCACTGTGGGTGTTATTTACTAAAGGGAATTCCACTTTGCTCTCCAAGTGCACTGCAAAAGTGCACTTGAAACTGCACTGAAAGTTCACTTGTAGTGCAAAGTGGATTTGCCTTTAGTAAAAAAAACCCCATTGTCACTGTAAACACCAACTTACTACAAAAATTGCTATTGAGCATTGAAAGAAGAAGCCACACATTGTTGAGTAGAAAACATTTTACTCAAAGCACATTCACATGTGCATTAGAAAAGGGGTTTTGAACAAACCAACATCTTTGGTGTATAGGAAAAGAGAAAAATTGAGCTAAAAAGTGTAAAAAGGAATGAGCTGCGACTAAAGGTGTTATACGACACTAAACAGAAACGAAAAAACAAAAAGTCGCGCTAGATAATGAGACTGGTGAAGCAATATGATATAAGCTCCCAATGGTAAATGCCAATAGACCACACTGAGTGCATGTGAAATTAGGCGGACCCAAAGCAAATATACAAAACTGGGTACACCCAACTAAATATAAAACAAACTGAATGGAGCATCAAACAAATGCAGATACAAAAATGACACGATATAAATGTATAAAAAGGCGACGGTGAGTTATCCAGTGACTAAATTGCAAAATATGATAAAAATTAATCCATAGTGAAAGAAAAATCAATCCATGGTGAAAATAAAAATAAAAAGAACAAAACATAAGTGTAAGTCCATAAAAAACTGATGATAATCAAAAAGTGATGTGCCGTGAAGTTCCACACTAGAGTGACAGGTGAGAAGTTTTCTCCACCACAAAAAGGACTGCCGCTTACCAGAAATCAGTGGTCCTTTATTACAGGGGACCACCACGAGCAGATGGCTGTAACTCCAGCCCGGGATCTCACTGGCATGCACTAGGTTCCTCAGCATCAGTGTAAACGGTCCGTAGATGGATCGATATAGTAGGCAATGTATTCATCATGAAAAAAAAAAAAGCCTCACATAGCGTAAATCCTTACATTTATTAGAATTTAAAAGAAGACAATTGAACACTTACAGAACGGTGAATAATGGTAGGCAAATAGGACATAAAATAACGAGCCGTCCGGCTTCTAAGCAGCACGTAGCTTCAGGGACTGATCGTACAGCGGTGACGTAAGAACGTAGCTCCTCCTGTTGTGGTGACTATTTCAAACAAAGGAAAGGATTGCGCTCAGTGCCTGAAAAATTAGTGATAAAGATTAGTGAAAAAAATGAACGGTCCTGCTGCTATGCACTATAACCCCGATATAAGGGCACACAAACATAAATAATTTTAGAAAGTGCAGCGCTGGACTAATAAATAGTGATAAATACTATTAAAAATACAGTATCAAAAACCATGTCTTTCGTGATATATATAGACTGCTCTTAGAGTGTTAAGTCAAAAAGCATATATGCAACAGCAAAAAAATGAGTGAATAAATTCAACTTTCCATGCAGATTCAGAAATGAGTTTCCATCATTCAGCATTTACCCAACAGTAGAAGTGAGAACTTATTAGAAACTTGTGTAGTATATGGGGTGCTCATACGATTATTCTAACAATACATAGGGTGCTCAAATAAAAATACTAAACAGCGAAAATATATAAATGTGAATAAATCATAAAAGTCCAAATGTATTGTAGATACTCTATATATAGTCTATATAGGTGCAGGGTTGGATCTTCAACATACACCCTCCATGCAGGTGTGAGGATGGATCCTTACATGCAGTGTTGCCCACCACCAGGTAGTAAAATTGAAGGCTTACCAAAAAGCCTGTGACCGCCCTTATTCAGGGGAGTCCAAACAGGCTTAGCAGACGAGATCAATTCACTCTGGGGGTAGTTCAAAGGACACCGCTGAGTGGGTACGTCGAACTCCTTCAAGGACAGCCAGCCAGCAACAGCCACAGAAGCCTCATATAATCCTGTCGCAGGATCACCTCTCGAAGGACCGCTTGTAATGACTCCAGCACATCCAGCATAAAAAATATTTTAGGTGCCCAGAAAGGAAACAAAAGGAAAAGAAGGCCCCGCTGGTGCAAATAACTTTCGGCTATTTATTCCATGATTCAGGCAAATAAAGTACAAAAAACTTTTAAAAATCGATTAAAAACTGAAAAACGACACTATCGCCATTTAAACAGAAGGTGCGCATGCGCGGTGCATTCAGTGTTGTGACCCTACGGCCGTTTCGTCACAACTGACGTCATCAGGGGTACGCACCGATGCACGCGCATGCGCATTAAATACCCGGGCATCAGACTGGAAAGCGCTGTAATTGGTTTGTAAGAAGCAAAGCCCAGCTGCAATGGATTCTATCCGATTTCAACGATCTACTTAAACAGATAGTCGCCACAAATGTGAAGATCATTAATAATTAAAAAGAATTAAAAAGAAAAAGTTATCAAATCAATGGGTCTAATTATATGGAAGTAACAGCATAGAGACATTTCATTGGTGCCATCTAGTGGAGCATTAAGGGCATTACATCAAAACTAGTGACAACTTTAGACCATACACTTTTATGGGAAAAAATGGAAGTTTATTAAACAGTCCATTATCCCAAAAAGATCATTATTATAAAAAATTATTAATTAGCTTCCATAGATGTACAGAGACCCATAAAAAGAAACAGGAAAGAGTACTTGGGCATATAAATGCCTATTATGAAACCAAAAACATAGCTCTCTTCCAAAATCAATTTTAAAATACATAAAAATTACCATTTTAAAATAACAATTATTATCTGAAGTTTATTCATGATGGGAGAGAAAGTATTGAATACTTTCTCTCCCATCATGAATAAACTTCAGATAATAATTTGATTATGGTTCACGATCTATTTTAGTATTTTCTCGGTATTGAACTACGAGTTTGTTATTTTAAAATGGTAATTTTTATGTATTTTAAAATTGACTTTGGAAGAGAGCTATGTTTTTGGTTTCATAATAGGCATTTATATGCCCAAATACTCTTTCCGGTTTCTTTTTATGGGTCTCTGTACATCTATGGAAGCTAATTAATAATTTTTTATAATAATGATCTTTTTGGGATAATGGACTGTTTAATAAACTTCCATTTTTTCCCATAAAAGTGTATGGTCTAAAGTTGTCACTAGTTTTGATGTAATGCCCTTAATGCTCCACTAGATGGCACCAATGAAATGTCTCTATGCTGTTACTTCCATATAATTAGACCCATTGACTTGATAACTTTTTCTTTTTAATTCTTTTTAATTATTAATGATCTTCACATTTGTGGCGACTATCTGTTTAAGTAGATCGTTGAAATCGGATAGAATCCATTGCAGCTGGGCTTTGCTTCTTACAAACCAATTACAGCGCTTTCCAGTCTGATGCCCGGGTATTTAATGCGCATGGGTGTATGTTGAAGATCCAACCCTGTACCTATATAGACTATATATAGAGTATCTACAATACATTTGGACATTTATGATTTATTCACATTTATATATTTTCGCTGTTTAGTATTTTTATTTGAGCACCCTATATATTGTTAGAATAATCGTATGAGCACCCCATATACTACACAAGTTTCTAATAAGTTCTCACTTCTACTGTTGGGTAAATGCTGAATGATGGAAACTCATTTCTGAATCTGCATGGAAAGTTGAATTTATTCACTCATTTTTTGGTGACTATTTCGCCCACTTCATAAACCTCTTCCTCCTCATCCTCTGCTTGTGGTTTTGGGATTACCGCTTCTTCAGGAGGTGTGGGGTTCGTGGTGTCCTCAGATGTCCCGAGTCTTTTCTCCCCTATGTGAAAAAAATAGGTATACTTAGCACACAGATATTTGAGGGCAGAAATAGGAATATGAAACAGTGCTTCGAAGTGTCATACAATTGTCTGTTTTGGCAGAGTTGCAAGTTGAAGAAATTTTTATTTCCTTTCTAAAGCTGGAATACTTACCTTTTTTGTTAAAGTTTCACACATGGAGACACCCCTAGTATCCACTGGAGCACCTGTGTTGGACACCCTAAAAAGTTTGTTCTGGTGTCCTACACTAGTGCTCCTGCGTCCAGATGTGTAAACAGCTGCTGAGTGTCCTCTCCTTACACTGAATCAATTTTCAATTTAATTTGAGTTACAAACCCATCTAGACAACAAACTTCTTTTAATACAAATAGGCCTGAACAAATGTAGTTAACCTGTATCTGCAAAAAACATCTTATAAGTGGGCGAACGAACAATGTTTCCTACGACCGATTACTGTGCCCGTGAACATGAAAGTTGCCATTTTAAAATGTACAACAGTAAAGAAAAGCACATGGAGCAGCATGCAAGTAAGATTAATTATAGGACCACATGACAACTACTGTATTTATTGGCGTATAACACTCACTTTTTCACCATGAAAATCGGGTGCAAATAGTGCATGCGTGTTATACGCCAATACTTCAGTTTTAGCTGCCTCGGAGGGGACAGGGAGGAGGGGCAGGACGAGCACCGTCAGATTACATACAGTGAGAATCTCCTGTTTACTTGGCGGCCTCTGTAATAGGAACTCCCATCTCCTGGGCCGCCATTGGACCACTGTTCTGTCTATCATAGGAGATTCTCACTGTATGTAATCTGGCGCTCGTCCCGCCCCCCTCCCTGTCCCCTCTGGGCTGCAGATGGGCATCGATCAGGCTACACTGATGGCAATGGTGAGGCTGCATTGATGTGGACTGATGAGGCTGCATTGATGGCACTTGTGAGGCTGAAGATGGGCACTGACCCTTATTTTACTTCAAAGTATCTTATTTAAAATGTAAGTTTTTTTCCTGAAATTTCCCTCTTAAAATGAATGTGCGTGTTATACGCCTGTGCGTGTTATACGCCGATAAATACGGTACTTACTTTTTTGAAGAACTCTCCTGATCTTTCTGTACTGATCCTGCTCCCTCAATTTCAGGTCTGACCATCGATTCCTCAATTGATCCTTGGACCGCCGTACCCCAAAATTCCTGTGCAGACTATTCACAACTTTAGTCATGATCTTGGCCTTTCTCAAATTTGGGTTTGGGTAAGGTCCATGCTTCCCGTCATAGTTGGCCCTTTTCAAAATGTCCACCATCTCCACCATCTCTACAAAGGACATATTTGAGGCCTTAAATCTCCCCCGGGATCGGGACGTTTGTGGCTCCAGGCTTTCAACATTGCTGCTCTTTTCTGCATGCACCTGCTCTTTCTTGGCAATGTGCTCTCCCCACTGCGCCGAAAGAGAAGGGGCGGGGAATATACTAGAAAGAACGTCAGGGGCGGGCAGAGTATCACGCATGCGCAGTGTATATAAAGCGTAATACGTGTGTGTCATACATACGATCTGTGAGCGGAGGACGGAGTAGCAGAAGCGACGATCCTTATAACAAAGGTACAATTTTAACTTGGTGCATCAGTGGCCTATACTGCTTATAGATTGAGGCCTATATTGGGACAAGATTAGGAGAGTTTCGTCTGACATTAGGGTTTGTCTTGTGTTGTGTCTTGCAGAGAAAATGGATCCCTTCAATGATAGGGAATTTCTAGGAATATTCATTGATATGTTCAGGGAGCTGCCCTGTCTGTGGCAGGTGAACCACACATTTTTTAATAATCAAAGAGACATTCAGTGTTGGAGAAAATGCTTGAATTTGTGAAGCCGGTGATCCCTACGGCAGACATCAAGTATTTAAAGTCCAAAATTGGTGGCCTGAGGAGCACTTATAATGGGGAGCTCAAGAAGGTCCAGGATTCCCTGAGATCAGGAGCAGCAGATGACGATTATGTACGCAGGCTGTGGTACTATGACAGACTGCATTTTCTGGCAGGCCAGAGGGAACCCAGGCCAGCACTCTCCACTCTTCCTTCAAGGCTTCCTTCCCCCCCAGCTGAGGCTTCCGATGTCCAACCTGGGCCTTCCAGGCAGCAACATGTGGAGGAGCCCAGCTTGAGTCAGGTATAGCATTCTTAAAAATATTTCTGGTTGTCAAATTAATGATGTTAACTAGATGTTAGTTTTGATCACTAATTTAGGATTTCCCAAAGTCTTTTACATATCAATAGACAGTAGTGGCCACAAATGATTGGGACAAGAATGAAAAATGCCGGGGCCAAAATGATAGTGGTTTCTATTTATTAACATTCAATTTGCAACAGTCATGAACTGAAAATTGTGTGTGATTGCTGAACAAAAAACTAAAACTATGTCCCTTTTTCATACACAGCAAAGTCTCAGCCAGGCAATGGAAAGTGGCAGCCAGGAGGTGGCCGGGCCCAGTAGCCTGCCCGAATCCCAGGTCCCTCCCCTCCGCATTCCAACACAAAGTCCCAGGAAGAGGAGTAACCTGGAGGAGGCTGCAATTGGCCTCTTTCGGAAGGCTAATGCGGCCCTCAGAACCCCCCCAATAATCAAGAGAAATATGCCTACATGGCAGCCTGCAAAATGCAGGAAATGGAGGAGGACCAACGCCTCTTATGTGAGTATCTGATCTTACAAGGCCTAAATAAGGGGTTGAGAGGCGAACTCACAAACCAAAGCCACTTTTGTGAGATCAACCATGGTCCTCCTCCTCCTCCACCTCCACCTCCTCCATCTCCTTCCACAACTACAACACCAGAGCCACAGCCTGAAAGGAAGCCTGGAAGGAAGTGTGTAAGGAAGACCAGAGTGTGATGACCTGGCTTCAGTCTGGTCTGACAAAAGATGCAGGCTGTGGTATGACCACAGCCTGTTGACATATATGTCATCTGCTTCTGTTCCTGATCTCTTGGAGTCCTGGACCGGATTGTGCTCACTATTATAAGGACTCTTCAGGCCACCAATTTTGACTGAAAATTATTCATGTGTGTCCTGGGGTACAAAGGCTTCTCAAATATCAGCAGTTTCTCCAGCGTTGCCTTCATCTTTATTTTGTTATGACCTAGAATAAATGGATTTTTTTTTCCTGAAATACTTGCCTATGTGTTTTACTTAAAAAAGAACAGTTTGTTTGTGAGTAGGCAGGTACATTTCCAAAATGCAATGTCAAATTAACAAGGGACACCAACACAAACCAACCTCCTTGAGATTAACAAATATCATAATGGTGTTGTGGTAACTTGAAACACAAAACGAGAAAAATTATTATGGAGATCCCTATAAAAAAATTAATTAAAATAGGAGATCTTGATAAAAAAAAAAAAGAAACAATATATAAACAAAAATTAGAAACATTATTATAGAGATCTGACAAAAATATATATATATTATTCATGAGATCACAAGAAATAATAAAGGAATCAGTTTGTGAGAACTCTGTGTGAATATGAGCAGCAAAACAACTTCATTATTCTAGCATTATAAAGAAGAAGAGAATGCGCTGCATTAAACTATTTTGAAAATTGCAGCGTGATGAATGTGCTATCTCCATTACGAATGCTAGTTTTACCAGACCGAGCGCTTCCGTCTCGTAATTTATTCTGAGCATGCGTGGCATTTTGTGCGTCGGAATTGTGTACACACAATTGGAATTTACGACAACGGATTTTGTTGTCGGAAAATTTGAGATCCTGATCTCAAATTTTGTGCAACGGAAATTCTGATGGAAAATGTCCAATTGAGCCTACACACGTCCGGAATTTCCAACAAAAAGCTCCCATCGAACATTTTCCGATGGAAAATCCGTCCGTGTGTACGGGGCATAAGAGTGTATATCCATCTGCATTTTTTTGTAGAATGGAATTATCAAAGTTCCCGACGACGGGGCTTAAGTCACCACCCTTTATGTCATTAACATGGTCAGGGATATGTTCCTAGAATTTTCTTTTCGTTTTCCCCACATAAATGGCATTGCAGGGACATCTCAATCTATACACAATACCCATTGTCTGGCATCACACAAAGTGTCTACTCTTCCATATTTTACCATTTGGTAATTTCCAAACATTTCTCCACAAATTCACAGAAATTACAGTCTCCACATCAAAAAGTACCTAATGGCAGTCCCATACAAGGGCCACCGCTGTGCCTTGTATCATATTGGCTCCTGACAATTATGTCCTTAACCACTTGACAACTGGGCACTTAAACCCCCTTCGTGACCAGACCAATTTTCAGCTTTCAGCGCTCTCACACTTTGAATGACAATTACTCAGTCATGTAATACTGTACCCAAATGAATTTTGTGTCCTTTTTTTCATACAAATACAGCTTTCTTTTGGTGGTATTTGATCACCTCTGGGCTTTTTATTTTTTGCGCTATAAATGAAAAAAGACAGAAAATTTAGAAAAAAAACGCATTTTCTTCATTTCTGTGAAAAAATTTTGCAAATTATTAATTTTTCTTAATAAATTTTGGCCACAATTTATACTGCTACATATCTTTGGTAAAAATAACCAAAATTAGTGGATATTATTTGGTCTGTGTGAAAGTTATAGAGTCTACAAGTTGTGGTGCAAATCATAAAAAATTGATCACACCTGATGTACTGGTGGCCTATCTCATTTCTTGTGACCTGAACAAGTCAGGACAGTACAAATACCCCCCAAATGACCCCTTTTTTGAAAGTAGACATTCCAAGGTATTCAGTAAGATGCATGGTGAGGTTTTTGATGTTGTCATTTTTTCCCACAAAGTCTTTGCAAAATGAAGATTTTTTTTTTCCCTCCCATAAAATTGTCATTGTAATTGGTTATTTCTCTCACATGGCATGTGTATACCACAAATGACACCCCAAAATACATTCTGCTACTCCTCCTAAGTAGGGATGAGCTTCGAGTTCGAGTCGAACTCATGTTCGACTCGAACATTGGCTGTTCGCTAGTTCGCCGAACAGCGAACAATTTGGGGTGTTCGCGGCAAATTCGAATGCCGCGGAACACCCTTTAAAAGTCTATGGGAGAAATCAAAAGTGCTAATTTTAAAGGCTAATATGCAAGTTATTGTCATAAAAAGTGTTTGGGGACCTGGGTCCTGCCCCAGGGGATCAATGCAAAAAAAAGTTTTAAAAACGGCCGTTTTTTCAGGAGCAGTGATTTTAATAATGCTTAAAGTCAAACAATAAAAGTGTAATATCCCTTTAAATTTCGTACCTGGGGGGTGTCTATAGTATGCCTGTAAAGGGGCTCATGTTTCCTGTGTTTAGAACAGTCTGACAGCAAAATGACATTTTGAAGGAAAAAACTCATTTAAAACTACCCGCGGCTATTGCATTGCCGACAATACACATAGAAGTTCATTGATAAAAACGGCATTGGAATTCCCCAAAGGGGAACCCCGAACCAAAATTAAAAAAAAAAAAATGACGTGGGAGTCCTCCTAAATTCCATACCAGGCCCTTCAGGTCTGGTATGGATATTAAGGGGAACCCCGGCCAAAATTTAAAAAAAAAATGACGTGGGGTTCCCCCTAAATTCCATACCAGACCCTTCAGGTCTGGTATGGATTTTAAGGGGAACCCCGCGCCAAAAAAAAAAAAAACGGCGTGGGGTCCCCCCAAAAATCCATACCAGACCCTTATCCGAGCACGCAAACTGGAAGGCCGCAGGAAAAGAGGGGGGGACAAGAGTGCGCCCCCCCTCCTGAACCGTACCAGGCCACATGCCCTCAACATTGGGAGGGTGCTTTGGGGTAGCCCCCCAAAACACCTTGTCCCCATGTTGATGAGGACAAGGGCCTCATCCCCACAACCCTGGCCGGTGGTTGTGGGGGTCTGCGGGCGGGGGGCTTATCGGAATCTGGAAGCCCCCTTTAACAAGGGGACCCCCAGATCCCGGCCCCCCCTGTGTGAAATGGTAAGGGGGTACTTACCCCTACCATTTCACTAAAAAAACTGTCAAAAATGTTAAAAATGACAAGAGACAGTTTTTGACAATTCCTTTATTTAAATGCTTCTTCTTTCTTCTATCTTCTTTCATCTTCTGGTTCTTCTGGTTCTTCTGGCTCTTCTGGTTCTTCCTCCGGCGTTCTCGTCCAGCATCTCCTCCGCGGCGTCTTCTATCTTCTTCTCCTCGGGCCGCTCCGCACCCATGGCATGGGGGGAGGCTCCCGCTCTACTCTTCTTCTTTTCTTCTCTTCTTCTCTTCTTCATTTTCTTCTCCGGGCCGCTCCGCAATCCATGCTGGCATGGAGGGAGGCTCCCGCTGTGTGACGGCGCTCCTCGTCTGACAGTTCTTAAATAATGGGGGCGGGGTCACCTCTGACGCACAGGACATAACGGGACTTCCCTGTGGCATTCCCCGTGACGTCACAGGGAAGTCCTGTCAAGTCACCGTGCGTCAGAGGGGGGCGGGGACACCGGGTATGGCGATGCCACATGTGTGGGACTTTTTCACAGCCTGGGCACATAGAGAGGCCCAACATGCAGGGAGCACCATCAAGTGTTCTAGGTGCATAAATGATACATCTAACTTGTTAACTACCTATTACACTTTTGAAGGCCCTGGAGCACCAGGACAATGGAAACGCCCACAAATGACCCCATTTTGGAAAGCTAACACCACAACGTATAATCTATGAGGCATAATGAGTCTTTTGAACGGTTCATTTTTTTCCAGAAGTTTTTGGAAAATGTGGAAAAAAATGACAACGCATTTTTTTTTTACACAAAGTTGTCCATTTATAAGATATTTCCAACACGTAGCATGTACATAGCAAACATGACACCCCAAAATACATTCTGCTACTCCTCCTGAGTATGGCGATACCACATGTGTGAGACTTTTACTCAGCCTGGCCACATACAGAGGCACAACATTGAAATAGCACCTTCAGGCATTCTAGGAGCATAAATTACACATCTCATTTCTCACCCACCTATTACACTTTTGAAGGCCCTGGAGCACCAGGACAATGGAAACGCCCACAAAATGACCCCATTTTGGAAAGCTAACACCCCAACGTATAATCTATGAGGCATAATGAGTCTTTTGAACGGTTCATTTTTTTCCAGAAGTTTTTGGAAAATGTGGAAAAAAATGAAAACGCATTTTTTTTTACACAAAGTTGTCCATTTATAAGCTATTTCCAACACATAGCATGTACATAGCAAAAATGACACCTCAAAATACATTCTGCTACTCCTCCTGAGTATAGCGATACCACATGTGTAAGACTTTTACACAGCCTGGCCACATACAAGGAACACCGTCAGGTGTTCTAGGGACAAATAGCATGCACATACCAAGAATTACACCTCAAAATATATTCTGCTGAGCAAAGGGTAAAAAAAAAGATTACCTGTGGTTTTAGTAGCACAGTTGTCCACAGGAGGATAGCACTGGTCCGGGCAGCAGGCAGGAACTTGGTCAGCAAAAGCGAACGCAATTGTCCAGGCAACAGGCAGGAACACTGTCCATAGTCAGTACAGGCAGCAGGCAGGGATACTGTCCATATACAGTCCAGGGTCAGTGCAGGCAGAGATTGTCAGCAGTGCCAAAATATTGATCCTGGTAGTAGGCAGGAACATGGTCCATCCATTTGGTATGGTCAGTTCATGCGACAGGCATAGGCATGATGGCATAGGTCCTACAGGCAGTAGGGCCTCGTTCAGGACAGAATGGGGACAGGGGTAGAGGCTTCTCCCACCCAAATCTCTTTGAAGCCTCCGAGTCTCCAGACCCTAATCTAGGAATGAGAAAACAAAAAAAATGTTTTCTTCATCCAGAAAAACAATTCTGGAGCCCCTCACATATGTGAGACCCCTGTGTTATGAATCCCACTGGCCCACTAGTCCAGTGGCAGGGTACAAGATCAGTCCAAGAGGCAGGCAAAAAGGATGGTCAAACAGTCCAGGGTCAGTTCCAGATCAGGCAGAGGTATGAACAGAATCGGTAGGCAGAAGCGTGGTCGAAAAACAAGCCAGGGTCAGTTACAGAGCAAGTAGAGGCATAAGGGGTGTGAAGGTAAATGGCAGGAAGTGAGGGTTATGTTTACCATACTTCACTAATAATTTAGTGAAGTATGGTAGCGGCGGAAACAGTCAACTATACAGAGGCCTGGTTGGGAAGGACATTGGGGACAATAAATAAATAGTAGTGTCTCTTCTCACTCCTCCTTTGGTACACACCCGGCATTTTTTCTGCCGTTTTTGGCCTGTTGGTCTGGGGGGGATTTTTTCGGGAAAGTGGCGTTCGGAGAGTCTACTAATCACATCGGATCGAATGGTTTCTGGTGGGCCGTTCGGGAATACAAGGGCAGTGGTGATTTCATCCTGGTATCCAAGGAAGGATTTGGGGCTTGTAGTGGATTTATGATAAATAACATAGCTGTTATATATGGCCAAATTGAACAAATAAATGGAAACTTTTTTATACCACTGGTATGTTCTTCTCGTGGCAAGGTAGGGTTCGAGCATCTGGTCGTTGAAGTCGACACCCCCCATATACTTGTTGTATTCGTAGATACATGTTGGCTTTTGGATTACCCCATTCCTCCTGGTTATCTCCACGACGGTGTTATTGTGGATTGATGAAAGCACGTAGATGTCCCTTCTGTCCCTCCACTTCACAGCCAGAATATCCTCATTCCGTAAGCTCGCCATCTCCCCTCTTCTCAGCTTTTTGTTCACCAGGCTGAGGAAAGCCCTTCCGGTTCTTCCTTACGGTGCCACACGCTGGAGTCTTCTGTCTGTGAAGATTTCGGAACAGGGGCAGACTAGTGTACAAATTGTCCACATACAGATGGTAGCCTTTCTCCAGGAGTGGGTTTATGAGTTCCCAAACGACTTTCCCACTCAATCCAATGTATTCTGGGCAATTAGAGGGATGTAGCTGGGTGTCCTTCCCTTCCTATACCATGAAGGCATAGGTATATCCTGTAGCTCGGTCGCATAATTTATACATTTTCACCCCATAGCGGGCCCTTTTGGTGGGAATAAATTGTTTTATGCCCAACCTGCCATTAAATTTGACCAGGGACTCATCCACACATATGTGCTGGTCTGGGGTAAATAACTGGGGGAAGATATCAGAAAAATATTTTAGTAGTGGGCGAATTTTATAAAGCTTGTCAAAATTTGGGTCATTTCGGGGAGGGCACTGGGTATTGTCATTGTAGTGTAGGAATCTCATAATCATGAGATACCTGGTCCTGGGCTTTACAGAGGAAAAGATGGGCATGTGGTGGATGGGGAGGGTAGACCAATAGGAACGTAATACATTTTTTTTGGTGGGATTGACGACAGATGGCACTGATATGTGGCACTGATACGTGGCAATGATACGTGGCAGGTGACACTGACAGGTGGCACTGATGTGGCAGGTGACACTGACAGGTGACACTGATGTGACAGGTGACACTGATGTGGCAGGTGACACTGACAGGTGACACTGATGTGGCAGGTGACACTGACAGGTGGCACTGATGTGGCAGGTGACACTGACAGATGGCACTGACGACAGATGGCACTGACAGATGGCACTGATGACAGATTGAAGCAGTAATGAGCACTGTGGCACTGATGTGGCACTGTATGGGCACTGTAGGGTGTTTCACTAAAAGCTTGGCACTCACAGTTCACAGATCGCTCTCCCTCCTCACACACGGTCTCTGTGTGAGGAGAGAAAGCCGGCAATGAGAGATGATCTCATATGTTTACATTTGAGATCATCTCTCATTGGAAGCTCAGATCGCGCTGTAAACGGCCGCTGTGATTGGCCGTTTACGGCAATCTGTGACTGGCTGTGTCCAAGGGACACAGGCAGAGCAGAATTTCCCCGGGAGCGCGCATCGCGGAAGTGAACAGGAGGCCGTCCAGGGACGCCCTCCCGGCAATTGGAGTCCGCGCTGTAGCCATCTTTCGGCTATAGCGCGGATGCCTAGTGGCTAAGCAACCTATTTTTGCTGTAAATGATCTTTTGGGGTTCCATCTACTAGTTCTTTCAGAATTTCATCATTTGTTAGAATATGACAATGTTTCTGCATTATATTTTGAATCCATTTGGATTGTTTGTTATACAGTGGGGACGGAAAGTATTCAGACCCCCTTGAATTTCACTTTTTGTTATATTGCAGCCATTTGCTAAAATCATTTAAGTTTATTTTTTTTTCCTTATTCATGTACACACAGCACCCCATATTGACAGAAAAACACAGAATTGTTGACATTTTTGCAGTTTTATTAAAAAAAGAAAAACTAAAATATCACATGGTCCTAAGTATTCAGACCCTTTGCTGTGACACTCATATTTAACTCAGGTGCTGTCCATTTTTTCTGATCATCCTTGAAATGGTTCTACACCTTCATTTGAGTCCAGCTGTGTTTGATTATACTGATTGGACTTGATTAGGAAAGCCACACACCTGTCTATATAAGAGCAAAATGGGTAGAGATCAGTTTTTCCAGAAGTGCTGGAAAGATTTTTTATGTACCAACATCCCTGAGAATAATAAAGCATATCTGTCTATATAAGACCTTACAGCTCACAGTGCATGTCAGAGCAAATGAGAATCATGAGGTCAAAGGAACTGCCTGAAGAGCTCAGAGACAGAATTGCAGCAAGACACAGATCTGGCCAAGATTACAAAAAAATTCTGCTGCACTTAAGGTTCCTAAGAGCACAGTGGCCTCCATAATCCTTAAATGGAAGATGTTTGGGACGACCAGAACCCTTCCTAGAGCTGGCCGTCTGGCCAAACTGAGCTATCGGGGGAGAAGAGCCTTGGTGAGAGCGGTAAAGAAGAACCCAAAGATCACTGTGGCTGAGCTCCAGAGATGCAGTCGAGAGATGGGAGATAGTTGTAGAAAGTCAACCATCACTGCAGCCCTCCACCAGTCGGGGCTTTATGGCAAAGTGGCCCGACGGAAGCCTCTCCATGCAGTTTGCTAAAAAACACCCGAAGGACTCCAAGATGGTGAGAAATAAGATTCTTTGGTCTGATGAGTCCAAGATAGAACTTTTTGGCCTTAATTCGAAGCGGTATGTGTGGAGAAAACCAGGTACTGCTCATCACCTGTTCAATACAGTCCAAACAGTGAAGCATGGTGGTGGCAGCACCATGCTCTGGGGGTGTTTTTCAGCTGCAGGGACAGGACGACTGGTTGCAATCGAGGGAAAGATGAATGCGGCCAAGTATAGGGATATCCTGGATGAAAACCTTCTCCAGAGTGCTCAGGACCTCAGACTGGGCTGAAGGTTTACCTTCCAACAAGACAATGACCCTAAGCACACAGCTAAAATAACGAAGGAGTGGCTTCACAACAACTCCGTGACTGTTCTTGAATGGCCCAGCCAGAGCCCTGACTTAAAACCAATTGAGCATCTCTGGAGAGACCTAAAAATGGCTGTCCACCAACGTTTACCATCCAACCTGACAGAACTGGAGAGGATCTGGAAGGAGGAATGGCAGAGGATCCCCAAATCCAGGTGTGAAAAACTTGTTGCATCTTTCCCAAAAAGACTCATGAATGTATTAGACCAAAAGGGTGCTTCTACTAAATACTGAGCAAAGGGTCTGAAAAATTTAAGGGAGTCTGAATACTTTCAGTCCCCACTGTATGTAGTGATAAATCGCAGGCCATAATTGTCAAGAGTCACCTTGCCCTGAAATAGAAGAAGGTCCCTCTGGCTTTCTTTAGCTCTCTTGTAGGCTCGCTTCAGACATTTTTTACTATATCCTCTGGGCAGAAATCTTTGTTGCAACTTCCCAGCCTCTGTTTTAAAGGCTGTGGGGTCAGAGTAATGACACCCTATTGAAATGCAGTGTCAATTAACTTGAAAAATTCACATTTATAGTTATCTAAAACTTGACAGCCAATCTTACTGTACCAGGTTTTGTTATTTACAATACGATAGCACATTCTTTCAAATTGGGCATCGGACATTAATTTTACCTCCCTTGTCTGATGGTTATACTACTAATTCTCTATTGTCTTGTAAGTCCTGAAGCACCTTACTAAGATTGGGGGGAAGATTCTCCTGTTTTCTCCTAAGGGGTAATGCTTCTACGTCCTGTGTTACCAGCTTTACAAATAGGTCAGTTTTGGTATTGTTCTTGTTTGGGAATTTTTTGGAGTTCTTAAATCTTCATTTTTCAGGGTCCACATGCTCCTGGGTGGTGTCCGGTTCTGGCTGAAGAGGTCAAATTATATCGAGTTGCGATTCTTTTTCCAGTTCAATTAACATCAAAGCCTAAGGCCTGTATGAGTCAATAAATGTATAACCTAAAGGTATCTTTCCCTTTTGCTTTTTCTGAGCGGTCTGTGTTGTCTCCAACTTTAAAAAAATGATCCAACTGATTAGTTATTGCTTTAAGGACTGCTATTGCCTTTTCTGTGCTTACCTTATGTGAAACCCTAGAAATGGAAGTGCCCCTACTAGTGCCCTCCACCAAAGAAGCTTTAGAAGTGCGTGCTATTTTTGCCATTTGTGAAATTTGTGAAGAGTTACCACCACCACCACGTGAAGAGTTCTGTTCCTCATTTTTTTCGTTTTCCTGGTATATCATGTCCGATGCAGTGCCCAAAAGATAAACGAGTGCTCATATGTGAAGATACTGAAGATGCCTGTGATTCTTCACAGTTCAGTGTTATCATCATAAGAATGCTGTTTGCGATTATAGGTTCGTGAAGGACGTTGTTGTGTGTGAGACCATTTATATGCTCTTACACTCAAAAATACATGAGAAATAAAAGTACAAGGACATCAATGTCTGGGTCACATCAATCAGTAAATGGTGTTTGAAGTCATAGTCTTCACTTGGAAATGCGATAATCTTAACTACCAAGACCTGAAGTGTGTCTTGGCCTAGCTGGTCAGTATGCCTAAAAGAGGGCAAAAAGAGACACGAAGTGGGTGTGGTGTGAAAGTTTCAATGAAGGGCCAGCAACAACCATCAGTCCAGAAAATAGCAAATGCCCGGATGACTATAGAAAAGGGGTTTACGTATGTAATGCAGAGTAAACACGAGCGGACTTTTCTATCGGACTGGTCCGACGGACCGAGTCTGGCGGACAGTCCGATCGTGTGTGGGCTTCATCGGACCTTTAGCAGACTTTTTCTGGCCGAAAGTCTGACGGACTTTAGATTTGGAACATGCTTCAAATCTTTAAGTCGTAACTCCGCCGGACCCAGAAATCCGCTCGTCTGTATGCTAGTCCGACAGACAAAAACCGATGCTAGGGCAGCTATTGGCTACTGGCTATCAACTTCCTTATTTTAGTCCGGTGTACGTCATCATGTACAAATCCGTCAGACTTTGTGTGATCGTGTGTAGGCAAGTCTGTTTGTTAAAAAGTCAGTCGGAAGTCCGTCAGAAAGTCCGTCGGACCAGTCCGGTTGAAAAGTCCGCCCGTGTGTACGCGGCTTTATACAATAATGTAGGAATGTGCTGCTAAACAGGAGGATCTCCAGCGCCCCATGTACCTGATGATAAAGAAGGTACCCCCTGTTCGGGGACTTACAAAAGCTGCCTCCGATCCAGACGAATATCCAGAAAACTGTTTAGAATTCAAGCCTAGTTTGGCAAGTAAACCTGGACATGAGAACAAACTGTTTGTGGTGAGAGGATGCATAGGGAGAGGGAGAAGGAGCTAACCCAAGGAATATTGCAGAGAAGGACAAATACTTTGATCCGACAGCGTTACTGTGGTATAGTAATATAACCACGAGCCCCTGGCTTATCCACCTATATTAATGATGGGGAAGTTGTAAGCGTAGTAAAAGGGAACCGCCTAGAACACTAACTGGGAACTGTGCCAAGGGTAGGAGACAGGAAATCTGAAACACCAAGAAAACCTGGCCAGTAACTCGTAGTTGTGCCAAAGAGAACATCCCTGACTTCTCTGAATACCCTTATGATGGCTTAGAGAGGGTGAGCTGCAAAAAAATGGACAGATTGACAGGAGTTTGTAGGGGAATGAAATGCTGGTCACTTGATAGATACTTGATAGTGTTGGCAGATGAGGCCAAATTACAGAGGCAATATGCAGCGAAAATGGATAATATTCTAAACAGGGGAATTGGCGCTGTCCAGCTATATGCGCATAAAAGAATATAAAACTTCTTTGATAAATAAAACAGAAATACTTGTAAAAGAGGTGGTGCGTGTAAACAATACGTAACAGGGGCTATGGTGTAACAAATACAAACAATACCCTTAGCAGATAATAATAAAGTGCAACGGGCTCCTAAAAATAAAGAATGTGCCTTAAAACCAATTTATCAAATGCCCATGTGTGCGTGAAGAAATATACCACAAATGCAAAGTGTATAAAATACAGCCAGTATCCCTGGCAGAAAATGCAGTAAAGTGCAAAAGTGCTTCTAGACAAATATGTAAATATGCCTTAACCTCAATAAATCAACTTCCATATGAGTGTAAAAAAATATTGCCCGCAAGTGGATAAGCAATTGTGGCAATCAAAATAGTATTGACAAGTCAGGCAGACAATTATAGCATGAAAAGATAAAAAAATAATAAAATATAAATGGAAGAAATCCCCAACAGGTGTGCATAAAAATCGAAAATTAAAAAATGTATATAAAAAGTGTGAAACATAAATGTCCAAGTTCCAAGTCCCAGAAATGTGTCCTTATGGTGGAAAAAAAACGTGATCTCTGCTTTAACTGATATAGTCCCCGTCCTCCATTGCACCCCCACTCGTGCTTGCACTCACCGGACTACCTCACCCCTGCAGGGGTAAAGGCATGTGTGGAAAAATCCTGCGATGGCGAATCCAAGAAGCGTTCCTCCGTCCAGGGGTGTAGTGTCCTTAGTAATATCCCCAATAACAGACATCCATATAGAGTGAGGAAGAAGGAAACTTCATAGCGTAACGCCACAAAAATAGGATTTTATTAATATAAGTCCATGACAAACGTGGTAAAAAGTATAAAATCAATATAAAAAACACCGGAGCTGACAGTGCTCCAGAACCCGGATCTCAGCCGTTGAGCAGCGTGGTGTGGCGTGCGTTCCACCGCCCACAGCTGGAAACCGGAACAAACACAAAGAGGTACTGGCGTGTGCGTATCACGAGGCCACGCCTTACGCGTTTCGTCATCAAGACGTCATCTGAGGTAGTCCGGTGAGTGCAAGCACGAGTGGGGGTGCAATGGAGGACGGGGACTATATCAGTTAAAGCGGAGATCACGTTTTTTTTTCCACCATAAGGACACATTTCTGGGACTTGGAACTTGGACATTTATGTTTCACACTTTTTATATACATTTTTTAATTTTCGATTTTTATGCACACCTGTTGGGGATTTCTTCCATTTATATTTTATTATTTTTTATCTTTTCATGCTATAATTGTCTGCCTGACTTATCAATACTATTTTGATTGCCACAATTGCTTATCCACTTGCGGGCAATATTTTTTTACACTCATATGGAAGTTGATTTATTGAGGTTAAGGCATATTTACATATTTGTCTAGAAGCACTTTTGCACTTTACTGCATTTTCTGCCAGGGATACTGGCTGTATTTTATACACTTTGCATTTGTGGTATATTTCTTCACGCACACATGGGCATTTGATAAATTGGTTTTAAGGCACATTCTTTATTTTTAGGAGCCCGTTGCACTTTATTATTATCTGCTAAGGGTATTGTTTGTATTTGTTACACCATAGCCCCTGTTACGTATTGTTTACACGCACCACCTCTTTTACAAGTATTTCTGTTTTATTTATCAAAGAAGTTTTATATTCTTTTATGCGCATATAGCTGGACAGCGCCAATTCCCCTGTTTAGAATATTATCCATTTTTGGATATCACCTCGGTGATATTCATTTATAGGGGGGCAGCAGTCCCTTTTCTTCTTATTCCTAAGCGCGGAATTACTGTCATACACAATATGCAGCGAAAGCCGGAGACATGAACCTATGAAACCTTCCCACCCTTGGTAGAAGCCCTCCGAATACTCTGGATAAAGAACCATTGGCCAGATCCATCACCTGTGACCAAGCTTACCCCCAGTTCTACATGCCACTGTAAAGGAATTCCAACATCACCTGCAGGCGCACTGAGAAGAGCAGGAGCCGGGGGTCGCAGCTAACACCTATGCTCTAGCCGAGCGGGGTATGATCCCCTCCATCCTATCTAACAATTGTAGCATGGACGTAAGAGCGCATTAACCACTTGCCGACTGCCGCATGTACATATACGTTGGCACAATGGCATGGGCAGGCATAATGGCTTACCTGTACGTCCCTGCCTCCCAGCGGTTGGGGGGTCCGATCGGACCACCCGGTGCCTACGGCGGTCAGATTCATGGCCACCCTCTCCCGATTGCTCCTGACGAATGTAAAGCTTCCTCTGCTCCTGTAATGTAAACAGAAGCAGAGGAAGTGATGTCATCTCTCCTCGTGTCGGTCTTTTCATTCCGGCGCCCGAGGAGAGAAGACATCAAGTAAGTCCGCACCAACACTACACTAACAGTAGAACACGTAGGCACACAAGTCGCCCCCCAATCACCCCCCCTGCACCCCCTGTCACAGTGACACCAATAGCAGATTTTACTGCACTTGTGTCATTTGTGACTGTTATAAGTGTTAGGGCAGTTAGTGGTAGCCCCTTTAGGTCTAGGGTACCCTCCTAACCCCCCCTAATAAAGGTTTAACCCCTTGATCACCCCCTGTCTCCAGTGTCACTATGCAATCTTTTTTCTGATCTCTGTATTAGTGTCACAGGTGACGCTAGTTAGCCAGGTAAGTATTTAGGTTCAGCTTTTTATAGCATCAGGTACTCCCATATACTACCTAATAAAGGTTTTAACCCCATGATTGCCCCCTAGTCAACCCTTTCACCAGTGATCACCGTATAAGTGTTGCGGGTGACGCTGGTTAGTTAGTTTTTTTATATCCGCCGTTTATTACCCAAAAAAGGTTTAATCCCCTGATCGCCCGGCGGGTGATATTAGTTAGGTTTTAGGGTCAGTTAGGGTCTGCGTCGCCACAGGCAGCGTCCGGTTAGTGCCAGTACCGCTAACACCAACGCACGGAGAATACACCTCCCTTAGTGGTATAGTATCTGAACGGATCAATATCTGATCAGATCTATACTAGCGTTCCCAGCAGCTTAGGGTTCCCAAAAACGCAGTGTTAGCGGGATCAGCCCAGATACCTGCTAGCACCTGCGTTTTGCCCCTCCACCCAGCCCAGCCCACCCAAGTGCAGTATCGATCGATCACTGTCACTTACAAAACACTAAACACACAACTGCAGCGTTCGCAGAGTCAGGCCTAATCCCTTCAATGGCTAACAGTTTTTTGGTAGCGTTTGTTACATTTGCTGACAGTCTAGGAGCTTTTTTACCTGTGAGTCTCACTACTGTACCAGTAAATTTAGAGCCCAAAATGGCAAATCGAAGGTACAGTAGTGAAGAGGCCTAAACGTTTCTGAGCTTGACAGATAGTGAAGAGGAAGTCACTCATCTGTCAGATTCAGGCTCAGAATACAATCCTTTAGACAGCAGTGGCTCCATGACAGATATCCCTGACGACGGAGTTGTGGTCCCTGCCAAGGTCAGGTGTACCAGACCCCGATCTTCTTCTGCTGTTGAAGTGCAAGAACCGCAGGACTCTTGTATGGAGCAGAGAAGTACTAGCGCCGATATTTCTTCTGGTGACCTGGCAAGCACCAGCGGCCTAGTACACCCTGGTTGTACATCCAGCACTGCAGTAACACTTGGTGACATGGCGAGTCCCATAAGTGCAGTTCAAGCTGGCGAGGTGGCAAGCAGAAGTAGTGTCCCGCTGCCACCAAGAAGAAGACAAAGACAGGCCCGTCATGCCCATAGTGTCCTTCCTGCAGAATTCGCCAATCCTAATTGGGAGCCCACCACTTCTGCAGCACCCGTACTTCCCCCATTCACTGGCCAACCCGGCATTCAGGTGGTTTTACGTCACTTGATTTTTATTCGCTGTTTTTCACCGAAGATCACCGAAGATCTCTATAGATCTATTGTGGACCAAAGTAATTTGTATGCTGGTCAGTTCATTGGCGCTAATCCCCAGTCCTCCCTTGCCAGAGATTGGAAACCAATTACGGTTTACGAATTTAAGACCTTTCTGGGCCTATCCCTTGACATGGGCATAGTTAAAATGAGTATGTTGCGGTCATTTTGGTCCACTGACCCAATTTACTATATGCCCGTGTTCTCTGCCTCTATGACCAGGACACGATATGAGCAGATCTTGCGGTTCATGCACTTCAATGACAATGAACTCTGTCATCCTCGTGGAGACCCTGGATACGATCGGTCCAACAAAATTCGCCCCCTCGTAAACCACTTCAACCAACTTTTTGCAGACTTGTTTATCCCCATCAAGTTGTCTGCGTTGATGAGTCCCTGATTAATTTTTCTGGCCACTTGTCATTCAAACAGTATCTTTCCAGCAAGCGTGCCAGATACGGGGTCAAGATGTATAAGCTCTGTGACAGGGCCACAGGCTATACATGTAGTTTTATGGTTAAGGAGGGAAGAGATAGTCCCGTAGAGCCGACAAACTGCCATGACTACATAGGAAGCGCTGGCAAGATTGTGTGGGACTTGGTGTCACCCTTATTCGGAAATGGGTACCATTTGTATGTGGACAATTATTACTCGTGCCACTTTTTAGTCACTTGTTTGATATTAAGATTGGAGCATGTGGCACCGTGCGATCTAATTGCCGGGGCTTTCCCCATCAGCTTGTAGATTCCCGTCTTAGGCTGGGGGAGAGAGCCTGCTTGAAGTGTAATAACTTGCTCGCTATGAAGTGGAGGGATAATAAGAATGTGTTTGTTCTTACCTCCCTTCATGCAGACACGACGGTCCAAATTACTACGGCGACTGGTGTTGTGGAGAAACCCCTCTGTGTCCATGAATATAACCAAAATATGGGAGGGGTGGACTTCAATGACCAGTTGTTGGCACCATACCTAGTTGCCCGTAAGGCCAGACGCTGGTATAAAAAAAGTGTCTGTTTATTTCAATTGGCTTTGCTGAACACTCATGTGCTATAGAGAGCTTCAGGACGGACTGGATCCTTCCTTAAATTCCAGGAAGAGATCATCAGAGCCCTTCTGTTTCCAGACGGTGCTTCACCTCACCTTCCCAATCCAAATGCAGTAAGCCAGCTGCATGAGAGGCAATTTCCGTATGTCCTCCTGAGTACCCCTACCCAACAAGCCCATCAAAGAAAATGTTGTGTCTGTAGAAAGTGCGGATATAGGCGTGACACCCACTATTTTTGTCCCTCCAATCCTGGTCTTTGCATTGGTGAATGTTTTGAATGCTACCATACACTAGTGGAGTTTTAGCGTAGGTTACAGCATTGCACAGACTAGGCACACTTTCACAGGGTCTCCCAAGATGCCATCGCATTTTGAGAGACCCGAACCTGGAACGGAACCGTTACAGTTAGTTACAAATAAAAGTGTAAAAAAAAAAAAAAAAAAGTAAAAAAATAAAAATAAAAACACAAAAAAAAATAAAATAAAAAAATAAAAGTTAAAAAAAAAAGTTGTTGTTTTATTGTTCTCTCTCTCTCTATTGTTATGCTCTTTTTACTGTATTCTATTCTGCAATGTTTTATCATGTTTGCTTTTCAGGTATGTAATTTTTTATACTTTACCGTTTACTGTGTTTTCTTGTTAACCATTTTTTTGTTTTCAGGTACGCCATTCAGCTGCAGCGCGGATTTATTTATCTTGACAGCAACAGCGTTTGCTCCCATGATGCATAAAGCCATGACTCCAGCGCTGTCGGAGGTGATTTCACCACCACAGTTAAAAAAAAAGAGCATATATGCCGAAGCATGGGGGCAGCAGGGGTGGAGGAGCGATTTGCTCCTAACTTTTGGGGCGGATGCCCCCATGCTTCGGTATATATATATATATATATATATATATATATATATACAGTATATATATATATATATATATATATATATATATATATATATACAGTATATATATATATATATATATATATATATTTTAGGCACAGGTTGCGTTAAAAAATGTTTTATTTTTTTACTATGATTTTTTGTATTTGCTTTGCAGGTATGGTAAGCCTTATGTCGTGTACACACGAGCGGACTTTTCGACCGGACTGGTCCGACGGACCAAGTCCGGCGGACAATCCAATTGTGTGTTGGCTTCATTGGACCTTCAGCGGACTTTTCCAGTCGAAAATCTGACGGACTTTAGATTTGGAACATGCTTCAAATCTTTATGTCGTAACTCCGCCGGACCCAGTTCCTATCGAGAAATCCGCTCGTCTGTTTGCTAGTCCGACGGACAAAAAACGACGCATGCTCAGAAGCAAGTACGAAACGGAATCGCTCGGTCTGGTAAAACTAGTGTTCGTATTGTAGGTAGCACATTCCTCACGCTGCAAATTCTGTGATCAATGAATGCAGCGCATTAATTGTCTTCTTCATAATGCTAGAAGAACTAAGTTGTTTTGCTGTTTATATTCACACAGAGTTCTCACAAACTGATTTCTGGATTATTTCTCTTGATCTCATGAATGATATTGTATTTTTTAAAAGCCATATCTCCATTCTAATGTTTACACAATTGTTTTTTGGAGTCATCTTTTATTATTTTTTATTTCATCAAGATCTTTTTTTAGGATTGTTACAAAATTATTTTCTATTTATCTCCATATATCTATATATTTTTTTGGTGTAAAGTTACCACAAAGAATCTTTTTTTTGTATATTTTTTGCTTTTTTTATTTTTTGGTGTAAAGTTACCACAAGAACATTATCTAGTTTTTTGTTTTTGAAACCTCACGGAGGTTGTTGTCCCTTGTTAATTTTACATTGTCTATAAAAACATTGATGTCAATAAAAGCAAGTATTTTCATAAAATAAAATATCCATTTATTATGGTTAACAAAATAAAGATGAAGTCAACGCTGGAGAAACTTTTCGAATTTGTGAAGACTTTTGGCCCCAGGGCACACATCAAGTCAGTGGAAATGAAAATTAGGATCTTGAGGAGTCCATATAATAGGGAGCACAATCTGGTCCAGGAGCAGCAGCAGATGACATATATGTCCCCAGGCTGTGGTACTACACCAGCCTGCGTCTTCTGTCAGACCAGACTGAAGCCAGGTCATCACTTTCTTCTCTTCGTCCCAGCCTTCCCTCCACACTGCCCTGCACCCTTCCCTACAGCCTTCCTTGTAGGCTGTGGCTCTAGTGGTTGACTTGTGGCAGGAGGAGGAGGGGCTTGCTCATTTATTTGGGTGTTGACAGTTAACTTGCCCTTCAGCCCCTTGTGAAGGACATCAGAAAAAAGTTTTTCACACAGGAGGCATTGGCCCTTCTCCATTTCGAGAAACCTGCTGGCTATATAGGAGCCATAGGCCTCTTCAGGGGGGGGTTTGAGGAAATTTGTAGCTTCTCTCATGATGCACAGTGATGCCTCCTCTGTCACCGTCCCCTTTCTGGGCCTTTTTGTATGAAGGCGGAGGGGAGGAACCTGCGATTGTGTGAGTCTCCTACTGGGCCTGGCCACCTACTGGCTGACACTAACCCCTGCCTCCTCCTGGATGACACTGGGCCCAGCCTCCTCCTGGATGATACTGGGCCTGGCCTCCTCCTGCCTGCCACTTTCCACACCTTCCTCCTGGCTGACCTCATCCTGTGTATAAAAAAGGCACATAGTTTTAGTTTTTGGTTCATCAATGAGACACAATTTTCAGCTCATGACTTGCAAATTCAATGTTAATACATATAAATGAGTATAAATCTGACACCAGCATTTTTTGAAGCTCGTGACAAACATTTTTGGTCACTACTGTCAATTGATATGTATACATCATTTTTTGGAAAAAATCCTTTAATAGGTAATCAATTATAACATCTAGTTATCATTATTATTAGGACACTAAATATGTCTAAAAATAATATACCTGGCTCCAGATGGTCACATCCGGTTCTTCCAGGATGGAAGGCCCAGCTTGGTCCTCATCAGCCTCTGCTGGGGTAGAGGGAAGGGTTGAAAGTGATGCCCTGGCTTCAGTCTGGTCATCAAGAAAACGTAGTTTATCATAGTACCACAGCCTGGGTACATATACATCATCTGCTGATGCTCCTGATCTCATGGAAATCTGGATCTTGTTATGCTCCCTCCTATACATATTTCGCAAGATCCCAATTTTATTATCCACAAACTTAAAGGTTGCTTCTGGGATGAAAGTCTGCACAAATGCAACAAGTTTTTCCAGCGTTGACTTCCTTATTGTTTTAATATAATATGCAGGGTGTTTGACCTCCCATAGATTCCTCATCTCCCTGTACTTCTGAATAGATTGAGTCAGAAATTCAGGGTCCTTAAACTTAGCATTCATGTTTTCTGTCAAAGATAATACACAAGACAAAACACTAATGTTAGGCTAAACTCTCATAATCTTATCCCAACATAGGCCTCAAAACCACTTCAATACCCGGATATAGTCAAATGATGTCCTCTACTTTGTGGGCTGATATCTGAATGATGCCTGCAGCTAGATGCATCATTCAGATATCATTCTTTGCAGCCAGCGATTCTGTGCACGGTAAGAATGATCATAGCGGCAGTTCCACCGCTTGATTGTTCTTATAGGCGACGGGAGGGGACGCCGCCATCCGGTGCTTCTCCAGGCTCTCCCGTGCCATCGGGTGCCCGGAGAAATAATCGGCTGGCGCCGGATGTTGACGATAGAGATGACTGGTGACCAGATGGTCACCAGTCATCTCTATGACCATCGGAGGCCCAGGAGTGACGTTATGATGTCACGCCCTGGCACCCGGAAATAAATGAAGCCGCGATCGCGGCTGTCAGCATGAGATCGGTGAATATTTTTTCCAGATTTTCATGCTTTCCAGCCAGTCCAGTCTTAATGACCCCACATCTCTCCATAAAGAGAACCTGTCACATAGATTCCTATTACAAGGGATGTTTACATTCCTTGTAATAGGAATAAAAGTAATAAAAAAAAAAAGTTAAAAAAAGTGTAAAAGTAAAAAAAATTTAAAAAAATCCAAAACTCCCCTGTCCCCGGTAGCTCGCACTCAGAAGTGAACACACACGTAAGTCCCACCCACATATGTAAACGCCGCTCAAACCACACATGTGAGGTATCGCCGCGTGCGTTTGAGTGTGTGAAACAATTCTAGCACTAAACCTCCTCTGTAACTCTAAACTGGTACCCTGTAAAAAATTTTAAAGCGTCGCCTATGGAGATTTTTAAGTAATGAAGTTTGGCGCTATTCCATGATTGTGCGCAATTATAAAGCGTGACATGTTAGGTATCTATTTGCTCGGCATAACATCATCTTTCACATTATACAAAAAATTTCGCTAAATTTACTGTTTTGTTATTTTTTTAATTCATGAAACCGTTTTTTTTTTAAAAAAAAGGCGTTTGAAAAATTATTGCGCAAATACCGAGTTAAAAAGTTGCAATGACCGCAATTTTATTCCCTACGGTGTCTGCTAAAAAAACAGATATGTTTGGGGGTTCTGAGTAATTTTCTAGCAAATAAAAATAGCATTTTTAAAACAGCTTACCTGTAAAATCCTTTTCTTGGAGTACATCATAGGACACAGAACCTCAAGTAATTACTTGGGGGGTTACCTTCAGGTGTTGACACTGGTATAACCAATACAGGAATTTGACTCCCCTATATAACCCCTCCTCCTTCCAGGAGTCCTCAGTTTGTAGCCAAGCAATATAAGCAATAAACTCTCACCCCTTAAAACAGAGGGACGGGATCTCTGTGTCTTATGATGTACTCCAAGAAAAGGATTTTACAGGTAAGCTGTTTTAAAAATCCTATTTTCTTTATCGTACATCATAGGACACAGGGCCTCAAGTAATTACTTGGTGGGATGTTCCATAGCAATGCTACTTGAGGGGAGGGAGACACAACCCGTAGGGCACCCCCAGACCTTGAGGAATTATACTGCTGCCTGCAGCACACTGCGCCCGAAGGCGATATCCTCATTCCATTTTACATCTACTTGATAGAATTTTGTAAATGTATGCACTGAAGACCAAGTCACAGCCTTGCAGATCTGAGACATGGAGGCCTGGTGACGCCTGCCCAAGAAGCACCAACCGCTCTGGCAGAGTGCGCCTTAACTTGAAAAGGGGGAATCTTTCCCTTTAAATCATAAGTTTGAATTATAACCTGCCGAATCCACTTAGCCACAGTGGATTTTGATGCTGCCTGTCCTTTTTTAGGACCCTCTGGCAGAATAAATAAGACATCAGTCTTACGAATCTGAGCAGTTTTCTTTAAATAGATCTTCACTGCTCTCACCACATCAAGACAATGTAGTGACTTTTCTTCTTTGGAACATGGTTTTGGAAAAAACGATGTCAGGACAATATCTTCATTCAGATGAAAGCCTGAAACCACTTTTGGCAAAAAGCCTGGACGAGGGCGTAACACCACTCTGTCCTCATGAATAACCAACATGGTTTTGGAAAAAAACGGCAGGACAATATCTTGGTTCAGGTGGAAACCTGAGACCACTTTTGGTAAAAAACCTGGACGAGGGCCCAACACCACTCTGTCCTCATGAATAACCAAATATGGCTCTTTACAGGAAAGAGCAGCCAATTCTGAAACCCTCCTTGCTGAGGATATAGCAACCAAAAATATCAGCTTCCTAGTCAGAAGGACTAAGGGAACATGCTGTAATGGTTCGAATGGCGTTTTTTGTAACACTGACAAAACAAAATTTAAGTCCCAAGGGCTTAAGGGTGATTTAACTGGCTGATTAATTCGCATCACTCCTCGCATGAAACCCCTGACTAAAGAATGCGTAGCAAGTGGTCTTTGAAATAAAATTGATAAGGCTGAGACTTGGCCCTTAATAGTACTCAGGGCCAACTTCATCTCTACGCCTACTTGTAGAAAGGCAAGAATTCTGCCTATAATATATCTCCGAGGGTGCCAACCCTTGGATTCACACCAGGAAACATAAGCTTTCCAGACTCTATAATATATAGCTCTAGAAGCTGGCTTCCTAGCATTAAAGTAGAAATAACTGCCCTGGAAAGCCCACGTCTTTTCAGAATGTGGGTCTCAATAGCCAGGTTGTTAAATTTAGCATTCGTAAAGTAGGATGGAAAATCAGCCCCTGTGAGAGCAGGTCTGGCCTTGGTGGAAGGGACCACAGATCCTCCACTGCCATCTTTACGACCTCTGCATACCATGACCTTCTGGGCCATGCTGGTGCTGCCAGAATTACCGGTTTTCTTTCCAGCTTGATCCTGCAAAGAAGTCAAGGAAGCAACTGAATAGGGGGAAATGCATAGATCAGTAAAAGCTGATCCCACAGTATCATCAACGCATCTGTTCTGCATGCGAATGGATCCTTTGTTGTGGACACAAAGTTGACTAACTTTATGTTGCACTGGATGCTAGAAGATCTACATCCGGAGTCCCCCATCCTTGACAAACAGCCTGAAACATGTCGGGGTGAATAGACCATTCCCCTGGGAATAATCTGCTGGCGGCACATGTAGTGCGTGTGCCAATTCTCTATTCCCGGAATGAAGACTGCCGATGGGCACGGAACATTTCTTTTTGCCCAAGTTAGAATATGGTTCACTTTTCTCTGCACTGAGAGATTCTTGGTGCCCCTTTTGGTGATTGATATAGGCCACAGCCGTGGCATTGATGGACTGGATCCTGTCGGGACAATCCCTTAACCAGGAAATCCAGGCTTTTAGAGCCAGACGCACTGCCCGAATCTCTAGAATGTTGATGGGCAAGGCTCTTTCGGTTCTTGAACACTGTCCTTGGACAGCTGTCTTCTCTGTCATTAAAACTTTCCAGATAAGTGGTCTGAAGGATTTACCCTTTAGGACATTCTTTAGTAACCACCAATTGAGGCTTTGGGACACCCTTGGGGACAGCCGCATTGGCAAGTCCAAAGCTTGGATCGTTTCGTTCCAAGAAAATAGAATACTGTTTTGCAACAGTCTCGAATGGAACTGGGCAAAGGGAACTGCTTCGAATGAAGCCACCATCCTTTCTAACAACCTCATGCAAAGGTGAATGGAGGGACCTCCTTTTGACCTGACCATCCGCACCAACTCTTTTTTTTTTTTCCTCTCTGGGCAAGAAGACCCTTTTTCTGGGCTGTATCTATGATCAGACCCAAATACTGCAGCCCTTTTTTAGCGATTTTAATGGAGACTTTACTAGGTTGAGAATGCAACCCAGACCTTTCCAGGTAACTGGTTGTAATGCATACACCTTACTCCGAACAGCGATTGGTCTATTAGCAATAGATCGTCTAGGTATGCCAAGACCGTTTAAGCCCTGTGCCCTTGACCTGGCTACAGGTGGGGCTAGCACCTTTGTGAACACTCGAGGTGCTATAGCTAGCCTGAATAGCAAGGCTATAATCTGAAATGCTGCTGTTCTACTTCGAACTGCAGAAACCTTTGGCGAGCGGGAAATATATGAACATGCAGATATGCGTCCCTCATGCCGATAGGCGCTAGAAGTTTTCCTCCATGCAGGATAGAAACTACTGACTTGATCGACTCCATAGAAAGGAGCGGATCTTCAGGAACTGATTTAGATTCTTTTAGATCTAGAATGGATCTGTTGAATTTCTGTGTGGCTCTGTACATGTACAGGAAACGCATAAAAAATGCAGTGAAGGTTTCAAGGAACCTAAGAAAAAACAGAACTATCAGCTGACTCTACTAGAGGTAGCTTGAAAGAGGCACAAATCATCTCTGTAGGAGGTTTGTACCAGCAATTTCTCAGATTGTGAGGCTGAAAAAAAGTTCAACTCTAGTTGTCTCCTCTGCAGAGGAGTACTCAGTTTGCCTTTCTTCCCGATTACCTGAGGGTAATCCTTCATCCTCTACCCACTGTTCCCTTAATAAGGGATCTCAGGTGGGGGAGGGGATCTAACACGCTTCCCATCCTTGGATAGCGGATGCGATTAAAGTCGCTAATTTTCCTTCTAGGCCCTGCAGGGTTGAGGAAAAACGCATCTTCAATCATGTATACAGGAGCTGAATATTTTCTCCTCTTATGCTGCGTACACACGGTCGGACTTTTCGTCTACAAAAGACCGACGGACGCCGACGGACTAAAGCTGGCTGACAATCCGATCGTGTGTGGGCTTCCCCGGACTTTCAGCGGACTTTTCCAACCGCAAATCTGACGGACTTTAGATTTGAAACATGCTTCAAATCTTTACGTCGTAACTATGCCGGACCCAGAAATCCGCTGGACTGTATGCTAGTCCAACGGACAAAAAAACGACGCATGCTCATAAGCAAAAACTAAACGGAAGCACTCGGTCTAGTAAAACTAGTGTTCGTATTGTAGGTAGCACATTCCTCACGCTGCAAATTTTGTGATCGTTGAATGCAGCGCATTAATGTCTTCTTTAATAATGCTATAAGAACGAAGATGTTTTGCTGTTCATATTCAAACAGAGTTCTCCCAAACTGATTTCTGGATTCTTTTTCTCTTTGAGCTCATGAATGATATAGTATTATTTTTAAAAACAATGTCTCCATACTAATAATAATTTTTACACTTGTTTTTTTTGGGGGAGTCATCTTTTATTTTAGATTTTATCCAGATTTTTATTTTATGATTGTTGTCGAACTTATTTTATCTACCTTTTTTTTTTTTGGGTTTGTAAAGTTACCACAAAGAACCATTTATATATATATATATATATATATATATATATATATATATATATATATATATTTTTTTTAGTTTTGTAGTTCTTAACCACTTCAGCCCCGGAAGGATTTACCCCCTTCCTGACCAGAGCACTTTTTACAATTTGGCACTGCGTCGCTTTAACTGCTAATTGCGCGGTCATGCAATGCTGTACCCAAACGAAATTTGCGTCATTTTCTTCCCACAAATAGAGCTTTCTTTTGATGGTATTTGATCACCTCTGCCGTTTTTATTTTTTGCGCAATAAACGGAAAAAGACCGAAAATTTTGAAAAAAAATGATATTTTCTACTTTTTTTTTATAAAAAAAATCCAATAAACTCAATTTTAGTCATACATTTAGGCCAAAATGTATTCGGCCACATGTCTTTGGTAAAAAAAATGTCAATAAGTGTATATTTATTGGTTTGCACAAAAGTTATAGCGCCTACAAACTAGGGTACATTTTCTGGAATTTACACAGCCTTTATTTTATGACTGCCTATGTCATTTCTTGAGGTGCTAAAATGGCAGGGCAGTACAAAACCCCCACAAATGACCCCATTTTGGAAAGTAGACACCCCAAGGAAATTGCTGAGAGGCATGCTGAGCCCATTGAATATTATTTTTTTTGTCCCAAGTGATTGAATAATGACAAAAAAAAAATTACAAAAAGTTGTCACTAAATGATATATTGCTCACACGGGCCATGGGCATATGTGGAATTGCACCCCAAAATATATTCAGCTGCTTCTCCTGAGTATGGGGATACCACATGTTTTTGGGAGCCTAGCCGCGTACGGGGCCCCGAAAACCAATTACTGCCTTTAGGATTTCTAAGGGCGTAAATTTTTGATTTTACTCCACACTACCTATCACAGTTTTGAAGGCCATAAAATGCCCAGATGGCATAAACCCCCCCAAATGACCCCATTTTGGAAAGTAGACACCCCAAGCTATTTACTTTGATGCATGTTGAGTCCATGGAATATTTTATATTTTGACACAAAATGCGGGAATGTGACATTTTTAATTTTTTTTTGCAGTTGTCACTAAATGATATATTGCTCACACAGGCCATGGGCATATGTGCAATTGCATGCCAAAATACATTTAGCTGCTTCCCCTGAGTATGGGGATACCACATGTGTGGGACTTTTTAGGAGCCTAGCCGCGTACGGGGCCCCGAAAACCAATCACCGCCTTCAGTATTTCTAAGGGTGTAAATTTTTGATTTCACTCTTCACTGCCTATCAGTTTCGGAGGCCATGGAATGCCCAGGTGGCACAAACCCCCCCAAATGACCCCATTTTGTAAAGTAGACACCCCAAGCTATTTGCTGAGAGGCATGGTGAGTATTTTGCAGCTCTCATTTGTTTTTGAAAATGAAGAAGGACAAGAAAAAAATTTTTTTTTCTTTTTTCAATTTTCAAAACTTTGTGACAAAAGTGAGGTCTGCAAAATACTCACTATACCTCTCAGCAAATAGCTTGGAGTGTGTACTTTCCAAAATGGGGTCATTTGGGGGGGGGGGGGGGTTTGTGCCACCTGGGCATTCCATGGCCTCCGAAACTGTGATAGGCAGTGAAGAGTGAAATCAAAAATTTACGCCCTTAGAAAGCCTGAAGGCGGTGCTTGGTTTTCGGGGTTTCCGTACGAGGCTAGGCTCCAAAAAAGTCTCACACATGTGGTATCCCCATACTCAGGAGAAGCAACAAAATGTATTTTGGGGTGTAATTTCACATATTCCCATGGCATGTTTGAGCAATATATCATTTAGTGACAACTTTGTGCAAAAAAAAAAAAAAAAAATTGTCTTTCCCGCAACTTGTGTCACAATATAAAATATTCCATGGACTCGACATGCCTCTCAGCAAATAGCTTGGGGTGTCTACTTTCCAAAATGGGGTCATTTGGGGGGGTTTTGAACTGTCCTGGCATTTTATGCACAACATTTAGAAGCTTATGTCACACATCACCCACTCTTCTAACCACTTGAAGACAAAGCCCTTTCTGACACTTTTTGTTTACATGAAAAAAAATTTTTTTTGCAAGAAAATTACTTTGAACCCCCAAACATTATATATTTTTTTTAAAGCAAATGCCCTACAGATTAAAATGGTGGGTGTTTCATTTTTTTTTTCCACACAGTATTTGCGCAGCGATTTTTCAAACGCATTTTTTGGGGAAAAAAAAACACACTTTTTTAAACTTTAATGCACTAAAACACACTATATTGCCCAAATGTTTGATGGAATAAAAAAAGATGATCTTAGGCCGAGTACATGGATACCAAACATGACATGCTTTAAAATTGCGCACAAACGTGCAGTGGCAACAAAATAAATACATTTTTAAAAGCCTTTAAAAGCCTTTACAGGTTACCACTTTAGTTTTACAGAGGAGGTCTACTGCTAAAATTACTGCCCTCAATCTGACCTTCGCGGTGATACCTCACATGCATGGTGCAATTGCTGTTTACATTTGATGCCAGACCGACGCTTGCGTTCGCCTTAGCACAAGAACAGGGGGGGGGGGGGGGCAGGGTGCTTTTTTTTTTTCTTTATTATTTTTTTGCTGTTTTATCTTATTTTTAAACTGTTCCTTTCATTTTTTTTTAAATCATTTTTATTGTTATCTCAGGGAATGTAAATATCCCCTATGATAGCAATAGGTAATGACAGGTACTCTTTTTTGAAAAAATTGGGGTCTATTAGACCCTAGATTTCTCCTCTGCCCTTAAAGCATCTGACCACACCAAGATCGGTGTGATAAAATGCTTCCCCAATTTCCCAATGGCGCTGTTTACATCCGGCTAAATCTAAGTCATAAAATGCTCGTAGCTTCCGGTTTCTTAGGCCATAGAGATGTTTGGAGCCACTCTGGTCTCTGATCAGCTCTATGGTCAGCTGACTGAATCACCGACTGCATTCTCAGGTTCCCTGTTGAGACAGGAGAGCCAGAGAAAAACACGGAAGACGGTAGGGGAGGGGGGGGCATTCCCTCCCACTGCTTGTAAAAGCAGTCTAGAGGCTAATTAGCCACTAGGATTGCTTTTACATGAAAGCCGACCGCTGGCTGAAAAGAATGATACCAAGATGATACCTAAACCTGCAGGCATCATTCTGGTATAACCACTCAAAGTCGTGAATGGCGTACCTGAAGACAAAAAAATGGTTAACAATAAAGCACAGTAAACGGTAAAGTATAAAAAATTGCATACCTGAAAAGCAAACATGATAAAACATAATAACAATAAAACATTGCAGAATAGAATACAGTAAAAAAGAGCAGAATAATAGAGAGAGAATAGAGAGAGAGAGAATAAAACAACAACTATTTATTTTATTTTTTTACACTTTTTTGTAACTAACTTTTATAACTGTAACCGGTTCCAGGTTCGGGTCTCTCAAAATGCGATGGCATCTTGGGAGACCCTGTAAATGTTTGCCTAGTCTGTGCAATGCTGTACCCTACGCTAATACTCAACTAGTGAATGATAGCGTTCAAAACATTCACCAATGCAAAGACCAGGATTGTCAGGACAGGAGGGACAATAATAGCGGGTGTCACGCCTATATCCGCGCTTGCTGCAGACACGACATCTTTTTTGGGGGGGGTTCGTTGGGTAGGGGTACTCGGGAGGACATAAAAATGCCTCTCATGCAGCCGACTGCATTTGGTTGGGGATGTGAATGGGGGAAGTACGGGTGCTGCAGAAGTGGTGGGTTCCCAATTAGGATTGGCGAATGCAGCAGGAAGGGCACTATGGGCACGACGGGCCTGTTTGTCTTCTTCTTGGTGGCAGCGGGACACTACTTGTGCTTGCCACCTCACCAGCTTGAACTGCACTTATGGGACTCGCCACGTCACCAAGTGTTACTGCAGTGCTGGTTTGACTATGACCGGGGTGTACTAGGCCGCTGGTGCTTGCCAGTTCACCAAAACGCTACCAAAAAAAAAAACTGTTAGCGATCGCAGGGATCAGGCCTGACTCTGCGAACGCTGCAGTTATGCGTTTAGTGTTTTGTAAGTGACAGTGATCAATCGATACTGCACTTGGGTGGGCTGGGCTGGGCCAGGCGGAGGGGCAAAATGCAGGTGCTAGCAGGTATCTGGGCTGATCCCGCTAACACTGCGTTTTTGGGAACCCTAAACTGCTGGGGATTCTAGTATAGATCTGATCAGATCAGATATTGATCCGTTCAGATACTATACCACTAAGGGAGGTGTACGGTGCGTGCGTGGGTGTTAGCGGTACTGGCGCTAACCTGACGCTGCTTGGGACTAGTGTTTGCCAGTTCACCAAAACGCTTCCAAAAAAACTGTTAGCGATCGCAGGGATCAGGCCTGACTCTGCGAATGCTGCAGTTATGCGTTTAGTGATTTGTAAGTGACAGTGATCAATCGATACTGCACTTGGGTGGGCTGGGCTGGGCGGAGGGGCAAAATGCAGGTGCTAGCAGGTATCTGGGCTGATCCCGCTAACACTGCGTTTTTGGGATCCCTAAACTGCTGGGGACGCTAGTATAGATCTGATCGGATCATATATTGATCCGTACAGATACTATATCACTAAGGCAGGCGTATGCTGCGTGCGTGGGTGTTAGCGGTACTGGCGCTAATCTGACGCTGCCTGGGGCGACGCATATCACCGCTGGGCGATCAGGGGGCTAAACCTTTATTCGGTAATAAACGGCGGGTGCCCTGACACTATAAAAAAGAAACGAACTAACCAGCGTCATCCGTAACGGTTATACGGTGATCAGTGGTGAAATTGTTAACTGGGGGGCAATCAAGGGGTTAAAACATTTATTAGATAGTATATGGGGTCCCTGCCGCTATAAAACGCTGATGGCGAACCTAAATAGTTACGTCCCTTACTAGCGTCACCAGTGACACTAATACAGCGATCAGAAAAATGATCGCTTAGTGACACTGGCGACAGGGGGTGATCAAGGGGTTAAAACTTTAGTAGGGGGGGTAGGGGGGGTACCCTAGACCTAAAGGGGGCTAACAGTAACTGTCCTACCACAGTAACTGTCACAAACTGACACCATGCAGTAATCAGAAAAAAAAAAAACCTGCTTGGTGTCAGTGTGACGGGGAGGGGGGGGAATCGGGGGTGTAATGTGTGCCTGGCATGTTCTACTGTGTGTGTTTGTGTTTTACACTCACAGTGATGTGTTCTCTCCTCGGCGCCGGAACGGAAAATACCGAGCTGAGGAGAGATGACATCATTTCCTTTACTGCTGTTTAGCATACAGCAGCAAAGGAAGATTCTCATTGGCTGGGAGCGATCGCGAGGGGGGGGGGCCACGAATGGATGGTCTCCCCCTCACCTCTCATCAATCCCAGTCACAAGCCGACCGCCTTGGGCACCGGGGGGGGTCCGGTTGGACCCCCCGCCCGCAGGAGGCAGATCACGTATGGGTACGTGATTCTGCCTGCCCGTGCCATTCTGCCTAGGTATATCGGCGTGAGGCGGTCGGCAATAGGGATGAGCTTCGAGTTCGAGTCGAACTCATGTTCGACTCGAACATTGGCTGTTCGCAAGTTCGCCGAATAGCGAACAATTTGGGGTGTTCGCGGCAAATTCGAATGCCGCGGAACACCCTTTAAAAGTCTATGGGAGAAATCAAAAGTGCTAATTTTAAAGGCTTATATGCAAGTTATTGTCATAAAAAGTGTTTGGGGACCCGGATCCTGCCCCAGGGGACATGGATCAATGCAAAAAAAAGTTTTAAAAACGGCCGTTTTTTCAGGAGCAGTGATTTTAATAATGCTTAAAGTCAAACAATAAAAGTGTAATATCCCTTTAAATTTCGTAGCTGGGGGGTGTCTATAGTATGCCTGTAAAGGGGCGCATGTTTCCTGTGTTTAGAACAGTCTGACAGCAAAATGACATTTTGAAGGAAAAAACACATTTAAAACTACCCGCGGCTATTGCATTGCCGACAATACACATAGAAGTTCATTGATAAAAACGGCATGGGAATTCCCCACAGGGCAACCCCGAACCAAAATTAAAAAAAACAAATGACGTGGGGGTCCCCCTAAATTCCATACCAGGCCCTTCAGGTCTGGTATGGATATTAAGGGGAACCCCGGCCTAAATTTTAAAAAAAAATGACGTGGGGTTCCCCCTAAATTCCATACCAGACCCTTCAGGTCTGGTATGGATTTTAAGGGGAACCCCGCGCCAAAAAAAAAAAAAAAATGGCGTGGGGTCCCCCCAAAAATCCATACCAGACCCTTATCCGAGCACGCAACCTGGCAGGCTGCAGGAAAAGAGGGGGGGATGATAGTGCGCCCCCCCCCTCCTGAACCGTACCAGGCCACATGCCCTCAACATTGGGAGGGTGCTTTGGGGTAGCCCCCCAAAACACCTTGTCCCCATGTTGATGAGGACAAGGGCCTCATCCCCACAACCCTGGCCGGTGGTTGTGGGGGTCTGCGGGCGGGGGGCTTATCGGAATCTGGAAGCCCCCTTTAACAAGGGGACCCCCAGATCCCGGCCCCCCCCTGTGTGAAATGGTAAGGAGGTACTTACCCCTACCATTTCACTAAAAAAACTGTCAAAAATGTTAAAAATGACAAGAGACAGTTTTTGACAATTCCTTTATTTAAATGCTTCTTCTATCTTCCTTCATCTTCTTCTGGTTCTTCTGGCTCTTCTGGTTCTTTCTCCGGCGTTCTCATCCAGCATCTCCTCTGCGGCGTCTTCCATCTTCTTCTCCTCGGGCCGCTCCGCACCCATGGCATGGGGGGAGGCTCCCGCTCTTCTCTTCATCTTCTTCTTCATCCCTTCTTCCTTCTTCCTTCTTCTCTTCTTCTCTTCTTCATTTTCTTCTCCGGGCCGCTCCGCATCCATGCTGTGGCATGAAGGGAGGCTCCCGCTGTGTGACGGCGTCTCTTCGTCTGACGGTTCTTAAATAACAGGGGGCGGGGCCACCCGGTGACCCCGCCCCCCTCTGACGCACAGTGACTTGACGGGACTTCCCTGTGACATCACGGGGAATGCCACAGGGAAGTCCCGTCAAGTCTCGTGCGTCAGAGGGGGCGGGGTCACCGGGTGGCCCCCGCCCCCTGTTATTTAAGAACCATCAGACGAAGAGACGCCGTCACACAGCGGGAGCCTCCCTCCATGCCACAGCATGGATGCGGAGCGGCCTGGAGAAGAAAATGAAGAAGAGAAGAAGAGAAGAAGGAAGAAGAGATGAAGAAGATGAAGAGAAGAGCGGGAGCCTCCCCCCCATGCAATGGGTGCGGAGCGGCCCGAGGAGAAGAAGATAGAAGACGCCGCAGAGGAGATGCTGGACGAGAACGCCAGAGGAAGAACCAGAAGAGCCAGAAGAACCAGAAGAAGATGAAGGCAGATAGAAGAAGCATTTAAATAAAAGGAATTGTCAAAAACTGTCTCTTGTCATTTTTAACATTTTTGACAGTTTTTTAGTGAAATGGTAGGGGTAAGTACCCCCTTACCATTTCACACAGGGGGGGGGCCGGGATCTGGGGGTCCCCTTGTTAAAGAGGGCTTCCAGATTCCGATAAGCCCCCCGCCCGCAGACCCCCACAACCACCGGCCAGGGTTGTGGGGATGAGGCCCTTGTCCTCATCAACATGGGGACAAGGTGTTTTGGGGCGCTACCCCAAAGCACCCTCCCAATGTTGAGGGCATGTGGCCTGGTACGGTTCAGGAGGGGGGGGCGCACTATCGTCCCCCCTCTTTTCCTGCGGCCTGCCAGGTTGCGTGCTCGGATAAGGGTCTGGTATGGATTTTTGGGGGGACCCCACGACGTTTTTTGTTTTTTTTTTGGCGCGGGGTTCCCCTTAAAATCCATACCAGACCTGAAGGGTCTGGTATGGAATTTAGGGGGAACTCCACGTCATTTTTTTTTTAAATTTTGGCCGGGGTTCCCCTTAATATCCATACCAGACCTGAAGGGCCTGGTATGGAATTTAGGGGGACCCCCACGTCATTTGTTTTTTTTAATTTTGGTTCGGGGTTGCCCTGTGGGGAATTCCCATGCCGTTTTTATCAATGAACTTCTATGTGTATTGTCGGCAATGCAATAGCCGCGGGTAGTTTTAAATGTGTTTTTTCCTTCAAAATGTCATTTTGCTGTCAGACTGTTCTAAACACAGGAAACATGCTCCCCTTTACAGGCATACTATAGACACCCCCCAGCTACGAAATTTAAAGGGATATTACACTTTTATTGTTTGACTTTCAGCATTATTAAAATCACTGCTCCTGAAAAAACGGCCGTTTTTAAAACTTTTTTTTGCATTGATCCATGTCCCTTGGGGCAGGACCCAGGTCCCCAAACACTTTTTATGACAATAACTTGCATATAAGCCTTTAAAATTAGCACTTTTGATTATTCATGTTCATGTCCCATAGACTTTAACGGTGTTCGTGTGTTCGAACAAACTTTTTTCCTGTTCGCATGTTCTGGTGCGAACCGAACAGGGGGGTGTTCGGCTCATCCCTAGTCGGCAAGTGGTAAATTGAACACAAATACATTTTTCTTTCATTTTTGTTTGTTTTTAATGTTTGTTTTAACTTACCACAAAGAACCATTTTTTGTTTATTGTGATTTTTTCTTTTGTATATAAATTTAACACAAAGAACCTTTTTTGGTTATGTATAATTTTTTTTTTTTTAAAGTTACCACTAGAACATTATTTATTTATTTTTTTTGTGTGTTTTTGCAACCTCAAGGATATTGTTGTTTCTTGTTAATTTGATGTTGTGTCTAAATCAATGATTTAAATTAAAACACATAAAGTCTTTTCATAAACTCAAATATCCATTTATTTATGGTCAAAAGAAAATAAAGAGGAAGTCAACGCTGGAAAAAGTCTGTGGACAAGAAAATTGGGATCTTGAGGAGTCCATATAAGAGGGAGCACAATCTGGTCCAGCAATCCCAGAGCTCAACAGCAGCAGCAGATATAGATGTCCCCAGACTGTGGTACTACAACAGCCTGCGTCTTCTGTCAGACTAGACTGAACCCAGGTCATCACTTTCTTCTCTTCCCTGCAGCCTTTCCTCCACGCTGCCCTGCACCCTTCCCTGCAGCCTTCCCTGCAGCCTTCTTTGGAGGCTGTGGCTCTGGTGTTTGAGTTGTGGCAGGAGGAGAAGAAGGAGGAGGAGGAGAAGGAGGGGGCTGCCTCATGTAATTGTGTGTTGCTGGTTAGCTCGCCCTGCAGCCCCTTGTGTATTGTTTCCCCAAACAGTCTCTCACAAATGAGGCTTTGGCCCCACTCCATTTAAAGCAGCCTGCTGGCTAAGTAGCACCCTTAGGCCTCTTCTGCTTCGGGGGGGGGCTCCTCAAAAAATTGGTGGCCTCTCGCATGAGGCGCAGGGATGCCTCCTGTGTCACCGTCCCCTTCCTGGCCCTTTTTGTATGAAGGCGGAGGGGAGGCACTTGAGATTGTGTCAGGCTCCTACTGGGCCCAGCCACCTCCTGTCTGACACTGGGTCCGGCCTCCTCCAGGATGACGCTGGATCTGGCCTCCTCCAGGATGACGCTGGATCCGGCCTCCTCCAGGATGACGCTGGATCCGGCCTCCTCCAGGATGACGCTGGATCCGGCCTCCTCCAGGATGACGCTGGATCCGGCCTCCTCCAGGATGACGCTGGATCCGGCCTCCTCCTGCCTGCCACTTTCCCCACGTTTCTCCTGGCTGCCCTCATCCTGTGTATAAAAAAGAGAAATAGTTTTAGTTTTTTTTTTTTGGGTTCATCAATGACACACAATTTGCTTCTCATGACTTGCAAATTCATTATGAATACATCTCTTAATAAAAGAGTCTAGAAATCAGACACCATAATTTTTTTAAGCAGGTGACAAATATATTTGGACACTACTGTCAATTGATATGTATACATCATTTTTAGGAGAAAATTATTTTAATCAATTATAACATCCAGTTAACATCATTAATATTAGGACAGTAAATATTTGTGAAATTAATTTACCTGACTCCAGATGGTCACATCCGGTTCTTCCAGGATGGAAGACCCAGCTTGGTCCCCATCAGCCTCTGCTGGGGTGGAGGGAAGGGTGCATGGAAGAGCGCATGGAAGGGTGGAGGGAAGGGTTGAAATTGATGCCCTGGCTTCAGTCTGGTCATCAAGAAACCGTAGTTTATTGTAGTACCACAGCCTGGGTACATATACATCATCTGCTGATGCTCCTGATCTCGTGGATTCCTGGATCTTGTTATGCTCCCTCTTATACATGTTCCTCAAGATCCCAATTTTCTTTAACAACATCTCCATCGTTGCTTCCGGGATGGTCGTCTGGACAAATGTCAGAAGTCTCTCCAGCGTTAACTTCCTGACATGCTTCAAATAATATTGAGGGTGTTTGACCTCCCACAGATTCCTCATCTCTCTGTATTTGTCAATGAAAGCCGACAAAAATTCTGGCTCTTTAAATTGGGCATTCATAATGTCTGTAAAAGATAAAGACACAAGACAAAACACACTTATGTTTCTGCTAAACCCTCATCACCTTATCCCTACGTAGGCCTCATCAATCTGTCAAGCCATATAGGCTGCTTGCTACAAAGTTTTGACCAAATTTATAAATTTAAAATTACCTTCGTCTTGTAGTGTCCCGGTCCACTATCACCTACGCACAGAACGTACGTACAACACAATACGTAACAACGTTTTATACACTGCACATGCGTAATACTCCGCCTGCTTGGCCCGCCCCTGACGTTCTTTTTCTTTACGCATATACCCCGCCCTTGACTTTACGCACAGAACGTACGTACGACACATGCGCAAGACCTCTCTTTATACACTGCGCATGTGTGAAACTCCGCCTGCGTCGCGCGCCCCTGACGTTCGATTTTAACTCATATTCTCCGCCCCTTGACTCTACGCACAGAACGTACATACGACACGTGCGAAAGACCTCTCTTTATACACTGCGCATGTGTGAAACTCCGCCTGCGTCACCCGCCCCTGACGTTCGATTTTAACTCATATTCACCGCCCATTCTTTCTACGGTGCGTAGTGGGATGAATAATGGCGGAGACACATCAGGTGTGTACTACCTCAGGTAGCGACGAAAGCCCGGAGGCCGGAACGTCACGATCTGGGAAGCCAAGATTTAAGGCCTCCAATATGTCCTTTAAAGAGATGGTGGAAATGGTGGCAATTCTTAAAAATAAGGACTATGATGGGAAGTATGGACAGTACGCCCGGCCAAATTTGAGAAAAGCCAAAATAATGGCGAAGGTGGTGAAGACATTACATCTTCCTTTTGGTGTACGGTGCTCGAAAGATCAGATTCGGAAAAGATGGTCCGACCGCAAACTCCGGGAGCCGGATCAGTACAGACGGATCCGTAAAGTGCTGAAAAAAAGTAAGTACTTGTCGTGTGTTCATCTTCTGTTTATTACCTTGTATACTGCTCCATGTGCTTTTCTTTACTGTATGAGTTTTTCATTGTTTGAAACGATCTTTTAATAAACCTCTATATCTATCGATAGATAGATAGATATCTATACACACACACACACACACACACACACACACATCTATATATTTATATATATTTAGATATTTATAGATAGATATATATAGATATATATAGATATCGATCTATCTAGATATGTCTTTATAAAATTAAAAATTTATTAAACTAGGAACTCTACACAAACAGACAATTTGTACACCACTTCACTACAATGTTTGAAGATTACTATGTACTAAAATATCTGTGTGCTAAGTATATTAATTTTTTGGGTTCACATAGGGGAAAAAAAACTCAGCCAAGATGAACCCAGTCCCCCCCAACCGAAAGAACATACTTGGGAAATCAACCCAAGCCCCACTGAGGATGTGGAGGAAGGAGAGGTGGGCGACATGGGCATCCCACCAGGTGAGTGTCTGACACACCAGCTTACGGTAATCTATGTATGGCTGCATATTTTTTGATGAAAAATTTTAACTCTATTTTAGGTGATCTGGTTGTGCTTGACTCAAGCAACAGCGCCACCTCCGAGGATGTTTCGGAAGTATGCGACATGGGCACCCCACCAGGTCAGTGTCTGAGACACCAGCTTATGGTAAGGTAATCTATGTATGTCTGCATATTTCTAAACACATCTTTTTTTCATTCAATTTTAAGTCCGAGTGATAATTTTACAACAGACAGTGCCCAACGACTGATTGCTCAAATAATGGCTTGGAATGGGGAGATTGATCAGATGCGGAATCGGCTGGATCGTATGCAGCAGGAAATGAAGGACATGATCGATGTTTTGGGTCGAATCTAAATGCCCTTTTTCAACCCAAAAAACATCGATCATGTTCTTCATTTCCTTGTTTGCTGACCCCATTCTGGGCCTTCTCTTTTTTATTTTGTAGAAATTATATGCCTGTTTAACAAAAAAAATCTTTAAAAAATGGGAGGCCTGTTTTGAAAAAAATAAATAAATAAAAAAAAACTAAAAATAGAGGCCTTTTTCCAAAAAAAAAAAAAAAATAATAATAATTAACAAAAATAGAGGCCTGTTTTTAAAAAAACAAAAAAAAAATTATATAGTAAAAAAAAAAAAAAAAAAGACCTAATTATATTGTTCCAAATTTGTAAATATATAGATATTTTTTTGACTATCAAAATTTTTTACTAATGCATATGTGAATGTATACATAATATTAAAACATCTGTTTAGTAATTAACTAAATGTGTGGTTTGTTATTTCAATGCTCAGTATCAGTTTGTTTAAATTTAAAATAGTTGTTTACAGTGACAATGGTCCTTATTTAGTCAAGGAAAATACACTTGGCACTACAAGTGTTCTACCATAACCTAGGAGAAAGCCAAAAAGAAAGGCAAGCAATAAATATAATTCAATATTTCATCCAGATTTTTTATTTTGATAATTTAAATATCCTGGGGCATTGCAATGGCCCCCCTACCAATAAAATAATTTACATATTGCTCTCGAACTTGACGGGCACTTTGGGGGGCCAAGCCAGTACGGACAGTATCCAGGCCTGTCAGATTGTCACTAATAAGTCCGGCCTCAGGCCCAACTGGCACAATATAATTTGTAGAATGTTTGTTCAAAAAGTTGTGCAGGATGCAGCATGCTAAAATGATGAAATTAGGTTTGTATTCCACCTAATTAATGGATGTCTGAAACAGGCGGAACCGGCTGGCCAGAATCCCAAAAGCATTCTCAACAACTCTTCTCGCTCTGGCCAGCCGGAAATTAAAAACCCTCCTCTCCGGGGTGAGGGTTCTTTGGGGGAATGGCCTCATGAGGTGCTTGCTCAGAGCGAAGGCTTCATCTGCTATGAAGACAAAGGGGAGTCCTTCCACGTTATCCGCATCAGGTGGCAATCCCAGGCCACCACTCTGGAGACGCTGGCAGAACTCCGCCTGGGCAAATACTCCTCCATCCGACCATTGTTCCCCACGTCCACATAGAGAAATTCATATTGTACCGACACCACCGCCATTAAGACAATACTATGGAACCCCTTATAATTAAAATGGTATGACCCCGAATGGGGTGGTGGCACGATGTGGACATGTTTCCCATCTATAGCCCCTCCACAATTGGGAAAGTCCCAACGGGTGGCAAAATGGGATGCCACAGTCTGCCATTCCTGTGGCATTGAAGGAAACTGGGGAATCAAACAAGAAAACAAAACTCAGTAATTTAGAAAAGAACATTGCAAGAACATTATACACTTAAAACATTATTGCCCAGCATCAGTAAAACATTAAATAATTGAATACAAAAAAAGACTAAAGGGATTTTGACGGTGCAGATAAACTATACGTACAGAAAAAAAAATTTTTCTTAAAAAAACACAGTTTATTGTTCCAACCATTAAAAAGAGAACGTATAGATTGTACAGAGTATCAAACATTTTCTTTTTTTACAATCATAAAAACATGGTGGTCAGAGGGGATGAAAAGTGTGTATTATAGTTTAACAGATGATATTTATTGCATACTAGCCCGACATGTTTCGCATTGTCGCTTTCTCAAGGGATATGCAACTGGTAATGATATCATCCGACACTTTTAGTAATTCCCTAGATTGGCCCAACAAAACTTCGTCAAACCCAGCGCGTGCAGACCCAAACCGAGGCAGCAGTGAGGCTAAATTGCAACCACAGGGAACAGAAGGATGGAGTCTGTTGATTGATCAGAGCTGTAACCAGGGATGCAAGTAGTCATCAATTTCAATAGAAATTGTAGTTACAGGGAGTACTTCAGTAGTTAGTGAATGAAGCAGTCACTCGCACTGCTGGGATATAGGCTCCATCCTCCGGTGCTGGCATTAAATAATTGAAATCTTCTTGAATAAATAATATGGAAAGGCACACTTATCAGATTGCTAACCCCCTCTGATGGCACATTGTTACATTTTAGGGGGTGGTGAAATTAGAAATTAAAAGTTTAAGGACACGCAGGGTTTTATTGACTAAAGGCTACAAGACTGTGCAGTTTGAAAAGTGCAGTTGTCGCACTCTGCAAGTGCAGTTGCTCCACAGCTTAGTAAATGAGGCAAGGTAAAAAGGCTTCATGTTGCAAGGAGTACCCAATCACATGCAAGGGCAATTAATCAAAACACTTTGTGGCTTGCACATGATTGGATGATAGAAATCAGCAGAGCTTCTGCTCATTTACTAAAGCCCTGGAGCAAATGCACTTGCAGAGTGCAAATGCATTTTGCAAAGTGCAACATATATTTGCTTGGTAAAAATCAACATCACAGAACATTATAGCAAATTATTAAGGGGGTTTGGAAATCTAGTTAATGACACGCACACTATTTGGATGGAGTTTAGGGGGGGGTTTTGGAAAATTAGTTAATGACACGCACACTATTTGGATGGAGTTTAGGGGGGGGGGGTTGGAAATCTAGTTAATGACACGCACACTATTTGGATGGAGTTTAGGGGGGGGGTTTGGAAATCTAGTTAATGACACGCACACTATTTGGATGGAGTTTAGGGGGGGTTTGGAAATCTAGTTAATGACACGCACACTATTTGGATGGAGTTTAGGGGAAACAAAATACAATGCAGCTGACTAAATACATTCAAACTGAGTAGACTAGGTGGATATGTGCCCAGCATTGTATGCTGGGGAGGTTAGTGAAGGCAAATATACATGCATGACAAAAAAGAACAGGAAAAAATTACAGCATGCATGAGGAGAAAAAAGGGGACATTCACACTATATTGCAATGATGGTAAGTAGTGTTTGAGTTAAGAAATACATTACATTATCAAAGATTAAATAAAAGAACATGTGATGCTAATAAAAGAAAAAATTCTTACATTAATATAGTCCTTCTGCATGACCTGAATGATGGCAGAACAGGTCTCTGGGATAATGATCCCCAGAGCCTGGGGGGAGATGCCTGTCGAGAACTTCAAGTCCTGCAGGCTTCTCCCTGTCGCCAAGTACCGCAACGTGGCAACTAGCCTCTGCTCCGGAGTGATGGCTTACCTCATGCAGGTATCCTGCCTGCTGATATAGGGGGTCAGCAAAGCCAACAAATGGTCAAAAACGGGGTCCGTCATCCGGAGAAAGTTCCTGAAATCCTCAGGATTATTCTCACGAATCTCACGGAGCAATGGCATGTGACAGAACTGGTCACGCTGGAGCAACCAATTCTTGGTCCATGAACTCCTCCTCGTCCTGTTCATGGACTGGTCTTGGGCTGAAGAATGAACTACAGCACCAAGCACATAACATGCACGAGCTCTACGACGAATACGTACAGGTAACATGGCTTCAAAACGGTTGGCTGGTCAGAACGCACTGAAGAACAGCAAGGCCTGTGAAGAGCGACCTGAAAATCAGGAACGAGTGGACAATAAAACAAAGATTTCTCAATGCCAACTGACCAAACGCACTGAAAAGCAGATACAAACCTCACAAGCACAGACTGAACAACAGTTAAAACGAACTAAAAAATATGAGTCTCACAAGCGCGAATCGTCTCTCACCAAACTTCTACTAATACGAGATAAACACAAGATTAGCAGAAGGAGCCCAAAGGTTGTCGTACGGGCTATTGAACTTCCGTTTTATAGTCTCGTCGGACTTGGTGTACATCACCGCGTACTAGGCTGTCGAACTTTTGTGTGATCATGTGTAGGCAAGTCCGTTCGTTAGAAAGTCTGCTGCAAGTCCGGCAAAAGTCCACCAAAAGTCTGTCGGACGGGCTGTCGGACTTTTGTAGACGAAAAGTCCGACCGTGTGTACGGGGCATTAGGCTCAGTTTCCACTATAGCAACCTCAAAGTAGCGCGATTCTACCGTGATCCTTTGCCGCCGAGAATACGTCGGGGCACGATTTTGATGCGAAAGGAAACAATGCCTGTGTATTCTAGAGGTTTGTGGACCTCAAGTCACATCAAAGTGGTACCAAAGTAGTGCAGGGACTACCTTAAAGTCGCACAGATCTGAACAGTATTTCTTGGAATTCATGCCCTAGGAGTCTGACGGTGGAGGCCGTCACTGCTGCCTAGAGGCAGCTGCCCCTGCGCAGGGGAAGGAATCTAATTAAGTGACTTGTCCAAGGTCACAAGGAGCCAACGCGAGGACGAGGTCCCACGTCTTTCAGGAAGCCTCCCATGGCTACGCTGGCCGTCAGAGTAGTTAACCTGTGAGGAGTGGCTCCTTCACTAGTGAACGCCGACATGTGGATCTGAACCCATGTCTGTCAGGAAGTCTCCCATGGCTGCACTGGCCGTCAGTGTACTTAACCCGTGAGCTGTTGTGGCTTCACTTTAAATAAAAGGACATTTAAACCTTCTATTGGACAAATAGCTTTACTGCTAGAAATCATTTGGATGTATTTCACCAAACCTTCCCCAATGAAAAGGGAAACTAGTCAGACACCCTTTTTTGCAAGATGCTTCGGCTGACCAACCCTTTTAACCACAGGGTCCTAAGCATGTGTTTTAGCACAAGTGCAAAGCGAGACACCTGGTGGATAGGGTCTTTTATGGCATCTATGGCGAAACATAGAGCCATTGGTAGGAGGATTTTAACAAAAAAATTCCAACTCCTTATCTGTTCGATGCTTAAGCAATTATGCATCTTGATGCTGGAAATCACAGCGTCTACTGCTTTGTGAATTTTTCCTCCATGATAGAGAACTGAGAAACTCTTTGGAGGGAAAAAATGCTTATTCAGATGATTCCATTCAGCATAAATAAGCGCTGTAAAAAAGGTTTTTTTTTTTTTTTTTTGTGAATTTTTCCTCCATGATAGAGAACTGAGAAACTCTTTGGAGGGAAAAAAATGCTTATTCAGATGATTCCATTCAGCATAAATAAGCGCTGTAAAAAGGTTTTTTTTTTTTTTTAACCACTTGCCAACCGCCTCACTCCTATATACGTGAGCAGAATGGCACGGGCAGGCAAAATCACGTACCTGGTACGTGATTGCCTTCCCGCGGGCAGGGGGTCCAATCGAACCCCCCCCCGGTGCCAGCGGCGGTCGGCATTTGTCTGGCAGTGATCAGAGATGAGGGGGAGGCCATCCGATCATGGCCCCCCCCTCGCGATCGCTGAAACGTGGCCAAAAAAGGTAAGTATTCCAGCTTGTTTCCAAGGGAATTTTAATCATGTCTTCAACTTGGATCTCTGCCCAAACAGACAATTGTACACCACTTCAATGCAATGTTTCATATTCCTATTCCTGGACACAAATATCTGTGTGCTAAGTATACCTTTTGTTTCATTCTCATAGGGGAGAAAACACTCAGACAACCTGAACCCAGGGACCCCTGACCTCACCAGTCGGTTTGGGAAATCAGCCCAAGCCCCACGGAGGATGTGGAGAAAGGAGAGGTGGGCGACATGTGCACCCCACCAGGTGAGTGGAAGCATGTCCAAGTGCCAGCGCTCCCCCCCGAGGATGTGCACGAAGGAGAGGTGAAGGAAGTGGGCGACATGTGCACCCAACCAGGTGAGTGTCTGACACCCCAGCTTATGGTAATCTATGTATGCCTGCATATTTCTAAATACATAATTTTTTCATTAATTTTAGGTGATGTGGAAGGGGAACCATTTACCACCGACAGTGCACAACGATTGATTGGGCAGATCATGGCCTGGAATGAGGATATTGATGCCATGCGCACTAGCCTTGACCTAATGCGTAATCAGCTGGACAATATGCAGCAGGAAATGAAGAACATGATCAATGTTTTGGGGAAAATCTAAATTCCTTTTTCACAAAAAAAACATTGATCATGTTCTTCATTTCCTGCTTCATATTGTCCAGCTGATTACGCATTAGGTCAAGGCATGTTTAAAAGTCAAAGCCCAGAATGGGGTAAGCAAAAAAGGAAATTTTTTTGCTGACCCCATTCTGGGCTTTGACTTTTAAACATTTTATGCCTGTTTGTAAAAAGGTTTATAAAAAATAAACAAAAAAAATATATGGAGTCCTGTATGTTTAAAAAAAAAATATATATAGAGGCCTGTTTGTTTAAAAAAAAACAAAAAAACAAAAAAAAAATTTGGAGGCCTGTTTGTTTAGCCACTTCAGCCCCGGAAAGATTTACCCCCTTCCTGACCAGAGCACTTTTTACAATTTGGCACTGCGTCGCTTTAACTGCTAATTGCGCGGTCATGCAATGCTGTACCCAAACGAAATTTGCGTCCTTGTTTTCCCACAAATAGTGCTTTCTTTTGATGGTATTTGATCACCTCTGCGTTTTTTATTTTTTGCGCTATAAATGGAAAAAGACCGAAAATTTTGAAAAAAAAATGATATTTACTACTTTTTGTTCTAAAAAAAATCCAATAAACTCAATTTTAGTCATACATTTAGGCCAAAATGTATTCGGCCACATGTGTTTGGTAAAAAAAATGTCAATAAGCGTATATTTATTGGTTTGCGCAAAAGTTATAGCGTCTACAAACTAGGGTGCATTTTCTGGAATTTACACAGCTTTTAGTTTATGACTGCCTATGTCATTTCTTGAGGTGCTAAAATGGCAGGGCAGTACAACCCCCCCCCCCCCCCCCCAAATGACCACATTTTGGAAAGTAGACACCCCAAGGAAATTGCTGAGAGGCATGTTGAGCCCATTAAATATTACATTTTTTGTCCCAAGTGATTGAATAATGATAAAAAAAAAATTACAAAAAGTTGTCACTAAATGATATATTGCTCACACATGCCATGGTTATATGTGAAATTGCACCCCAAAATACATTTAGCTGCTTCTCTTGAGTATGGAGATACCACATGCGTGGGACTTTTTGGGAGCCTAGCCGCGTACGGGGCCCCGAAAACCAAGCACCGCCTTCAGGATTTCTAAGGGCGTAAATTTTTGATTTTACTCCTCACTACCTATCACAGTTTTGAAGGCCATAAAATGCCAAGATGGCACAAAACCCCCCCAAATGACCCCATTTTGGAAAGTAGACACCCCAAGCTATTTGCTGAGAGGCGTGTTGAGTCTATGGAATATTTTATATTTTGACACAAGTTGCGGGAAAATTACAAACTTTTTTTTTTTTTTTTGCACAAAGTTGTCACTAAATGATATATTGCTCAAACATGCCATGGGCATATGTGGAATTACACCCCAAAATACATTCTGCTGCTTCTCCTGAGTACAGGGATACCACATGTGTGGGACTTTTTGGGAGCCCAGCCGCGTACGGAGCCCCGAAAACCAAGCACCGCCTTCAGGATTTCTAAGGGCGTAAATTTTTGATTTCACTCCTCACTACCTATCACAGTTTTGAAGGCCATAAAATGCCAAGATGGCACAACCCCACCCCCCAAATGACCCCATTTTGGAAAGTAGACGCCCCAAGCTATTTGCTGAGAGGCATGTTGAGTCCATGGAATATTTTATATTTTGCCACAAGTTGCAGAAATATGACAAACTTTTTTTTTTTTTGCACAAAGTTGTCACTAAATGATATATTGCTCACACAGGCCATGGGCATATGTGGAATTACACCCAAAATACATTCTGCTGATTCTGCTGAGTATGGAGATACCACATGTGTGGGACTTTTTGGGGGCCTAGCCGCGTACGGGGCCCCAAAACCAAGCACCGCCTTCAGGATTTATAAGGGCGTAAATTTTTGATTTCACTCCTCACTACCTATCACAGTTTTGAAGGTCATAAAATGCCCATATGGCACAAAATCCCCCCAAATGACCCCATTTTGGAAAGTAGACGCCCCAAGCTATTTGCTGAGAGGCATGTTGAGTCCATGGAATATTTTATATTTTGCCACAAGTTGCAGGAAAATGACAAATTTTTTTCTACTGATTCTGCGGAGTATGGGGATACCACATGTGTGGGACTTTTTGGGAGCCTTGAAAACCAAGCACCGCCTTCAGGATTTCTAATAGGGCGTACACACGGTCTGACTTTGTTCGGACATTCCGACAACAAAATCCTAGGATTTTTTCCGACGGATGTTGGCTCAAACTTGTCTTGCATACACATGGTCACACAAAGTTGTCGGAAAATTCGATCATTCTGAACGCGGTGACGTAAAACACGTACGTCGGGACTATAAACGGGGCAGTAGCCAATAGCTTTCATCTCTTTATTTATTCTGAGCATGCGTGGCACTTTGTGCGTCGAATTTGTCTACACACTATCGGAAATTCCGACAACGGATTTTGTTGTCGGAAAATTTTATAGCCTGCTCTCAAACTTTGTGTGTCGGAAAATCCGATGGAAAATGTGTGATGGAGCCAACACACGGTCGGAATTTCCGACAACAAGGTCCTATCACACATTTTCCCCCCGTGTGTACGGGGCATAAGGGTGTAAATTTTTGATTTCACTCCTCACTACCTATCACAGTTTTGAAGGTCATAAAATGCCCATATGGCACAACCCCCCCCCCCCAAATGACCCCATTTTGGAAAGTAGACACCCCAAGCTATTTGCTGAGAGGCATGTTGAGTCCATGGAATATTTTATATTTTGCCACAAGTTGCGGGAAAGTGACAAACTTTTTTTTTTTTCACAAAGTTGTCACTAAATGACATATTGCTCAAACATGCCATGGGGATATGTGGAATTACACCCCAAAATGCATTCTGCTGCTTCTTCTAAATACGGGGATACCACATGTGTGGGACTTTTTGGGAGCCTAGCTGCATACGGGGCCCCGAAAACCAATCACCGCCTTCAGGATTTCTAAGGGCGTAAATTTTTGATTTCACTCCTCACTACCTATCACAGTTTCGAAGGCCATAAAATGCCAAGATAGCACAACCCCCCCCCCAAATGACCCCATTTTGGGAAGTAGACACCCCAAGCTATTTGCTGAAAAGCATGGTGAGTATTTTGCAGCTCTCATTTGTTTTTGAAAATGAAGAAAGACAAGAAAAATGTTTTTTTTTTTTCAAAACTTTGTGACAAAAAGTGAGGTCTGCAAAATACTCACTATACCTCTCAGCAAATAGCTTGGGGTGTCTACTTTGCAAAATGGGGTAATTTGGGGGGGGGGTTTGTGCCACCTGGGAATTCCATGGCCTCCGAAACTGTGATAGGCAGTGAAGAGTGAAATCAAAAATTTACACCCGTCCCGTACGCGGCTAGGCTCCCAAAAAGTCTCACACATGTTGTATCCCCATACTCAGGAGAAGCAACAGAATGTATTTTGGAGTGTAACTTCACATATTCCCATTGCATGTTTGCGCAATATATCATTTAGTGACAACTTTGTGCAAAAAAACCCCAAAAACTGTCTTTTTCCCACAACTTGTGTCACAATATAAAATATTCCATGAACTCGACATGCCTCTCAGCAAATAGCTTGGGGTGTCTACTTTCCAAAATGGGGTCATTTGGGGGGGTTTTGAACTGTCCTGGCATTTTATGCACAACATTTAGAAGCTTATGTCACACATCACCCACTCTTCTAACCACTTGAAGACAGAGCCCTTTCTGACACTTGTTTGCACATTTGTTTACATGAAAAAATTATTTTTTTTGCAAGAAAATTACTTTGAACCCCCAAACATTATATATTTTTTTAAAGCAAATGCCCTACAGATTAAAATGGTGGGTCTTTCATTTTTTTTTCACACTGTATTTGTGCAGAGATTTTTCAAACGCATTTTTTTTGGGAAAAAACACACTTTTTAAAATTTTAATGCACTAAAACACACTATATTGGCCAAATGTTTGATGAAATAAAAAGATGATCTTAGGCCGAGTACATGGATACCAAACACGACATGCTTTAAAATTGCGAAAAAAACGTGCAGTGGCGACAAACTAAATACATTTTAAAAGCATTTTTAAAAGCCTTTACAGGTTACCACTTTGGATTTACAGAGGAGGTCTACTACTAAAATGACTGCCCTCGATCTGACCTTCGCGGTGATACCTCACATGCATGGTGCAATTGCTGTTTACATTTGACGCCAGACCGACGCTTGCCTTCGCCTTTGCGCGAGAGTAGGGGGGGAGAGGGGTGCTTTTTTTTTTTTCTTTATTATTTTTTTGCTTTTTTATCTCTTTTTATCTTAACTGTTCCTTTCATTTTTTTTTTATCGTTTTTATTGTTATCTCAGGGAATGTAAATATCCCCTATGATAGCAATAGGTAGTGACAGATTTTCTGTTTTGAAAAAATTGGGGTCTATTAGACCCTAGATCTCTCCTCTGCCCTCAAAGCATCTGACCACACCAAGATCGGTGTGATACAATGCTTTCCCAATTTCCCAATGGCGCTTTTTACATCCGGCGAAATCTAAGTAATAAAATGCTCGTAGCTTCCGGTTTCTTAGGCCATAGAGATATTGGGAGCCATTCTGGTCTCTAATCAGCTCTATGGTCAGCTGGTCGAATCACCGGCTGCATTATTAGGTTCCCTGTTGGGACAGGAGAGCCAGAGTAAAGCATGGAAGACGGTGGGGGGGGGTGGGGGCATTCCCTCCCACTGCTTATAAAAGCAGTCTAGAGGATAATTAGCCACTAGGATTGCTTTTAAATGAAAGCCGACCGCTGGCTGAAAAGAATGATACCAAGATGATACCTAGACCTGCAGGCATCATTTTGGTATAACCACTCAAAGTCCAGCAACATACCAGTACGTTGCTGGTCCTTGTTGGGTATATATTGTAAACTTTTTTTTCATGCAGCCTGTGGGCTGAACGAAAAAAAGAGATTGATCGGTGGGTATGCCCACCATTAGAATACCTCCCTTCATCCACCCACTTCTAATGAGGGGCATACATGCACCATTTATATATGCCGAAGCATGAGGGCATCCGCCCCAAAAGGTAGGAGCAAATCGCTCCTCCGCCCCTGCTGCCCCATGCTTCGGCATATATGCGCTGCAACTGAATGGCATACCTGCTAAGCAAATGATGGATAACAATAAAACAAAGTAACAATACAGTATAACAGTAAGACTCACCATACGTGCAAAGCAAATACAAAAAAAATAGTAAAAAATAAAACATTTTTTAACGCAACCTATGCCTAAAATATATATGCCGAAGCATGGGGGCATCCACCCGCAAAAGGTAGGAGCAAATCGCTCCTCTGCCCCTGTTGCACCCATGCTTTTGGCATATATGCTCTTTTTTTAACTGTGGTGGTGAAATCACCTCCGACAGCGCTGGAGTCACGGCTTTATGTATCGTGGGAGCAAACGCTGTTGCTGTCAAGATAAATAAATCCACTCTGCAGCTGAATGGCGTACCTGAAAACAAAAAAATGGTTAACAATAAAACACAGTAAAAAGTAAAGTATAAAAAAATTGCATACCTATAAAGCAAACATGATAAAACATGATAACAATAAAACATTGCAGAGTAGAATACAGTAAAAAAGAGCAGAACAATAGAGAGAGAATAGAGAGAGAACAATAAAATGACAACTATTTTTGTTTTTTATTTCATATATTTTTTGTGTTTTTTTTTTTTTACACTTTTTTTTGTAACTGTAACTTTTGTAACTGTAACCGGTTCCAGGTTTGGGTCTCTCAAAATGCGATGGCATCTTGGGAGACCCTGTGAAAGTGTGCCTAGTCTGTGCAGTGCTGTACCCTACGCTAATGCCGCATACACACGGTCGGACTTTTCGGCTACAAAAGTCCGACAGCCTGTCCGACAGACTTTCGACTGACTTTTGGCGGACTTTTGGCGGACTTGCGGCAGACTTTCTAACGAGCGGACTTGCCTACATACGATCACACAAAAGTCAGACGGATTCGTACGTGATGACGTACACCGGACTAAAATAAGGAAGTTGATAGCCAGTAGCCAATAACTGCCCTAGCGTGGGTTTTTGCCCGTCTGACTCGCATACAGACGAGCGGATTTCTGGATCCGGCGTAGTTACGACGTAAAGATATGAAGCATGTTTCAAATCTAAAGTTCGTCAGATTTGTGGCTGGAAAAGTCCGCTGAAAGTCCGGGGAAGCCCACACACGAATTTCAAATCTAAAGTCCGTCAGATTTGCGGCTGGAAAAGTCTGCTGAAAGTCCGGGGAAGCCCACACACGATCGGATTGTCAGCCGTATTTTGTCCGTCGGCGTCCGTCGGACTTTTGTAGACGAAAAGTCCGACCGTGTGTACGCGGCATAATACTCAACTAGTGTATGGTAGCGTTCAAAACGTTCACCAATGCAAAGACCAGAATTGTCAGGACAGGAGGGACAATAATAGTGGGTGTCATGCCTATATCCGCGCTTGCTGCAGACACAACATCTTTTTTAGGGGGCTTGTTGGGTAGGGGTACTCGGGAGGACATAAAGAAAATGCCTCTCATGCAGCCGGCTTACTGCATTTGGTTGGGGAAAGTGAGGTGGAGCACCGTCTGGAAACAGAAGGGCTCTGACGATCTCTTCCTGGAATTTAAGGAAGAATCCTGAAGCTCTGTATAGCACATGAGCGTTCAGCAAAGCCAATTGAAATAAATAAACAGACACTTTCTTGTACCAGCGTCTGGCCTTACAGGCAATTAGGTACGGCGCCAACAACTGGCCGTTGAGGTCCACCCCTCCCATATTTTGGTTATATTCGTGGACACAGAGTGGTTTCTCCACAACACCAGTCGCCGTAGTAATTTGGACCGTCGTGTCTGCATGAAGGGAGGTAAGAACGAAAACATTCTTATTATCCCTCCACTTCATAGCGAGCAAGTTATTACACTTGAAGCAGGCTCTCTCCCGCAGCCTAAGACAGGAATCTACAAGCCCCTGGGGTAAGCCCCGGCGATTGGGTTGCACGGTGCCACATGCTCCAATCTGCTGATCAAACAAGTGACTAAAAAGTGGCACGCTCGTGTAATAATTGTCCACATATAAGTGGTACCCCTTTCCGAATAAGGGTGACACCAAGTCCCACACAATTTTGCCAGCGCTTCCTATGTAGTCAGGGCAGTTTGTCGGCTCTACGTGGCTATCTTTTCCCTCGTAAACCATAAAACTACATGTATAGCCTGTGGCCCTGTCACAAAGCTTATACATCTTGACCCTGTATCTGGCAGGCTTGCTGGGAAGGTACTGTTTGAATGACAAGTGGCCAGAAAACTTAATCAGGGACTCATCACTGCAGTTCACCAGAAGGAATAGCAGCGCTAGTACTGCTCTGCTCCATACGAGGGACCTGCGGTTCTTGCACATCAACAACAGAAGAAGAAGTTTGGGGTCTGGTATGCCTGACCTTGGCAGGGACCACAACTCCGTCGTCAGAGCTATCTGTCATGGAGCCGCTGTCCTCTACAGGATCGTATTCTAAACCTGATTCTGACAGATGAGTGACTTCCTCTTCACTATCTGTCATGCACAGAAACGTGTAGGCCTCTTCACTAGTGTACCTTCGATTTGCTTTTTTTTGCTCTAAATTTAGTGGTACACTAGTGAGACTCACAGGTAAAAAAGCTCCTGACTGTTAGAGACTGTATCAAAATGCTACCAAAAAAACTGTTAGCGATCGCAGGGATCAGGCCTGACTCTGCGAATGCTGCAGTTATGTGTGTTTAGTGTTTTGTAAGTGACAGTGATCGATCGATACTGCACTTGGGTGGGCTGGGCTGGGCGGAGGGGCAAAACGCAGGTGCTAGCAGGTATCTGGGCTGATCCCGCTAACACTGCGTTTTTGGGAACCCTAAACTGCTGGGGATGCTAGTATAGATCTGATCGGATCAGATATTTATCCGTTCAGATACTATACCACTAAGGGAGGTGTATACTGCTTGCGTAGGTGTTAGTGGTACTGGCACTAACCTGACGCTGCCTGGGGCGACGCAGACCGTATCTGACCCTAAAACTTAACTTATATCACCGCCGGGCGATCAGGGGGTTAAACCTTTATTAGGTAATAAACGACGAGTGCCCTGAAACTTTAAAAACAAACTAACTAACCAGCGTCACCCGTAACAGTTATACGGTGATCACTAGTGAAAGGGTTAACTAGGGGGCAATCAGGGGGTTAAAACCTTTACTAGGTAGTATATGGGGGTCCCTGACGCTATAAAACGCTGACGGCGAACCTAAATACTTACCTCCCTAACTAGCGTCATCTGTGACACTAATACAGCGATCAGAAAAATGATCGCTTAGTGACACTGGCGACGGGGGGTGATCAAGGTGTTAAAACTTTATTAGTAGGGGTTAGGGGGGTACCCTAGACCTAAAGGGGCATAACACTAACTGCTCTACCACTTATAACTGTCACAAAATGACACCAATGCAATAATCAGAAAAAAAACTGCTATTGGTGTCACTGTGACAGGGGGTACAGGGGGGTGATCGGCGGGTGATCGGGGGTGAAAAGTGTGCCTAGAGTGTTCTATAGTGCCTTGCAAAAGTATTCACCCCCTTTGGCTTTTTATCTATTTTGTTACATTACAGCCTTTAGTTCAATGTTTTTTTAATCTGAATTATATGTGATAGATCAGAACACAATAGTCTAAGTTGGTGAACTAAAATTAGAAAAATATATACATAAAACTATTTTTCAGAAATAAAAAAATTATAATTGACATGTGCGTATGAACTCACCCCCTTTGTTATGAAGCCCATAAAAAGCTCTGGTGCAACCAATTACCTTCAGAAGTCACATAATTAGTGAAATGATGTCCACCTGTGTGCAATCTAAGTGTCACATGATCTGTCATTACATATACACACCTTTTTGAAAGGCCCCAGATGATGCAACACCTAAGCAAGAGGCACCACTAACCAAGCACTGCCATGAAGACCAAGGAACTCTCCGAACAAGTAAGGGACAATGTTGTTGAGAAGTACAAGTCAGGGTTAGGTTATAAAAAAAATATCCAAATCTTGATGATCCCTAGGAGCACCATCAAATCTATCATAGCCAAATGGAAAGAACATGGCACAAGAGCAAACCTGCCAAGAGACGGCCACACACCAAAACTACGAGGGCATTAATCAGAGAGGCAGCACAGAGACCTAAGGTAACCCTGGAGGAGCTGCAGAGTTCCACAGCAGAGACTGGAGTATCTGTACATAGGACGAAAATAAGCCGTATGCTCCATAGAGTTGGGCTTCATGGCAGAGTGGCCAAAAGAAAGCCATTACTTTCAGCAAAAAACAAAATGGCACATTTTGAGTTTGCAAAAAGGCATGTGGGAGACTCCCAAAATGTATGCAGGAAGGTGCTCTGGTCTGATCAGACTAAAATTGAACTTTTTGGCCATCAAAGAAAACGCTATGTCTGACGCAAACCCAACACATCACATCACCCAAAGAACACCATCCCCACAGTGAAACATGGTGGTGGCAGCATCATGCTGTGGGGATGTTTTTCAGCAGTAGGGACTGGGAAACTGGTCAAAGTTGAGGGAAAGATGGATGGTGCTAAATACAGGGATATTCTTGAGCAAAACCTGTACCACTCTGTGTGTGATTTGAGGCTAGGACGGAGGTTCACCTTCCAGAAGGACAATGACCCCAAATCTGTTATTAAACAAGACCCCAAACACACTGCTAAAGCAACACTTGAGTGGTTTAAGGGGAAACATGTAAATGTGTTGGATTTGCCTAGTCAAAGCCCAGACCTCAATCCAATAGAAAATCTGTGGTCAGACTTAAAGATTGCTGTTCACAAGCGCTACCATCCAACTTGAAGGAGCTGGAGCAGTTTTGCAAGTGCACATTCACATGTGCGTTTGTTAAAATTTTAGGATTTCAAATATATATAATTTTTTGTTCAAACAATAGAATTTTTTTTATTTAAAAATTTTTTTTTTATTTTTTTTATTTTTTTTTACAAACAGGCCTCTATTTTTTTTATTTTTTTTTTTTATTTTAAACAAACATGCCTCCATATTTTTTTTTTTTTTTAAACAAACAGGCCTCTATTTTTTTAAATTTTTTTTAACGAACAGGCCTCTCTCTCTCTCTCTCTCTCTCTCTCTCTCTCTCTCTCTCTCTCTCTCTCTCTCTCTCTATATATATATATATATATATATATATATATATATATATATATTTTTTTTTTTAACAAACAGGCCTCTATATTCTTTTTTTTGTTTTTCTTTTAACCACTTGCCGACCGCCTAATGCAGATATACTGCGGCAGAATGGCACGAGGCGGTCGGCATCATTAGGGGAGCGATCCGTAAGCACATTACACAAAAAATATTATTGCCCAGCATCAGTATAACATTAATTGTAATAAGTATTATTTAAAGACTAAAATATAAGGCCCACTTATCAGATTCATCACCCCCTCTGATGGCCCATTGAAAAATTTTAAGGGGGGATTCTAAATCAATTTAAGGACACCCAGACCATTTGGAGACATTTTGGGGGGGGGGGGGGGATTCTAAATCAATTTAAAGGACACACAGACCATTTGAAGACATTTTAGGGGGGGATTCTAAATCAATTTAAGGACACACAGACCATTTGTAAACATTTTAGAGGGGAGGGGATTCTAAATCAATTTACGGACACACAGACCATTTGGAGACATTTTAGGGGGAAATCTAAATCAATTTAAGGACACACAGACCATTTTCAGACATTTTAGGGGGGGTGGGATTCCAAATCAATTTTAGGACACACAGCCCATTTGGAGACATTTTAGGGGGGGGATTCTAAATCAGTTTAAGGACACGCAGATAGGGATGAGCTTCGTGTTCGAGTCAAACCCATGTTCGACTCGAGCATCGGCTGTTCGGTCGTTCGCCGAATTGCGAACGATATGGGCCGTTCGCGCCAAATTCGTGTGGCGCGTCACGGCCCATAATTCACTGCGGCATCGCAGTGCATTGCTTGCTGATGATTGGCCAAGCATGCACTATGACCCGCATGCTTGGCCAATCACAGCGCCGCCTGAACAGAGAGCCGTAATTGGCCAAAGCCAAGGAGGCTTTGGCCAATTATGGCTCAGGGGATTTAGTACACGCCCCACACTATATAAGGCCGCCTGCACGGCGGCCCTGTGTAGTGTGTGTTCCGGCGTTGAAAGAGATAGACAGAGAGAGAGACAGTGTCATTTGATTTGAGTTAGATAGATTAGGCAGAACAGTCAGTCAGTTAGCTGCACTTACAGTGTATTGTGTATATATATGCATCCCAGGTGTTGCATATATATATATACACTGTATTCAGTTTAGCTAGATCCGTTCCTGTTATCTGCTAGACTATTTACATTTAGTGCAGTGTGTCCTGCTCACAGTGTTCAGCTAGATCCGTTCCTGTTATCTTCCTACTGACAGGCAGGCTTGTCTTGTTACAGTATTAACAGCTACCTAAAGAAAATTGCTGGTGTTCTTTTGATCCTATTAGTACCACGGTCAGGCAGCTAGACTATTTACATTTAGTACAGTGCGTCCTGCTCACAGTGTTCAGCTAGATCCGTTCCTGTTATCTTCCTACTGACAGGCAGGCTTGTCTTGTTACAGTATTAACAGCTACCTAAAGAAAATTACTGGTGTTCTTTTGATCCTATTAGTACCACGGTCAGGCAGCTAGACTATTTACATTAAGTACAGTACGTCCTGCTCACAGTGTTCAGCTAGATCCGTTCCTGTTATCTTCCTACTGACAGGCAGGCTTGTCTTGTTACAGTATTAACAGCTACCTAAAGAAAATTACTGGTGTTCTTTTGATCCTATTAGTACCACGGTCAGGCAGCTAGACTATTTACATTTAGTACAGTGCGTCCTGCTCACAGTGTTCAGCTAGATCCGTTCCTGTTATCTTCCTACTGACAGGCAGGCTTGTCTTGTTACAGTATATAAAGCTACCTGAAGAAAATTACTGGTGTTCTTTTGATCCTATTAGTACCACGGTCAGGCAGCTAGACTATTTACAGTTAGTGCAGTGCGTCCTGCTCACAGTGTTCAGCTAAACCTACAAGATAGTGGGGTGCGTCCACCTCACAGTGTTCAGCTAAAGCTACCTGTAGAAGGTTGGTGGTGTTCTCATACTACAAGCAGTTGATTTTGCTGGCTGCAGTATCAGTACATATATATATGTATATATATATCCCAGCTTAGTGCAGCTACAGGCCATTAGTATGTCTGGAAGGCCAAGAAGGAGAGGCAGACAGTCACAAGGCAATAAGAGAGGGAAAGCAGGCTCTGTGTCTAGTGCTGGTCGTGGAGACGGTGCATCCTCATCAGCATGTGGCCATGGGACACGCTTGGCCTTTTTTTCGGCAGCTGGCCGTGTTGAGCCGCAACATGCGGAAGACTTGGTCGAGTGGATGACCAAGCCGTCCTCATCCTCCTCATCCTCTCTCACCCATGCCCAGGGTGCTTTGTCTGGCAAAGCAGCGGCCTCTTCCCTCGGCTCAATGTCATCAGTGACTCCTTCCCTAGCTCCACCATGTCCTCCTGAGGAGTCCCTCGAACTGTTTGACCACAGTGTTGGGTACATGCTCCAGGAGGATGCCCAGCGTTTGGAAGGCTCTGATGATGATACTGAGCTCGATGAAGGCAGTAACATGAGCACGGACAGAGGGGGTGCCCAAGAAGGACAGCAATCTGGCAGTCATGCTCCCCCTGCTGCAGCATACTGCCAGGTTTGCTCCAGTGATGAGGAGGGAGGGGATGAAGAGGTCTCTGACTCAACGTGGGTGCCTGATAGGAGAGAGGAGGAGGAGGAGGAGGAGGCGGCACATCACCAACGAGGCAGGATGCCCTCCAGGGGCCAGCCTAAGGGCAGCACATTGACTGCATCACACCCCAAAGCTCCACATGTGCAGGGCGCTGCAGTCTCTGCGCGTTATTCAAAAAGTTCTTTGGTGTGGGCCTTTTTTGAGACGAGTGCATCAGATCGCACCGCTGCTATTTGCAACATATGTCTCAAGCGTATCTCACGTGGCCAAAAAATCTCCCGCTTGGGTACCACATGCTTGACCAGACATATGTTGACCTGCCATGCAGTTCGTTGGCAAGCGTATCTAAAAGACCCACACCAAAGAACAAAGAGGATCTCTCCTTGCTCCTCATCAGCTGAGATTTCCAACCCCACTAGACCTCCAGTCCTCTCTGAGACCTGCAGTGAGAGGAATGAAGGTGTAGAATTAGGTGTGTCACAGCCAAGTACTTGTGGGCAATCTGCTTTTGGTACACCGACGTCAGATTGTACCAGGCAAATTTCCCTGCCCCAGCTGCTGCACCGCCGAAAGAAGTTTGCTCCCAGCCATCCACATGCCCAGCGGTTGAATGCTAGCTTGGCAAAATTGCTAGCACTTCAACTGCTGCCTTTTCAGTTGGTAGACTCTGCCCCCTTCCGTGAGTTTGTGGAATGTGCGGTTCCTCAGTGGCAGGTACCCAAACGCCACTTTTTCTCACAGAAGGCGATTCCGGCTCTCTACCGGCATGTGGAAGGCAATGTCCATGCCTCGCTGGACAGGGCGGTCAGCGGTAAGGTGCATATTACCGCTGACTCATGGTCCAGCAGGCATGGACAGGGACGTTACCTAAGTTTCACGGCGCATTGGGTGACTCTGCTGGCAGCTGGGAAGGATGCAGGACAAGGTGCAGTAGTGTTGGAGGTTGTTCCACCACCACGGCTCCAAAATGCTAATGATTGTGACACACCTCTCTCCTCCACCCCCTCCTCTTCTTCTTCCTCCATGGCCTCTTCCTCGGAACCAGCGGTGCTCCGTAGTCGTTCAAGGGGCTACGCAAGTACGCAGGCCAAAAGATGCCATGCGGTGCTTGAGCTGGTGTGCTTGGGGGACAGGAGCCACACTGGGGCAGAGGTTCTGTCAGCTCTGCAGGGGCAGGTTCAGAGGTGGTTGACGCCACGCCAACTTAAGGCAGGAATGGTGGTTTGCGACAATGGCACCAACCTCCTCTCTGCCCTCCGACAGGGACAAATGACCCATGTGCCCTGTTTGGCTCACGTCCTTAACTTGGTGGTGCAGCGGTTCTTGGGCAGGTACCCGGGCTTACAGGATGTCCTGAGGCAGGCCAGGAAAGTCTGTGTGCATTTCCGCCAGTCATATAATGCCAGTGCTCGGCTGACGGACCTCCAAAAGGAGTTTAACCTGCCCAAGAACCGCCTAATCTGTGACATGCCCACCAGGTGGAACTCAACGTTGGCCATGCTGCAGCGGCTGCACACGCAGCAGAGGGCCATCAATGAGTACCTGTGCGACTATGGCACCAGGACAGGGTCAGGGGAGCTTGTTTTTTTTCCCCACGCCAGTGGGCCATGATCAGGGATGCATGCACTGTCCTGTCACCATTCGAGGAGGCCACGAGGATGGTGAGCAGTGACAGTGCATGCATTAGTGACACTGTCCCACTTGTCCACCTGTTGGAGCACACGCTGCGTGGAATAATGGACAGGGCACTTGAGGCAGAACAGAGGCAGGAAGAGGAGGACTTCCTTAGCTCTCAAGGCCCCCTTTATCCAGACAGTGTTCCTGCGTGCCCGCCGATCACACAGGAAGAGGACGAGGAGGAGGAGGAGGAGGAGGAAGATTGTGTCAGTATGGAGGTGGAGCCTGGCACTCAGCATCAGCAGCAGTCTTTAAGGGATCAGTCCCAAGAAACACATGGACTTGTACGTGGCTGGGAGGAGGTGGCTGCGGACGTTTGTCGTCCTTAGTGACCCAGAGGACTCTGGACCGAATGCCTCAGCAAACCTACGCTGCATGGCCTCCCTGATCCTGCAAAGCCTGCGTAAGGATCCTCGTATTCGTGGTATCAAGGAGAAGAACCAATACTGGCTGGCAACCCTCCTTGATCCACGTTACAAGGGTAAGGTTGCGGACCTTATCTTGCCATCGCAGAGGGAGCAGAGGATGAAACATCTTCGGGAGGCCTTGCAGAAAGGTCTGTGCAACGCGTTCCCAGAGACTGGGAGGTTACAAACTCCTGTTTCTGGACAACGTGTTGCTGAGGCTTCGGTCAGTCAAAGAAGGAGCGGTGGAGAAGGTGGCCGTCTGACCGATGCGTTCAGACAATTTTTTGGTCCGCAGCCCCAAGGTATGATCGGTTCCAACAACCATCGCCAGCGTCTGTTTTACATGGTGCAGGAATACCTAGGGGCAAAATCAGACTTGGACACCTTTCCCACTGAAAATCCTCTGGGTTACTGGGTCTTGAGGATGGATCACTGGCCAGAGCTTGCACAGTATGCAATTGAGCTACTGGCCTGTCCTGCATCCCAGCGTTCTTTCGGAACGCACATTCAGTGCTGCTGGAGCGTGGTAACCGATCACAGGGTGCGTCTGTCCACCGACTCGGTCGATCGACTGACCTTCATAAAAATGAATCAGTCTTGGATCACCACCAGCTACCAAGCACCTGATGCTGATGTAACCGAATAATTTTTTTTGAAAATCTCAGATCCCTTCAAAGACTGCCTATGCTGATGCTGAGTGACTATCCCTGAGTAATTATCCTCTTCCTCCTCAATCATCACGCTGATAGCTTGTAAGAACATTTTTGGTTCTGGGCGCCACCACCAGTGCCTAATGCCGCGTACACACGGTCGGACTTTCTAGAAAGCTAGGTCCGATGTACTTGCCGCCAGACTTCCGGCGGACTACCGCCGGACTTTCTGAACGGTCGGACTTGCCTACACACGGCCGGACTTTCCGGAATCCGGTCTTCCCGACGGACTTCCAGAACGAACGGACTTTCCCACACACGGACAAGTCCGTTCATTTTGAACGTGACTTTGGTACGACGGGACTAGAAAAGGAATTCAATCTCGCCGCTTTTTTTGGCGAGATTGAAACCTTGCGAGCCCCGTCGCAGGCCCTTAGGTCTGGTATGGATTATAAAGGGGAACCCCTACGCCGAAAAAACGGCGTGGGGTCCCCCTAAAATCCATACCAGACCCCGATCCGAGCACGCAGCCTGGCCGGTCAGGAAAGGGGGTGGGGACGAGCGAGCGCCCCCCCCCCGAACCGTACCAGGCCGCATGCCCTCAACATGGGGGGGTGGGTGCTTTGGGGGAGGGGGGCGCCCTGCGCCCCCCCCCCCAAAGCACCTTGTCCCCATGTTGATGAGGACAAGGGCCTCTTCCCGACAACCCTGGCCGTTGGTTGTCGGGGTCTGCGGGCGGGGGCTTATCGGAATCTGGGAGCCCCCTTAATAAGGGGGCCCCCAGATCCCGGCCCCCCACCCTATGTAAATGAGTATGGGGTACATGGTACCCCTACCCATTTACCTAGGTAAAAAGTGTCAGTAATAAAACACAACACAGGTTTTTAAAATAATTTATGAAACAGCTCCGGGGGGGGGGTCTTCTTCCGTCTTCGGGGTCCCTCCGGTTCATCTTCTCCCGGCGTCCGGTTGGTTCTTCTCCGCTCTCCGGCCTCTTCTCCCGGTGTCCCAGGTCTTCGGCCGGCCCCTCCGCTTTCTTCAGGTAGCTCTATTGCCAGCGGAGGTCCGGACTTCTGGGCTTCTGGGCTTCTTGGCTTCTTGTGTTCTCTTCTCTTCTCTTCCCCCAGATGTTGACACGACGCTCTTCCGGCTGGACTGGTCTCTGAGGGCTGCGTTGTGACTTATATAGGCGGAGACCCCGCCCCCATATGATGTCACAGTCCCTGGGCATGCTGGGACTGTGACGTTTTAGGGGGCGTGGTCCGGACGCTCCGCTGGCAATAGAGCTACCTGAAGAAAGCGGAGGGGCCGGCCGAAGACCTGGGACACCGGGAGAAGAGGCGGAGAGCGGAGAAGAACCCCCTCCCCCAAAGCACCCACCCCCCCATGTTGAGGGCATGCGGCCTGGTACGGTTCAGGAGGGGGGGGGGCGCTCGCTCGTCCCCACCCCCTTTCCTGACCGGCCAGGCTGCGTGCTCGGATCGGGGTCTGGTATGGATTTTAGGGGGACCCCACGCGTTTTTTCGGCGTAGGGGTTCCCCTTTATAATCCATACCAGACCTAAGGGCCTGGTATGCCCCGCGCTCGCCGCAATAGGAAGATTTGTTTTTCCTATTGCAGCGAGCGTGAGATGCAGTAACCTGCTCCTCCGTCGTATCTGGTCCTTCGGACTAGCATACAGACGAACGGGCTTTCCGTCAGGAACTGAGTCCGGCGGAGGTACGCAAAAATCCGACCGAAACGGTCCGTCGGGAATCCGATGGAGACCACACACGGTCGGACTTTCAGTCCGGAGGCGTCGGTCGGACTTTTGCAGGTGAAAAGTCCGACCGTGTGTACGCGGCATAAGGCACAATTTTTCAGCCCCTGTTTAACAGGGGCGTGTAATTACAATTTTTGATGTAATACTTTGCAGCAGGGCTCGTTCCTGCATTCCAACTAGAGTGTCTGTGAGGGGTTGCAGTGTTGTGGCACCAGCACCAGTGCCTAAAGCCCAATTTTTCTGCCCCTGTCTAACAGGGGCGTGTAATTACAATTTTTGATGCAATACTTTGCAGCAGGGCTCGTTCCTGCGTTCCAACTAGAGTGTCTGTGAGGGGTTGCAGTGTTGTGGCACCAGCACCAGTGCCTAAGGCCTAATTTTCAGCTCCTGTTCAACAGGGGCATGTAATTACAATTCTTGATCTAATATTTCACAGCAGGGCCCTGTGAGGGCTTACAGTGTTGTGGCCACAGCAACACCTAAGGCCCAAATTTAGTATATAGTGCAGGACCCTACTTTCAAACATCTAACTTACAAACGACTCCTACTTGCAAACGGAAGGAGACAACAGGAAGTGAGATGAAATCTACCCCTAGGAAGGGAAATTCTCTCCTGTAAGAGTTAATCTGGGAAAAAAATTTCTCCTTTCCACTGATGCTTTCCAATCCTTGTTCCACAAAAAAACCCAAATTTTCAAAAAACATTTTTCATTGGGACAAAAAGTGAGGTGAAATCTTCTGAAGAGGAGGAAAGACAGCAAAACAAATGTCACAGGGGTGATAACCCTTCCCTATGTTTTCCAAAAAGCTTAAAAAAGATTTTTTGGCTGGAGCTAAACACGTTAAAAATGTACCCGTTCAAAATTACAAACAGATTCTACTTAACAACAAACCTACAGTCCCTGTCTTGTTTGCGCCGCCTGTATACTGCTGTTCAGAGTATATAGGGCCTGGTGGCCCCACACCTTTCCTTATTTTAATTTGGGTGCGGGGTTCCCCTTAATATCCATACAAGACCCAAAGGGCCTGGTAATGGACTGGGGGGTACCCATGCCGTTTGTCTCACCGATTTTCATCCATATTGCCATGACCCGACATTACATTAAATCCGCAAGCAGTTTTAAATGAGATTTTTTCCTTTAAAAATGACATTTGGTGCAGGGCCTGTTCTAAACACGGGAAACACGCGTCACTTTACAGGCATACTATAGACACCCCCCAGGTACGATATTTAAAGGAATATTTCACTTTTTTTTTTTTTACTTTAAGCATCATTAAAATCACTGCTCCCGAAAAAACGCCCGTTTTTAAAAGTTTTTTTTGCATTGATACATGTCCCCTGGGGTAGGACCCGGGTCCCCAAACCCTTTTTAGGACAATACCATGCAAATTAGCCTTTAAAATGAGCACTTTTGATTTTGAACGTTCGAGTCCCATAGACCTCAATGGGGTTCTAATGTTCGTGCGAACTTTCGGTCCGTTCGCAGGTTCTGGTGCGAACCGAACCGGGGGGGTGTTCGGCTCATCCCTACACGCAGACCATTTGGAGACATTTTAGGGGGGAAGGGGATTAACTAACTCATTAGACTCTAGACTGTTTTTGCAAGCAGTGAGAGGGAATGTCCCCCCCCCCCCCACCATCTTCCATGGTTTTCTCTGGCTCTCCTATCCCAATACTGAACCTGAGAATGCAGCCGGTGGTTCCGCCAGCTGACCATAGAGCTGATCAGAGACCAGAATGGCTCCAATCATCTCTATGTCCTAAGAAACCGGAATCTACGAGCATTTTATGACTTATACCATGTACACACGGTCGGACTTTTCAGCTACAAAAGTCCGACGGCCTGTCCGACAGACTTTCAATGGACTTTTCGCGGACTTCCGACGGACTTTCTAACGAACGGACTTGGCTACAAACGATCACACAAAAGTCCGACAGCCTAGTACGCGGTGACGTACACCAAGTCCGACGAGACTATAAAACGGAAGTTGAATAGCTCGTACGACACCCTTTGGGCTCCTTATGCTAATCTCGTGTTTATCTCGTGTTAGTAGAAGTTTGGTGAGAGATGATTCGTGCTTGTGAGAGTCATATTTTTCAAATCGTTTAACTGTTGTTCAGTTTTTGCTTGTGAGGTTTGTATCTGCTTTTCAGTGCGTGTGGTCAGTTCGCATTGATTCATTCAGTGTCTTATTGTCCACTCGTTGCTGATTTTCAGCTCGCTCTTCATAGGCCTTGCTGTTCTTCAGTGCGTACTGTTAAGTGCATTCTGACCAGCCGACCGTTTTGAAGCCATGTTGCGTGTACGTACTCGTCATAAAGTTTGTGCTTTGTATGTGCTTGGTGCTGTAGTTCATTCTTCAGCCCAAGCTCAGTCCATGAACAGGACGAGGAGGAGTTCATGGACGAAGAATTGGTTGCTCCAGCGTGACCAATTCTGTCACATGCCTTTGCTCTGTGAGATCCGTGAGAATAATCCTGAGGATTTCAGGAACTTTCTCCGGATGACAGACCCCGTTTTTGACTGTTTGTTGGCATTGCTGACCCCTTATATCAGCAGGCAGGATACCTGCATGAGGCAAGCCATCACTGCGGAGCAGAGGCTAGTCGACACAATGCGTTACTTGGCGACAGGGAGAAGTCTGCAGGACCTTAAGTTCTCGACAGGCATCTCCCCCCAGGCTCTGGGGATCATTATCCCAGAGACCTGTTCTGCCATAATTCAGGTCCAGGTCCTGCAGAAGGACTATATTAAGGTAAGATTTATCCTTTAACATCACATTTTATTGTATTTAATGTTTGCTAATGTAATGTATTTCTTTATTCCAACACTCATTTCCAAGATTGCAATATAGTGTGAATGTCACCTTTGTCCTCATGCATGCTGTAATTTTTTAATGCTCTTTTTTGTCCTGCATGCATATTTGCCTTCACTAACCTCCACAGCATGCAATGCTGGGCTCATATCCACCTAGTATATTCACGTTAATGTATTTTGTCAGCTCCATTGTAGTACTTTACCCTAAAATTTATGCAAATGGTCTGTGTGTCCTTAAGATGATTAAGTATCCCCCCCCTTAAAATTTATGCAAATGGTCTGTGTGTACTTAAGTTGATTAGGAATCCTCTCCCCCCCTTCAAATTTATCCAAATGGTCTGTGTGTACTTAAGTTGATTAGAAAACCCCTCCCCCCTTAAAATTTAGCCCAATGGTCTGTGTGTACTTAAGTTGATTAAGAATCCCCCCCCCTTAAAATTTAGCCCAATGGTCTGTGTGTACTTAAGTTGATTAAGAATCCCCTCCCCTCCCCTTCAAAATTAGCCCAATGGTCTGTGTGTACTTAAGTTGATTAAGAATCCCCTCCACCCTTAAAATTTATCCAAATGGTCTGTGTGTACTTAAGTTGATTAAGAATCCCCTCCACCCTTAAAATTTATCCAAATGGTCTGTGTGTACTTAAGTTGATTAAGAATCCACTCCCCCCCTTAAAATTTAGCCCAATGGTCTGTGTGTACTTAAGTTGATTAAGAATCCCCCCCCCCTTCAAAATTAGCCCAATGGTCTGTGTGTACTTAAGTTTATTAAGAATCCCCTCCCCCCTTAAAATGTATCCAAATGGTCTGTGTGTACTTAAGTTGATTAAGAATCCCCCCATAAAATTTAGGCAAATGGTCTGTGTGAACTTAAGTTGATTAAGAATCCCCTCCCCCCCTTAAAATGTAGCGGAATGGTCTGTGGGGTTGATTTACTAAAAGCAAATAGATGTTGCACTTTGCAAAATACAGTTGCACTCTGCAAGTGCATTTGCTCCAGGGCTTAGTAATGGGCTTTCGTGATGATGTCACGAAACGCGTAGGGCGGAGCCAGACGACGCGCTGACGTCACCTCTAGGCTGTGTTGCATTCCAGTAGGACAGGTTTGTTCGTGTTCCTGTGGCCAAGGAACCAGACTTAAGGCTATCTAATCTTTGAACTTTTGTAAGTGTTCATTTTATGCATACGAATTTTAATAAATCCTTATGGTTTTACGCTATGTGAGCCCCCTTTTGTGTTTTATGGTACATCTCTGCCACGAGTTCTGCTGTTGCTGCTGACGGTGTGATGACCCCCAGTGGATGCTGATAGAAGTTCCCATGGTCTGTTTTAAGTTTGCCTGCTAGCTGCGATCCTCTGTGGTGGGGGATCATGGCCACTCGGTAAGAAGTAACCCCTTCTATTCTCGGTGGTGGAGCCTCTTCTGTGGTCACGGATTAACCATTATTCATCACTTGGACTTTTTCTTTATTATTTGTGGGTTATATGGAGTCACTATTATATTTCATTGAGCTTTCTTCACTCGATGGGACACTTTTGTGGATTATATGCAGTTGTTATCTGCATTCATCCTCTTTTACACATATTACCAATAATTAATATTTTTTTACTTATGTTATGTATGTAAAACTGCACATTCATTAGCGCAATTCTTTTATCCTTATGGTTTACCTCACAATTGCTGTTTATTGTTGGGATTGCTGCTTTTTATTATTAACTGTTCACATATCTTATAGTGCAGTTTGTATTTCCATTTTTCCTTAGTAAATGAGCATAAGCTCTGCTGATTTCCATCATCCAACCATGTGCAAGCAAAAAAGATTTATTTTGAATTTCCCTTGCATGTGATTGGGTACTCTTTGCAACATGAAGCCTTACCTCATTTACTAAGCTCTGGAGCAACTGCACTTGCAGAGTGCAACAGCTGCACTTTTCAAAGTGCACATTCTTTTTGCCTTTAGTAAATCAACCCCTGTGTGTCCTTAACTTGATTCTAAATTTCCACCCCCCCCCCCCCTAAAATGTAGCAATGTGCCATCGGAGGGGGTGAGGAATGTGATAAGTGGGCCTTTATATTTTAGTCTTTAACCACTTCAGCCCTGGAAGAATTTACCCCCTTCCTGACCAGTGCGTTTTTTGCGATTCGGCACTGCGTCGCTTTAACTGACAATTGCGCGTGTGTGACGTGGCTCCCAAACAAAATTGATGTCCGTGAAAAAAGGGGACACTCAGAGAAGTAGGGTAAACAGGGTTGCGCACCCCACAAGATACATAAGAAAAACACGAAACCCCCCTGACGGGGCCTTAATGCAGCCAATGATATATACTATATATAATGATATATACAAACTGCCCCCAAACAACCGGAGGAGGGAGGGGGGAACGCATGTACCGCACCTATGGTTAAATAACAGCAATGCTAGTTGAAAGCAAAAAAAAAAAATTGCCTGAAAATTATTAATATGTTTTACAGCCTTTGTACCAATAAAAACTATATTTGATCATTCTATCACCTTTTTGAAGTATATATCATTGGCTGCATTAAAGCCCCGTTAGGGGGGTTTCATGTTTTTCTTATACAAAATTGATGTCCTTTTTTTCCCACAAATAGAGCTTTCTTTTGGTGGTATTTGATCACCTCTGTGATTTTAATTTTTTGCGCTATAAACAAAAAAATAGCGACAATTTTGAAAAACACGCTTTTTTTTTACTTTCTGCTATAATAAATATCCCCAAAAAATATTTAAAAAAACATTTTTTTTCCTCAGTTTAGGCCGATACGTATTCTTCTACATATTTTTGGTAAAAAAAAAAATCGCAATAACGTTTATTGATTGGTTTGCTCAAAAGTTGTAGCGTTTACAAAATAGGGGATAGTTTTATGGCATTTTTATTAATAATTTTTTTTTACTAGTAATGGCGGCGATCAGCAATTTTTATTGTGACTGCGACATTATGGCAGACATGTCGGACATTTTTGACACATTTTTGAGACCATTGTCATTTATACAGCAATCAGTGCTATAAAAATGCACTGATTCCTGTGTAAATGACACTGGCAGTGAAGGGGTTAACCACTAGGGGGTGGGGAGGGGTTAAGTCAGTACTTGGGATGTGTTCTAACTGTAGGGGGGATGGGCTGTGTGTGACACGTCACTGATCTCTGCTCCCGATGACAGGGAGCAGAGATCAGTGACACTGTCACTAGGCAGAATGGGGAGATGCTTGTTTACATCAGCATCTCCGACTCTGCTTAGCCTCCGAGATCAGACGAGATCGGGCGCTTTCAGGGTGATGTGGCCGTAGGCGATCTCTTAGGCCACGCTCAACCCTCTTGACCCGGGTAGAGCCAGGATGGGAAACGAGGGAAAAAAACAGGGCACGTCCAGAACTTCGAAAAAAGAAGCCTACGGCACCTGGTATTCCCAGGCGGTCTCCCATCCAGGTACTAACCAGGCCCGACCCTGCTTACCTCAGTGATCAGATGAGATTGGCCGCTTTCAGGGTGATGTGGCCTTAGGCGATCTCTTTCGCCACGCTCAACCCTCTTAACCTGGGCAGAGCCAAGATGGGAAACGCGAGAAAAAAACAGGGCACGTCCAGAACTTCGAAAAAAGAAGCCTACGGCACCTGGTATTTCCAGGCGGTCTCCCATCCAGGTACTAACCAGACCCAACCCTGCTTAACCTCCCAGATCAGACGAAATTGGGCGCTTTCAGGGTGATGTGGCAGAATCAGGCCCGGATTTACTCCCTTTGCCGCCCCAAGGCCGGGTCCTTCAATGCCGCCCCCCCCCCCCCCCCCCCACACACACACCCACACCACTATTCTCGTCCTTTATCGATGACTGCTACAATAGATCAGTTAACAACATATCTCCACACACGAGAACACTGAAAATAACTTGCTTTAATTGTACAGACTGAAAATACTCTGTAATGCATAAAATGCCTTTTAAAGATTAGAGCAGTAAGAAACTCTCTACAATTTTTTTAGTTCTAACTTTTCTTTTGGCAAACTCATCGATAATATCTTCGTAGGACAAAGTATTTAAAAGTTCTGACACACTGGCAAGTGAAGCTAAACTGTTCAGTCTTTCTTGACCCAAAGATGATCGTAAATAGTTCTTTATGCAAATACATTTCATTCATTTTTATGCACCACAGCTCAGTTGCAGTGCATAGAAACAGTATGCATTTTGCACCACACTGCTCAGCACGCAGTGGCGCTGTTGCAGTGTGAACAGGACACATAGAAAACAATTGTTTTCTATTGCCCTTGGAGAGACCTGTGTTTTGCTAGTGCAGAAATCACAGACCCCCTTTTACATCAGTGTCTTCAGTCCCCCCCCTTCACATCACATCACAGCAGACCCCCTTTTGCATCAGTGTCCTCAGTCCCCCCTTTACATCACATACCCCCTTTTACATCACAACCCCCTTTTACATCAGTGTCCTTAGCCCCCCCCCTTACATCACATCCCCCCTGCCTCATCACAAACCCCCGTCACAGACCCTCATTACAGACTGACCCATCACAGGCTGACCCCCCCATCATAGACTGACCCCCCAAATCACAGACCCCTCATTACAGACTGGCCCCCTTCACAGACCCCCATTATTGACTGACCCATCACAGACTGACCTCTCCTATCACAGACTGACCCCCCAAATCACAGACCCCTCATTACAGACTGACCCCCCCATCACAGACTGACCTGACCCATAGCAGAGCCCCCATCATAGACTGACCCCCCATCACAGACTGACCCCCATCACAAACTGGTCCTGACCCATCACAGACTCCCTATCAAAGACTGACCCCCCAAATCACAGACTGACCCCTTCAATCACAGACTGACCCCCATCACAGTCCTCTCTCAATATCAAACTTCTTTACAGCACAGCACTCCCTCCTCCCCAAAGAACCCTACCTTATTCACACAAGACATGGAGTCCTGCCCTTTGTCTAGAGCGGCCGCACTTCATGTTTTGTGTGAATAAGAAAGGCAGTGTGGGGAGGGGGCAGTGCAGTGATATTAGAGAAGGCATGGACCTGCCATGCTGCTATGTTAGTGCGGAGAGGGGGCGGCCGACAGGGCAGGGCTGGCAGCCTTATGCCTGGGGGGCAAGTCCAGTCAAGTGGCCCACTGAACCACCGAATCAGCTCACCATCACCAGTGCCCTTCAGCGCAGCCTCACCAGTGCCCATCAGCGCAGGGACCTGCTGAGCTGGCACAGGCAGCTGCCATCACTGGGGTGAGAGACTCTGACACCCGCAGCTGAACCCCACATACCATCTACCCCCCCATACACCCTATTTACCCTGCCCCAGGCCAGTGCCCACCTAGTAGTCTACAATAGCCCTCAACACTGTGGGTCCTGCTGTGAGCTGGTCATGGCCTCTTGATCCTGCTGGGGGCTGGCCATGGCCAGCAAGACCCACAGGCCAGCGGAACGCACAGGCCATGGCTAGCAGCCAGTAGGCTCCCTGCTGTGGGTCAGTGGGTGGGTGGCTGGCAGGCACAGTGCACACTGCTGCAGGTGGCTGGCCTGGCTCCCTGCTGTTAGAAAGTGTCCCTTCCAGGCCCCATTAGAGACTACAACAGAGTCTAATGGGACCTGGAGGGGGGGTCTCTCTCTAACAGTGTCCATTAGAAAGTCTCTGTTAGAGAGAGACCCCCTCCAGGACCCATTGGAGACTTCAAAAGGAGTCTAATGGGACCTGGAGGGGGGGGTCTCTCTAACAGAGGCCCATTCAGTGTCCATTATAGAATCTGTTAGAAAGAGTCCCCACCAGGTCCCATTAGAGACTGAAAAGGAGTATAATGGACCTGGAGGGGGCCTCTATCTAACAGAGTGTACAGTGAACACCTTCATTCACTCTGTTCCTCATGGGACACCCTCCTTGTGCCATGACTCTCACCCCTGCCCCAACCTCTCACAAAGTAAAAATAAAATTGGCACTGTGTAGCGCTCCTCTTACCTCAACTATGGGTACTGCAGATGTTGCTGACTCCCGCGTCCTCTGTGGCTGGCTCCTGTTGGTGGCTGGCTGGCTCCCGCGTCCTCTGTGGTTGGCTGGCTCCCGCCTTCCTCTGTGGCTGGCTGGCTCCCGCGTTCCTCTGTGGCTGGCTGGCTCCCGTGTTCCTCTGTGGCTGGCTGGCTCCCGCGTTCCTCTGTGGCTGGCTGGCTCCCGCGTTCCTCTGTGGCTGGCTGGCTCCCACGTTCCTCTGTGGCTGGCTGGCTCCCGCGTTCCTCTGTGGCTGGCTGGCTCCCGCGTTCCTCTGTGGCTGGCTGGCTCCCGCGTTCCTCCGTGGCTGGCTGGCTCCCGCGTTCCTCTGTGGCTGGCTGGCTCCCGCGTTCCTCTGTGGCTGGCTGGCTCCCGCGTTCCTCTGTGGCTAGCTGGCTCCTTTTGGAGGCTGGCTGGCTCCTGTGTCCTTTGTGGCTGGCTGGCTCCCGTGTCCTCTGTGGCTGGCTGCTGTTGGTGGCTGGCTGGCTCCTGTTGGTGTCTGACTCCCACGTCCTCTGTGGCTGGTTCCAGTGGGTGGCTGGTCAGCACCCTGCTGTGGCTGGCTGGCTGGCTCCCTGGTGTGGGTGGGTCACCGTGGGTGGCTCCTGTTGTGGCTGGCTGTTTTTCTGCTGTGGGTCAGTGGGTGGGTGGGTGGCTGGCACGGTGCACACTGCTGCGGGAGGCTGGCCTGGCTCCCTGCTGTAGGTCAGTGGGTGGCTGGCTGGCATGGTGCACTCTGCTGCGGCTGACAGAGAGGGGGGCACTGACAGAGAGGGGGCACTGACAGAGAGGGGAGGGCACTGACAGAGAGGGGAGGGCACTGACAGAGAGGGGAGGGCTCTGACAGAGAGGGGAGGGCACTGACAGAGAGGGGAGGGCACTGACAGAGAGGGGAGGGCACTGACAGAGAGGGCTGGGCACTGACAGAGAGAGGGGGCACTGACAGAGAGGGGAGGGCACTGACAGAGAGGGCTGGGCACTGACAGAGAGAGGGGGCACTGACAGAGAGGGGATGGCACTGACAGAGAGGGGATGGCACTGACAGAGAGGGGGGGGCACTGACAGAGAGGGGGGCACTGACAGAGAGGGCTGGGCACTGACAGAGAGAGGGGGCACTGACAGAGAGGGGAGGGCACTGACAGAGAGGGGATGGCACTGACAGAGAGGGGATGGCACTGACAGAGAGGGGATGGCACTGACAGAGAGGGGGGGCACTGACAGAGAGGGGGGCACTGACAGAGAGGGCTGGGCACTGACAGAGAGGGGAGGGCACTGACAGAGAGAGGGGGGCTGACAGAGAGGGCTGGGCACTGACAGAGGGGGAGGGCACTGACAGAGAGGGGAGGGCACTGACAGAGAGGGGGCACTGACAGAGAGGGGGCACTGACAGAGGGGGGGCACTGACAGAGGGGAGGGAACTGACAGAGGGGAGGGCACTGACAGAGGGGGGGTCACTGACAGAGGGGGGGTCACTGACAGAGAGGGGGCACTGACAGAGAGGAGGGCAGTGACAAAGAGGGGGTCACTGACAGAGAGGGGGGTCACTGACATAGAGGGGGGTCACTGACAGAGAGGGGTCACTGACAGAGAGGGGGCACTGACAGAGAGGGGGCACTGACAGAGGGGGGGCACTGACAGAGGGGGGGGGCATTGACAGAGAGGGGGGGCACTGACAGAGGGGGGGCACTGACAGAGGGGGGGGGCACTGACAGAGAGGGGGGCACTGATAGAGGGGGGGGCACTGACAGAGAGGGGAGGGCACTGACAGAGGGGGGCACTGACAGAGAGGGGGGCACTGACAGAGAGGGGAGGGCACTGACAGAGAGGGCTGGGCACTGACAGAGAGGGCTGGGCACTGACAGAGGGGGAGGGCACTGACAGAGAGGGGAGGGCACTGAAAGAGAGGGGGGTCACTGACAGAGGGGGGGCACTGACAGAGGGGGGGCACTGACAGAGAGGGGGGTCACTGACAGAGAGGGGGGTCACTGACAGAGAGAGGGGGCACTGACAGAGAGGGGGCACTGACAGAGGGGGGGCATTGACAGAGAGGGGGGTTACTGACAGAGGGGGGAGGGTACTGACAGAGAGAGGGGGCACTGACAGAGAGGGGGGGCTGACAGAGAGGGCTGGGCACTGACAGAGGGGGAGGGCACTGACAGAGGGGGGGGGGCACTGACAGAGAGGGGGCACTGACAGAGGGGGGGCACTGACAGAGGGGGGGGCACTGACAGAGGGGGGGGGCACTGACAGAGAGGGGGGTCACTGACAGAGAGGGGGCACTGACAGAAAGGGGGGGCACTGACAGAGAGGGGGCACTGACAGAGGGGGGGCACTGACAGAGAGGGGGCACTGACAGAGGGGGGGCACTGACAGAGAGGGGGCACTGACAGAGGGGGGGGCACTGACAGAGAGGGGGGGCACTGAGAGGTGGGGGCACTGACAGAGGGGGGGCACTGACAGAGAGGGGAGGGCACTGACAGAGAGGGGGGGGCACTGACAGAGAGGGGGTGGGCACTGAGAGGTGGGGGCACTGACAGAGGGGGGGCACTGACAGAGAGGGGAGGGCACTGACAGAGAGGGGGGCATTGACAGAGGGGGGGCACTGACAGAGAGGGGGGGGCACTGACAGAGAGGAGGGGCTGACAGAAGGGTGGGCTGATAGAGGGGGGGCACTGACAGAGAGGGACGGGCTGACTGAGAGGGGCGGGGCATAGAGAGAGGGGCGGGGCATAGAGAGAGGGACGGGCTGATAGAGAGGGACGGGCTGATAGAGAGAGGGTACACTGACTGTGAGCGGGTAGATGAGAGAGAGAGACACCTCAGAAGACATACAGCACGCCAGACAGAGAGGCGGGATTCCCGCAGCAAGTGGTCGCGTTTACACACAGACCAGCCCCGCCTCCACAGTGACCAGCTCCCCTGGGCCAATCAAAGGTGCCCATGACGGCCGCCCTCACATGACCCTGTTCGGCCAATCAGAGGGCGCTCGCAGGCATGGACTAGGACTACAGCTCCCAGAATGCCACAGCGTAGTGGCTTTCTGATAACACACCCAGCTGCGGCCGTGCCCCATCCTCCGAGAAAAAAAAAAAATAGTCTGTGGGCGGCCGCGGCGCCGCCCCTGTACCACTGCCGCCCCGAGGCCTGGCCTCGGTGGCCTTGTGGGAAATCCGGCCCTGGGCAGAATGCGATCTCTTACGCCACGCTCAACCCTCTTGACCTGGGCAGAGCCCAGATGGGAAACGAGGGAAAAAAACAGTGCACGTCCAGAACTTCGAAAAAAGAAGCCTACGGCACCTGGTATTCCCAGGCGGTCTCCTATTCATGTACTAACCAGGCCCGACCCTGCTTAGCCTCCGAGATCGGACGAGATCAGGCGCTTTCAGGGTGATGTGGCCATAGGCGATCTCTTTTGCCACGCTCAACTCTCTTGACCTGGGCAGAGTCAAGATGGGAAACGCGAGAAAAAAAAGGGCACGTCCAGAACTTTGAAAAAAGAAGCATACGGCACCTGATATTACCAGGCGGTCTCCCATCCAGGTACTAACCAAGCCCAACCCTGCTTAGCCTCTGAGATCAGACGAGATCAGGCGCTTTCAAGGTGATGTGGCAGTAGGCGATCTCTTTCACCAAGCTCAACTCTCTTGACCTGGGCAGAGCCAAGATGGGAAACGAGGGAAAAAAACAGGGCACGTCCAGAACTTCGAAAAAAGAAGCCTACGGCACCTGGTATTCCCAGGCGTTATCCCATCCAGGTACTAACCAGGCCCGACCCTGCTTAGCCTCCGAGATCAGACAAGATCAGGCACTTTCAGGGTGATGTGGCCGTAGGCGATCTCTTAGGCCACACTCAACCCTCTTGACCTGGGCAGAGCCAAGATGGGAAACGAGGGAAAAAAACAGGGCACGTCCAGAACTTCGAAAAAAGAAGCCTACGGCACCTGGTATTCCCAGGGGGTCTCCCATCCAAATACTAACCAGGCCCAACCCTGCTTAGCCTCCGAGATTGGACGAGATCGCGCGCTTTCAGGGTGATGTGGCCATAGGCTATCTCTTTTGCCACGCTCAACCCTCTTGACCTGGGCAAAGCCAAGATGGGAAACGCGAGAAAAAAAAAGGGCACGTCCAGAACTTCGAAAAAAGAAGCCTACGGCACCTGGTATTCCCAGGTGGTCTCCCATCCAGGTACTAACCAGGCCCAAACCTGCTTAGCCTCCGAAATCAGACGAGATCGGGGGCTTTCAGGGTGATGTGGCCGTAGGTGATCTCTTACGCCACGCTCAACCCTCTTGACCTGGGCAGAGCCAAGATGGGAAACGAGGGAAACGCAGGAAAAGAGGGAAAAAAACAGGGCACGTCCAGAACTTCGAAAAAAGAAGCCTGCGGCACCTGGTATTCCCAGGCGGTCTCCCATCCAGGTACTAACCAGGCCCAACCCTGCTTAGCCTCTGAGATCAGACGAGATCGGGCGCTTTCAGGGTGATGTGGCCGTAGGCAATCTCTTTTGCCACGCTCAACCCTCTTGACCTGGGCAGAGCCAAGATGGGAAACGAGGGAAAAAAACAGGGCACATCCAGAACTTTGAAAAAAGAAGCCTACGGCACCTGGTAATCCCAGGCGGTCTCCCATCCAGGTACTAACCAGGCCCAACCCTGCTTAACCTCCCAGATCAGACGAGATTAGGCGCTTTCAAGGTGATGTGGCCGTAGGCGATCTCTTACGCCACGCTTAACCCTCTTGACCTGGGCAGAACCAAGATGGGAAACGAGGGAAAAAAACAGGGCACGTCCAGAACTTCGAAAAAAGAAGCCTACGGCACCTGCTATTCCCAGGCGGTCTCCCACCCAGGTACTAACCAGGCCCGACCCTGCTTAGCCTCCGAGATCAGACGAGATTGGGCGCTTTCAGGGTGATGTGGCCGTAGGCGATCTCTTTAGCCACGCTCAACCCTCTTGACCTGGGCAGAGCCAAGATGGGAAACGCAAGAAAAAAACAGGGCACGTCCAAAACTTCGAAAAAAGAAGTCTACGGCACCTGGTATTCCCAGGCGGTCTCCCATCCAGGTACTAACCAGGCCCGACGCTGCTTAGCCTCCGAGATGAGGTGAGATTGGTCGCTTTCAGGGTAATGTGGCCTAAGGGCAATCAATTTTGCGAAATTCAACCCCCTTGACCTGGGCAGAGCCAAGATGGGAAACGCGAGAAAAAAACAGGGCACGTCCAGAACTTCGAAAAAAGAAGCCTAAGGCACCTGGTATTCCCAGGCGGTCTCCCATCCAGGTACTAACCAGGCTCGTCCGTTCTTAGCCTCCAAGATCGGACGAGATCGGGCGCTTTCAGGGTAATGTGGCCGTAGACGATCTCTTTTGCCACGCTCAACCCTCTTGACCTTGGCAGAGCCAAGATGGGAAACGAGGGAAAAAAACAGGGCACGTCCAGAACTTCGAAAAAAGAAGCCTAAGGCAACTGGTATTCCCAGGCGGTCTCCCATCCAGGTACTAACCAGGCCCAAGATAGGAAAGGCGAGAAAAAAACAGGGCACGTCCAGAAATTCGAAATAAGAATCCTTCGGCACCTGGTATTCCCATGCTGTCTCCCATCCAGGTACTAACCAGGCCCGACCCTACTTAGCCTCTGAGATCAGACGAGATGGGGCGCTATCAGGGTGATGTGGCCGTAGGCGATCTCTTTTGCCACGCTCAACCCTCTTGACCTGGGCAGAGCCAAGATGGGAAACACGAAAAAAAAACAGGGCACGTCCAGAACTTCGAAAAAAGAAGCCTACGGCACCTGGTATTCCCAGGTGGTCTCCCATCCAGGTATTAACCAGGCCCAACCCTGCTTAGCCTCCGAGATCAGACGAGATCGGGCGCTTTTAGGGTGATGTGTCCTTAGGCGATCTCTTTTGCCACGCTCAACCCTCTTGATCTGGGCAGAGCAAAGATGGGAAACGATTGAAAAAAACAGGGCACGTCCAGAACTTCGAAAAAAGAAGCCTACGGCACCTGGTATTCCCAGGCGGTCTCCCATCCAGGTACAAACCAGGCCCGACCCTGCTAAGCCTCCAAGATCGGACGAGATCGGGCGCTTTCAGGGTAATGTGGCCGTAGGCGATCTCTTTCGCCATGCTCAACCCTCTTGACCTTGGCAGAGCCAAGATGGGAAACGAGGGAAAAAAACAGGGCACGTCCAGAACTTCGAAAAAGGAAGCCTACGGCACCTGGTATTCCCAGGCGGTCTCCCATCCAGGTACAAACCAGGCCCTACCCTGCTTAGCCTCCAAGATCGGACGAGATCGGGCGCTTTCAGGGTAATGTGGCCGTAGGCAATCTCTTTTGCCACGCTCAACCCTCTTGACCTTGGCAGAGCCAAGATGGGAAACGAGGGAAAAAAACAGGGCACGTCCAGAACTTCGAAAAAAGAAGCCTACGGCACCTGGTATTCCCAGGCGGTCTTCCATCCAGGTACTAACCAGGCCCGACCCTGCTTAGCCTCCGAGATCAGGTGAGATTGGTCGCTTTCAGGGTAATGTGGCCTTAGGCGATCTCTTTTGCCAAATTCAACCCCCTTGACCTGGGCAGAGCCAAGATGGGAAACGCGAGAAAAAAACAGGGCACGTCCAGAACTTCAAAAAAAGAAGCCTATGGCACCTGGTATTCCCAGGCGGTCTCCCATCCAGGTACTAACCAGGCCCAAGATAGGAAAGGCGAGAAAAAAACAGGGCACGTCCAGAACTTCAAAAAAAGAAGCCTACGGCACCTGGTATTCCCAGGCGGTCTCCCATCCAGGTACTAACCAGGCCCGACCCTGCTTAACCTCCGAGATCAGATGAGATGGGGCGCATTCAGGGTGATGTGGCCGTAGGCAATCTGTTTCGCCGCGCTCAACACTCTTGACCTGGGCAGAGACGAGATAGGAAACGCGAGAAAAAAACAGGGCACGTCCAGAACTTCGAAAAAAGTAGGCTATGGCACCTGGTATTCCCGGGCGGTCTCCCATTTTGGTACTAACCAGGCCCAACCCTGCTTAGCCTTCCAGATCAGACGAGATCGGGCGCTTTCAGGGTGATGTGGCCGTAGATGATCTATTACGCCACGCTCAACCCTCTTGACCTGGGCAGAGCCAAGATGGGAAACGAGGGAAAAAAACAGGCACATCCAGAACTTCGAAAATAGAAGCCTACGGCACCTGGTATTCCCAGGCAGTCTCCCATCCAAATACTAACCAGGCCCGACCCTGCTTAGCCTCCGAGATCAGACGAGATCGGGCGCTTTCAGGATGATGTGGCCGTAGGCGATCTCTTTTGCCACGCTCAACCCTATTGACCTGGGCAGAGCCAAGATGGGAAACGCGAGAAAAAAACAGAGCACGTCCAGAACTTCGAAAAAGAAGCCTACGGCACCCGGTATTCCCAGGCGGTCTCCCTTCCAGGTACTAACCAGGCCTGACCCTGCTTAGCCTCCGAGATCAGACGAGATCGGGCGCTTTCAGGGTGATGTGGCCGTAGGCGATCTCTTTTGCCACGCTCAACCCTCTTGACCTGGGCAGAGCCAAGATGGGAAACGTGAAAAAAAAACAGGGCACGTCCAGAACTTCGAAAAAAGAAACCTACGGCACCTGGTATTCCCAGGTGGTCTCCCATCCAGGTACTAACCAGGCCCAACACTGCTTAGCCTCTGAGATCAGATGAGATCGGACGCTTTTAGGGTGATGTGTCCTTAGGCGATCTCTTATGCCACGCTCAACCCTCTTGATCTGGGCACAGCAAAGATGGGAAACGAGGGAAAAAAACAGGGCACGTCCAGAACTTCGAGAAAAGAAGCCTACGGCAACTGGTATTCCCAGGCAGTCTCCTATCCAGGTACTAACCAAGCCTGACCCTGCTTAGCCTCCGATTTCAGATGAGATTGGTCGCTTTCAGGGTGAGGTGGCCTTAGGCGATCTCTTTCGCCACGCTCAACCCTCTTGACCTGGGCAGAGCCAAGATGGGAAACGCGAGAAAAAAACAGGGCACGTCCAGAACTTTGAAAAAAGAAGCCTATGGCACCTGGTATTCCCGGGCGGTCTCCCATCCTGGTACTAACCAGGCCCAACCCTGCTTAGCCTCCCAGATCAGATGAGATCGGGCGCGTTCAGGGTGATGTGGCCGTAGGCGATCTATTACGCCACGCTCAACCCTCTTGACCTGGGCAGAGCCAAGATGGGAAACGCGAGAAAAAAACAGGGCACGTACAGAACTTTGAAAAAAGAAGCCTATGGCACCTGGTATTCCCGGGCGGTCTCCCATCCTGGTACTAACCAGGCCCAACCCTGCTTAGCCTCCCAGATCAGATGAGATCGGGCGCGTTCAGGGTGATGTGGCCGTAGGCGATCTATTACGCCACGCTCAACCCTCTTGACCTGGGCAGAGCCAAGATGGGAAACGAGGGAAAAAAACAGGGCACGTCCAGAACTGCGAAAAAAGAAGCCTACGGCACCTGGTATTCCCAGGCGGTCTCCCATCCAGGTCCTAACCAGGCCCGTCCGTACTTAGCCTCCAAGATCGGACGAGATCGGGCGCTTTCAGGGTAATGTGGCCGTAGGCGATCTCTTTTGCCACGCTCAACCCTCTTGACCTTGGCAGAGCCAAGATGGGAAACGAGGGAAAAAAACAGGGCACGTCCAGAACTTCGAAAAAAGAAGCCTACGGCACCTGGTATTCCCAGGCGGTCTCCCATCCAGGTACTAACCAGGCCCGACCCTGCTTAGCCTCCGAGATCAGGTGAGATTGGTCGCTTTCAGGGTAATGTGGCCTTAGGCAATCTCTCTTGCCAAATTCAACCCTCTTGACCTGGGCAGAGCCAAGATGGGAAACGCGAGAAAAAAACAGGGCACGTCCAGAACTTCGAAAAAAGAAGCCTACGGCACCTGGTATTCCCAGGCCGTCTCCCATCCAGGTACTAAGCAGGCCCATCCCTGCTTAGCCTCCCAGATCAGACGAGTTTGGGCGCTTTCAGTGTGATGTGGCCGTAGGCGATCTCTTACACCACGCTCAACCCTCTTTACCTGGGCAGAGCCAAGATGGGAAATGCGAGAAAAAAACAGGGTACGTCCAGAACTTTGAAAAAAGAAGCCTACGGCACCTGGTATTCCAAGGTGTTCTCCCATCCAGGTACTAACCAGGCCCAACCCTGCTTAGCCTCCAAGATCAGACGAGATCGGGCGCTTTTAGGGTGATGTGTCCTTAGGCGATATCTTATGCCACGCTCAACCCTCTTGACCTGGGCAGAGCAAAGATGGGAAACGAGGGAAAAAAACAGGGCACGTCCAGAACTTCGAAAAAAGAAGCCTACGGCACCTGGCATTCCCAGGCGGTCTCCCATCTAGGTACTAACCAGGCCCGACCCTGCTTAAACTCCGAGATCAGACGAGATTGGGCGCTTTCAGGGTGATGTGGCCGTAGGCGATCTGTTTTGCCACGCTCAACCCTCTTGACCTTGGCAGAGCCAAGATGGGAAACGAAGGAAAAAAACAGGGCACGTCCAGAACTTCGAAAAAAGAAGCCTACGGCACCTGGTATTCCCAGGTGGTCTCCCATCCAGGTACTAACCAGGTCCGACCCTGCTTAGCCTCCGAGATCAGACGAGATCGGGCGCTTTCAGGGTAATGTGGCCTAAGGGCAATCAATTTTGCCAAATTCAACCCCCTTGACCTGGGCAGAGCCAAGATGGGAAACGCGAGAAAAAAACAGGGCACGTCCAGAACTTCGAAAAAAGAAGCCTAAGGCACCTGGTATTCCCAGGCGGTCTCCCATCCAGGTACTAACCAGGCTCGTCGGTTCTTAGCCTCCAAGATCGGACGAGATCGGGCGCTTTCAGGGTAATGTGGCCGTAGACGATCTCTTTTGCCACGCTCAACCCTCTTGACCTTGGCAGAGCCAAGATGGGAAACGAGGGAAAAAAACAGGGCACGTCCAGAACTTCGAAAAAAGAAGCCTACGGCACCTGGTATTCCCAGGCGGTCTCCCATCCAGGTACTAAGCAGGCCCATCCCTGCTTAGCCTCCCAGATCAGACAAGATTGGGCGCTTTCAGTGTGATGTGGCCATAGGCGATCTCTTACACCACGTTCAACCCTCTTTACCTGGGCAGAGCCAAGATGGGAAATGCGAGAAAAAAACAGGGTACATCCAGAACTTTGAAAAAAGAAGCCTACGGCACCTGGTATTCCCAGGTGTTCTCCCATCCAGTTACTAACCAGGCCCAACCCTGCTTAGCCTCCGAGATCAGACGAGATCGGGCGCTTTTAGGGTGATGTGTCCTTAGACGATCTCTAATGCCACGCTCAACCCTCTTGACCTGGGCAGAGCAAAGATGGGAAACTAGGGAAAAAAACAGGGCACGTCCAGAACTTTGAAAAAAGAAGCCTACGGCACCTGGTATTCCCAGGCCGTCTCCCATCCAGGTACTAAGCAGGCCCATCCCTGCTTAGCCTCCCAGATCAGACGAGATAGGGCGCTTTCAGTGTGATGTGGCCGTAGGCGATCTCTTACACCACGCTCAACCCTCTTTACCTGGGCAGAGCCAAGATGGGAAATGCGAGAAAAAAACAGGGTACGTCCAGAACTTTGAAAAAAGAAGCCTACGGCACCTGGTATTCCAAGGTGTTCTCCCATCCAGGTACTAACCAGGCCCAACCCTGCTTAGCCTCCAAGATCAGACGAGATCGGGCGCTTTTAGGGTGATGTGTCCTTAGGCGATATCTTATGCCACGCTCAACCCTCTTGACCTGGGCAGAGCAAAGATGGGAAACGAGGGAAAAAAACAGGGCACGTCCAGAACTTCGAAAAAAGAAGCCTACGGCACCTGGCATTCCCAGGCGGTCTCCCATCTAGGTACTAACCAGGCCCGACCCTGCTTAAACTCCGAGATCAGACGAGATTGGGCGCTTTCAGGGTGATGTGGCCGTAGGCGATCTGTTTTGCCACGCTCAACCCTCTTGACCTTGGCAGAGCCAAGATGGGAAACGAAGGAAAAAAACAGGGCACGTCCAGAACTTCGAAAAAAGAAGCCTACGGCACCTGGTATTCCCAGGTGGTCTCCCATCCAGGTACTAACCAGGTCCGACCGTGCTTAGCCTCCGAGATCAGACGAGATCGGGCGCTTTCAGGGTAATGTGGCCTAAGGGCAATCAATTTTGCCAAATTCAACCCCCTTGACCTGGGCAGAGCCAAGATGGGAAACGCGAGAAAAAAACAGGGCACGTCCAGAACTTCGAAAAAAGAAGCCTAAGGCACCTGGTATTCCCAGGCGGTCTCCCATCCAGGTACTAACCAGGCTCGTCCGTTCTTAGCCTCCAAGATCGGACGAGATCGGGCGCTTTCAGGGTAATGTGGCCGTAGAGGATCTCTTTTGCCACGCTCAACCCTCTTGACCTTGGCAGAGCCAAGATGGGAAACGAGGGAAAAAAACAGGGCACGTCCAGAACTTCGAAAAAAGAAGCCTACGGCACCTGGTATTCCCAGGGGGTCTCCCATCCAAATACTAACCAGGCCCAACCCTGCTTAGCCTCCGAGATTGGACGAGATCGCGCGCTTTCAGGGTGATGTGGCCATAGGCTATCTCTTTTGCCACGCTCAACCCTCTTGACCTGGGCAAAGCCAAGATGGGAAACGCGAGAAAAAAAAAGGGCACGTCCAGAACTTCGAAAAAAGAAGCCTACGGCACCTGGTATTCCCAGGTGGTCTCCCATCCAGGTACTAACCAGGCCCAAACCTGCTTAGCCTCCGAAATCAGACGAGATCGGGGGCTTTCAGGGTGATGTGGCCGTAGGTGATCTCTTACGCCACGCTCAACCCTCTTGACCTGGGCAGAGCCAAGATGGGAAACGAGGGAAACGCAGGAAAAGAGGGAAAAAAACAGGGCACGTCCAGAACTTCGAAAAAAGAAGCCTGCGGCACCTGGTATTCCCAGGCGGTCTCCCATCCAGGTACTAACCAGGCCCAACCCTGCTTAGCCTCTGAGATCAGACGAGATCGGGCGCTTTCAGGGTGATGTGGCCGTAGGCAATCTCTTTTGCCACGCTCAACCCTCTTGACCTGGGCAGAGCCAAGATGGGAAACGAGGGAAAAAAACAGGGCACATCCAGAACTTTGAAAAAAGAAGCCTACGGCACCTGGTAATCCCAGGCGGTCTCCCATCCAGGTACTAACCAGGCCCAACCCTGCTTAACCTCCCAGATCAGACGAGATTAGGCGCTTTCAAGGTGATGTGGCCGTAGGCGATCTCTTACGCCACGCTTAACCCTCTTGACCTGGGCAGAGCAAAGATGGGAAACTAGGGAAAAAAACAGGGCACGTCCAGAACTTTGAAAAAAGAAGCCTACGGCACCTGGTATTCCCAGGCCGTCTCCCATCCAGGTACTAAGCAGGCCCATCCCTGCTTAGCCTCCCAGATCAGACGAGATAGGGCGCTTTCAGTGTGATGTGGCCGTAGGCGATCTCTTACACCACGCTCAACCCTCTTTACCTGGGCAGAGCCAAGATGGGAAATGCGAGAAAAAAACAGGGTACGTCCAGAACTTTGAAAAAAGAAGCCTACGGCACCTGGTATTCCAAGGTGTTCTCCCATCCAGGTACTAACCAGGCCCAACCCTGCTTAGCCTCCAAGATCAGACGAGATCGGGCGCTTTTAGGGTGATGTGTCCTTAGGCGATATCTTATGCCACGCTCAACCCTCTTGACCTGGGCAGAGCAAAGATGGGAAACGAGGGAAAAAAACAGGGCACGTCCAGAACTTCGAAAAAAGAAGCCTACGGCACCTGGCATTCCCAGGCGGTCTCCCATCTAGGTACTAACCAGGCCCGACCCTGCTTAAACTCCGAGATCAGACGAGATTGGGCGCTTTCAGGGTGATGTGGCCGTAGGCGATCTGTTTTGCCACGCTCAACCCTCTTGACCTTGGCAGAGCCAAGATGGGAAACGAAGGAAAAAAACAGGGCACGTCCAGAACTTCGAAAAAAGAAGCCTACGGCACCTGGTATTCCCAGGTGGTCTCCCATCCAGGTACTAACCAGGTCCGACCCTGCTTAGCCTCCGAGATCAGACGAGATCGGGCGCTTTCAGGGTAATGTGGCCTAAGGGCAATCAATTTTGCCAAATTCAACCCCCTTGACCTTGGCAGAGCCAAGATGGGAAACGCGAGAAAAAAACAGGGCACGTCCAGAACTTCGAAAAAAGAAGCCTAAGGCACCTGGTATTCCCAGGCGGTCTCCCATCCAGGTACTAACCAGGCTCGTCCGTTCTTAGCCTCCAAGATCGGACGAGATCGGGCGCTTTCAGGGTAATGTGGCCGTAGAGGATCTCTTTTGCCACGCTCAACCCTCTTGACCTTGGCAGAGCCAAGATGGGAAACGAGGAAAAAAAACAGGGCACGTCCAGAACTTCGAAAAAAGAAGCCTACGGCACCTGGTATTCCCAGGCGGTCTCCCATCCAGGTACTAAGCAGGCCCATCCCTGCTTAGCCTCCCAGATCAGACAAGATTGGGCGCTTTCAGTGTGATGTGGCCATAGGCGATCTCTTACACCACGTTCAACCCTCTTTACCTGGGCAGAGCCAAGATGGGAAATGCGAGAAAAAAACAGGGTACATCCAGAACTTTGAAAAAAGAAGCCTACGGCACCTGGTATTCCCAGGTGTTCTCCCATCCAGTTACTAACCAGGCCCAACCCTGCTTAGCCTCCGAGATCAGACGAGATCGGGCGCTTTTAGGGTGATGTGTCCTTAGACGATCTCTAATGCCACGCTCAACCCTCTTGACCTGGGCAGAGCAAAGATGGGAAACGAGGGAAAAAAACAGGGCACGTCCAGAACTTTGAAAAAAGAAGCCTACGGCACCTGGTATTCCCAGGCCGTCTCCCATCCAGGTACTAAGCAGGCCCATCCCTGCTTAGCCTCCCAGATCAGACGAGATAGGGCGCTTTCAGTGTGATGTGGCCGTAGGCGATCTCTTACACCACGCTCAACCCTCTTTACCTGGGCAGAGCCAAGATGGGAAATGCGAGAAAAAAACAGGGTACGTCCAGAACTTTGAAAAAAGAAGCCTACGGCACCTGGTATTCCAAGGTGTTCTCCCATCCAGGTACTAACCAGGCCCAACCCTGCTTAGCCTCCGAGATCAGATGAGATCGGGCGCTTTTAGGGTGATGTGTCCTTAGGCGATCTCTTATGCCACGCTCAACCCTCTTGACCTGGGCAGAGCAAAGATGGGAAACGAGGGAAAAAAACTGGGCACGACCAGAACTTCGAAAAAAGAAGCCTACGGCACCTGGCATTCCCAGGCGGTCTCCCATCCAGGTACTAAACAGGCCCGACCCTGCTTAACCTCCGAGATCAGACGAGATTGGGCGCTTTCAGGGTGATGTGGCCGTAGGCAATCTGTTTTGCCACGCTCAACCCTCTTGACCTTGGCAGAGCCAAGATGGGAAACGAAGGAAAAAAACAGGGCACGTCCAGAACTTCGAAAAAAGAAGCCTACGGCACCTGGTATTCCCAGGCGGTCTCCCATCCAGGTACTAACCAGGTCCGACCCTGCTTAACCTCCGAGATCAGACGAGATTGGACGCTTTCAGGGTGATGTGGCCGTAGGCGATCTGTTTTGCCACGCTCAACCCTCTTGACCTTGGCAGAGCCAAGATGGGAAACGAAGGAAAAAAACAGGGCACGTCCAGAACTTCGAAAAAAGAAGCCTACGGCACCTGGTATTCCCAGGCGGTCTCCCATCCAGGTACTAACCAGGTCCGACCCTGCTTAGCCTCCGAGATCAGACGAGATCGGGCGCTTTCAGGGTGATGTGGCCATAGGCGATCTCTTTTGCCAAGCTCAACCGTCTTGACCTGGGCAGAGGAAAGATGGGAAACGCGAGAAAAAAAAAGGGCAGGTCCAGAACTTCGAAAAAAGAAGCCCATGGCACCTGGTATTCGCAGGCGGTCTCACATCCAGGTACTAACCAGGCCCGAACCTGCTTGGCCTCCGAGATCAGACGAGATCGGGCGCTTTCAGGGTGATGTGGCTGTAGGCGATCTCTTTTGCCACGCTCAACCCTATTGACCTGGGCAGAGCCAAGATGGGAAACGCGATAAAAAAACAGGGCACGTCCAGAACTTCGAAAAAGAAGCCTACGGCACCCGGTATTCCCAGGCGGTCTCCCATCCAGGTACTAACCAGGCCCGACCCTGCTTAGCCTCCGAGATCAGACGAGATCGGGCGCTTTCAGGGTAATGTGGCTGTAGGCGATCTCTTTCGCCACGCTCAACCCTCTTTACCTGGGCAGAGCCAAGATGGGAAATGCGAGAAAAAAACAGGGTACGTCCAGAACTTTGAAAAAAGAAGCCTACGGCACCTGGTATTCCAAGGTGTTCTCCCATCCAGGTACTAACCAGGCCCAACCCTGCTTAGCCTCCGAGATCAGACGAGATCGGGCGCTTTCAGGGTGATGTGGCCGTAGGCGATCTCTTTTGCCACGCTCAACCCTATTGACCTGGGCTTAGCCAAGACGGGAAACGCGAGAAAAAACAGGGCACGTCCAGAACTTCGAAAAAGAAGCCTACGGCACCCGGTATTCCCAGGCGGTCTCCCATTGAGGTACTAAACAGGCCCGACCCTGCTTAGCCTCCGAGATCAGACGAGATCGGGCGCTTTCAGGGTAATGTGGCTGTAGGCGATCTCTTTCGCCACGCTCAACCCTCTTGACCTGGGCAGAGCCAAGATGGGAAACGCGAAAAAAAAACAGGGCACGTCCAGAACTTCAAAAAAAGAAGCCTACGGCACCTGCTATTCCCAGGTGGTTTCCCATCCAGGTACTCACCAGGCCCAACCCTGCTTAGCCTCCGAGATCAGACGAGATCGGGCGCTTTTAGGGTGATGTGTCCTTAGGCGATCTCTTATGCCACACTCAACCCTCTTGATCTGGGCAGAGCAAAGATGGGAAACGATTGAAAAAAACAGAGCACGTCCAGAACTTCGAAAAAAGAAGCATACGGCACCTGGTATTCCCAGGCGGTCTCCCATCCAGGTACAAACCAGGCCCGACCCTGCTTAGCCTCCAAGATCGGACGAGATTGGGCGCTTTCAGGGTAATGTGGCCGTAGGCGATCTCTTTTGCCACGCTCAACCCTCTTGACCTTGGCAGAGCCAAGATGGGAAACGAGGGAAAAAAACAGGGCACGTCCAGAACTTCGAAAAAAGAAGCCTACGGCACCTGGAATTCCCAGGCGGTCTCCCATCCAGGTACTAACCAGGCCCGACGCTGCTTAGCCTCCGAGATGAGGTGAGATTGGTCGCTTTCAGGGTAATGTGGCCTAAGGGCAATCAATTTTGCGAAATTCAACCCCCTTGACCTGGGCAGAGCCAAGATGGGAAACGCGAGAAAAAAACAGGGCACGTCCAGAACTTCGAAAAAAGAAGCCTAAGGCACCTGGTATTCCCAGGCGGTCTCCCATCCAGGTACTAACCAGGCCCAAGATAGGAAAGGCGAGAAAAAAACAGGGCACGTCCAGAAATTCGAAATAAGAAGCCTTCGGCACCTGGTATTCCCATGCTGTCTACCATCCAGGTACTAACCAGGCCCGACCCTACTTAGCCTCTGAGATCAGACGAGATGGGGCACTATCAGGGTGATGTGGCCGTAGGCGATCTCTTTTGCCACGCTCAACCCTATTGACCTGGGCAGAGCCAACATGGGAAATGCGAGAAAAAAACAGGGCACGTCCAAAACTTCGAAAAAGAAGCCTACGGCACCCGGTATTCCCAGGCGGTCTCCCATCCAGGTACTAACCAGGCCCGACCCTGCTTAGCCTCCGAGATCAGACGAGATTGGGCGCTTTCAGGGTAATGTGGCTGTAGGCGATCTCTTTCGCCACGCTCAACCCTCTTGACCTGGGCAGTGCCAAGATGGGAAACACGAAAAAAAAACAGGGCACGTCCAGAACTTCGAAAAAAGAAGCCTGCGGCACCTGGTATTCCCAGGTGGTCTCCCATCCAGGTATTAACCAGGCCCAACCCTGCTTAGCCTCCGAGATCAGACGAGATCGGGCGCTTTTAGGGTGATGTGTCCTTAGGCGATCTCTTTTGCCACGCTCAACCCTCTTGATCTGGGCAGAGCAAAGATGGGAAACGATTGAAAAAAACAGGGCACGTCCAGAACTTCGAAAAAGGAAGCCTACGGCACCTGGTATTCCCAGGCGGTCTTCCATCCAGGTACTAACCAGGCCCGACCCTGCTTAGCCTCCGAGATCAGGTGAGATTGGTCGCTTTCAGGGTAATGTGGCCTTAGGTGATCTCTTTTGCCAAATTCAACCTCCTTGACCTGGGCAGAGCCAAGATGGGAAACGCGAGAAAAAAACAGGGCACGTTCAGAACTTCGAAAAAAGAAGCCTACGGCACCTGGTATTCCCAGGCGGTCTCCCATCCAGGTACTAACCAGGCCCAAGATAGGAAAGGCGAGAAAAAAAGAGGGCACGTCCAGAACTTCAAAAAAAGAAGCCTACGGCACCTGGTATTCCCAGGCGGTCTCCCATCCAGGTACTAACCAGGCCCATCCCTGCTTAGCCTCCCAGATCAGACGAGATCGGACGCTTTCAGTGTGATGTGGCCGTAGGCGATCTCTTACGCCACGCTCAACCCTCTTGACCTGGGCAGAGCCAAGATGGGAAATGAGGGAAAAAAACAGGGCACGTCCAGAACTTCGAAAAAAGAAGCCTACGACACCCGGTATTCCCAGGCGGTCTCCCATCCAGGTACTAACCAGGCCCGACCCTGCTTAACCTCCGAGATCAGACGAGATTGGGCGCATTCAGGGTGATGTGGCCGTAGGCGATCTGTTTCGCCGCGCTCAACACTCTTGACCTGGGCAGAGCCAAGATAGGAAACGCGAGAAAAAAACAGGGCACGTCCAGAACTTCGAAAAAAGTAGCCTATGGCACCTGGTATTCCCGGGCGGTCTCCCATCTTGGTACTAACCAGGCCCAACCCTGTTTAGCCTCCCAGATCAGACGAGATCGGGCGCTTTCAGGGTGATGTGGCCGTAGACGATCTATTACGCCACGCTCAACCCTCTTGACCTGGGCAGAGCCAAGATGGGAAACGAGGGAAAAAAACAGGCACGTCCAGAACTTCGAAAAAAGAAGCCTACGGCACCTGGTATTCCCAGGCGGTCTCCCATCCAAATACTAACCAGGCCCGACCCTGCTTAGCCTCCGAGATCAGACGAGATTGGGCGCTTTCAGGATGATGTGGCCGTAGGCGATCTCTTTCGCCACGCTCAACCCTCTTGACCTTGGCAGAGCCAAGATGGGAAACGAGGGAAAAAAACAGGGCACGTCCAGAACTTTTAAAAAAGAAGCCTACGGCACCTGGAATTCCCAGGCGATCTCCCATCCAGGTACTAACCAGGCCCGACGCTGCTTAGCCTCCGAGATGAGGTGAGATTGGTCGCTTTCAGGGTAATGTGGCCTAAGGGCAATCAATTTTGCCAAATTCAACCCCCTTGACCTGGGCAGAGCCAAGATGGGAAACGCGAGAAAAAAACAGGGCACGTCCAGAACTTCGAAAAAAGAAGCCTAAGGCACCTGGTATTCCCAGGCGGTCTCCCATCCAGGTACTAACCAGGCTCGTCCGTTCTTAGCCTCCAAGATCGGACGAGATCGGGCGCTTTCAGGGTAATGTGGCCGTAGGCGATCTCTTTTGCCACGCTCAACCCTCTTGACCTTGGCAGAGCCAAGATGGGAAACGAGGGAAAAAAACAGGGCACGTCCAGAACTTCGAAAAAAGAAGCCTACGGCACCTGGTATTCCCAGGCGGTCTCCCATCCAGGTACTAAGCAGGCCCATCCCTGCTTAGCCTCCCAGATCAGACAAGATTGGGCGCTTTCAGTGTGATGTGGCCATAGGCGATCTCTTACACCACGCTCAACCCTCTTTACCTGGGCAGAGCCAAGATGGGAAATGCGAGAAAAAAACAGGGTACATCCAGAACTTTGAAAAAAGAAGCCTACGGCACCTGGTATTCCCAGGTGTTCTCCCATCCAGTTACTAACCAGGCCCAACCCTGCTTAGCCTCCGAGATCAGACGAGATCGGGCGCTTTTAGGGTGATGTGTCCTTAGGCGATCTCTAATGCCACGCTCAACCCTCTTGACCTGGGCAGAGCAAAGATGGGAAACGAGGGAAAAAAACAGGGCACGTCCAGAACTTTGAAAAAAGAAGCCTACGGCACCTGGTATTCCCAGGCCGTCTCCCATCCAGGTACTAAGCAGGCCCATCCCTGCTTAGCCTCCCAGATCAGACGAGATCGGGCGCTTTCAGTGTGATGTGGCCGTAGGCGATCTCTTACACCACGCTCAACCCTCTTTACCTGGGCAGAGCCAAGATGGGAAATGCGAGAAAAAAACAGGGTACGTCCAGAACTTTGAAAAAAGAAGCCTACGGCACCTGGTATTCCAAGGTGTTCTCCCATCCAGGTACTAACCAGGCCCAACCCTGCTTAGCCTCCGAGATCAGATGAGATCGGGCGCTTTTAGGGTGATGTGTCCTTAGGCGATCTCTTATGCCACGCTCAACCCTCTTGACCTGGGCAGAGCAAAGATGGGAAACGAGGGAAAAAAACTGGGCACGTCCAGAACTTCGAAAAAAGAAGCCTACGGCACCTGGCATTCCCAGACGGTCTCCCATCCAGGTACTAACCAGGTCGGACCCTGCTTAACCTCCGAGATCAGACGAGATTGGACGCTTTCAGGGTGATGTGGCCGTAGGCGATCTGTTTTGCCACGCTCAACCCTCTTGACCTTGGCAGAGCCAAGATGGGAAACGAAGGAAAAAAACAGGGCACGTCCAGAACTTCGAAAAAAGAAGCCTACGGCACCTGGTATTCCCAGGCGGTCTCCCATCCAGGTACTAACCAGGTCCGACCCTGCTTAACCTCCGAGATCAGACGAGATTGGGCGCTTTCAGGGTGATGTGGCCGTAGGCGATCTGTTTTGCCACGCTCAACCCTCTTGACCTTGGCAGAGCCAAGATGGGAAACGAAGGAAAAAAACAGGGCACGTCCAGAACTTCGAAAAAAGAAGCCTACGGCACCTGGTATTCCCAGGCAGTCTCCCATCTAGGTACTAACCAGGCCCAAGATAGGAAAGGCGAGAAAAAAAGAGGGCACGTCCAGAACTTCAAAAAAAGAAGCCTACGGCACCTGGTATTCCCAGGCGGTCTCCCATCCAGGTACTAACCAGGCCCATCCCTGCTTAGCCTCCCAGATCAGACGAGATCGGACGCTTTCAGTGTGATGTGGCCGTAGGCGATCTCTTACGCCACGCTCAACCCTCTTGACCTGGGCAGAGCCAAGATGGGAAATGAGGGAAAAAAACAGGGCACGTCCAGAACTTCGAAAAAAGAAGCCTACGACACCCGGTATTCCCAGGCGGTCTCCCATCCAGGTACTAACCAGGCCCGACCCTGCTTAACCTCCGAGATCAGACGAGATTGGGCGCATTAAGGGTGATGTGGCCGTAGGCGATCTGTTTCGCCGCGCTCAACACTCTTGACCTGGGCAGAGCCAAGATAGGAAACGCGAGAAAAAAACAGGGCACGTCCAGAACTTCGAAAAAAGTAGCCTATGGCACCTGGTATTCCCGGGCGGTCTCCCATCTTGGTACTAACCAGGCCCAACCCTGTTTAGCCTCCCAGATCAGACGAGATCGGGCGCTTTCAGGGTGATGTGGCCGTAGACGATCTATTACGCCACGCTCAACCCTCTTGACCTGGGCAGAGCCAAGATGGGAAACGAGGGAAAAAAACAGGCACGTCCAGAACTTCGAAAAAAGAAGCCTACGGCACCTGGTATTCCCAGGCGGTCTCCCATCCAAATACTAACCAGGCCCGACCCTGCTTAGCCTCCGAGATCAGACGAGATTGGGCGCTTTCAGGATGATGTGGCTGTAGGCGATCTCTTTCGCCACGCTCAACCCTCTTGACCTTGGCAGAACCAAGATGGGAAACGAAGGAAAAAAACAGGGCACGTCCAGAACTTCGAAAAAAGAAGCCTACGGCACCTGGTATTCCCAGGCGGTCTCCCATCTAGGTACTAACCAGGCCCAAGATAGGAAAGGCGAGAAAAAAAGAGGGCACGTCCAGAACTTCAAAAAAAGAAGCCTACGGCACCTGGTATTCCCAGGCGGTCTCCCATCCAGGTACTAACCAGGCCCATCCCTGCTTAGCCTCCGAGATCAGACGAGATTGGGCGCTTTCAGGATGATGTGTCCTTAGGCGATCTCTTATGCCACGCTCAACCCTCTTGACCTGGGCAGAGCAAAGATGGGAAACGAGGGAAAAAAACTGGGCACGTCCAGAACTTTGAAAAAAGAAGCCTACGGCACCTGGCATTCCCAGGCGGTCTCCCATCCAGGTACTAACCAGGCCCGACCCTGCTTAACCTCCAAGATCAGACGAGATTGGGCGCTTTCAGGGTAATGTGGCCGTAGGCGATCTCTTTCGCCACGCTCAACCCTCTTGACCTTGGCAGAGCCAAGATGGGAAACGAGGGAAAAAAACAGGGCACGTCCAGAACTTCGAAAAAAGAAGCCTACGGCACCTGGAATTCCCAGGCGGTCTCCCATCCAGGTACTAACCAGGCCCGACGCTGCTTAGCCTCCGAGATGAGGTGAGATTGGTCGCTTTCAGGGTAATGTGGCCTAAGGGCAATCAATTTTGCCAAATTCAACCCCCTTGACCTGGGCAGAGCCAAGATGGGAAACGCGAGAAAAAAACAGGGCATGTCCAGAACTTCGAAAAAAGAAGCCTACGGCACCTGGTATTCCCAGGCGGTCTCCCATCCAGGTACTAACCAGGCTCGTCCGTTCTTAGCCTCCAAGATCGGACGAGATCGGGCGCTTTCAGGGTAATGTGGCCGTAGGCGATCTCTTTTGCCACGCTCAACCCTCTTGACCTTGGCAGAGCCAAGATGGGAAACGAGGGAAAAAAACAGGGCACGTCCAGAACTTCGAAAAAAGAAGCCTACGGCACCTGGTATTCCCAGGCGGTCTCCCATCCAGGTACTAAGCAGGTCCATCCCTGCTTAGCCTCCCAGATCAGACAAGATTGGGCGCTTTCAGTGTGATGTGGCCATAGGCGATCTCTTACACCACGCTCAACCCTCTTTACCTGGGCAGAGCCAAGATGGGAAATGCGAGAAAAAAACAGGGTACATCCAGAACTTTGAAAAAAGAAGCCTACGGCACCTGGTATTCCCAGGTGTTCTCCCATCCAGTTACTAACCAGGCCCAACCCTGCTTAGCCTCCGAGATCAGACGAGATCGGGCGCTTTTAGGGTGATGTGTCCTTAGGCGATCTCTAATGCCACGCTCAACCCTCTTGACCTGGGCAGAGCAAAGATGGGAAACGAGGGAAAAAAACAGGGCACGTCCAGAACTTTGAAAAAAGAAGCCTACGGCACCTGGTATTCCCAGGCCGTCTCCCATCCAGGTACTAAGCAGGCAGATCCCTGCTTAGCCTCCCAGATCAGACGAGATCGGGCGCTTTCAGTGTGATGTGGCCGTAGGCGATCTCTTACACCACGCTCAACCCTCTTTACCTGGGCAGAGCCAAGATGGGAAATGCGAGAAAAAAACAGGGTACGTCCAGAACTTTGAAAAAAGAAGCCTACGGCACCTGGTATTCCAAGGTGTTCTCCCATCCAGGTACTAACCAGGCCCAACCCTGCTTAGCCTCCGAGATCAGATGAGATCGGGAGCTTTTAGGGTGATGTGTCCTTAGGCGATCTCTTATGCCACGCTCAACCCTCTTGACCTGGGCAGAGCAAAGATGGGAAACGAGGGAAAAAAACTGGGCATGTCCAGAACTTCGAAAAAAGAAGCCTACGGCACCTGGCATTCCCAGGCGGTCTCCCATCCAGGTACTAACCAGGCCCGACCCTGTTTAACCTCCGAGATCAGACGAGATTGGGCGCTTTCAGGGTGATGTGGCCGTAGGCGATCTGTTTTGCCACGCTCAACCCTCTTGACCTTGGCAGAGCCAAGATGGGAAACGAAGGAAAAAAACAGGGCACGTCCAGAACTTCGAAAAAAGAAGCCTACGGCACCTGGTATTCCCAGGCGGTCTCCCATCCAGGTACTAACCAGGTCCGACCCTGCTTAACCTCCGAGATCAGACGAGATTGGGCGCTTTCAGGGTGATGTGGCCGTAGGCGATCTGTTTTGCCACGCTCAACCCTCTTGACCTTGGCAGAGCCAAGATGGGAAACGAAGGAAAAAAACAGGGCACGTCAAGAACTTCGAAAAAAGAAGCCTACGGCACCTGGTATTCCCAGGCGGTCTCCCATCCAGGTACTAACCAGGTCCGACCCTGCTTAGCCTCCGAGATCAGACGAGATCGGGCGCTTTCAGGGTGATGTGGCCATAGGCGATCTCTTTTGCCAAGCTCAACCCTCTTGACCTGGGCAGAGGCAAGATGGGAAACGCGAGAAAAAAAAAGGGCAGGTCCAGAACTTCGAAAAAAGAAGCCCACGGCACCTGGTATTCGCAGGCGGTCTCACATCCAGGTACTAACCAGGCCCGAACCTGCTTAGCCTCCGAGATCAGACGAGATCGGGCGCTTTCAGGGTGATGTGGCCGTAGGCGATCTCTTTTGCCACGCTCAACCCTATTGACCTGGGCTTAGCCAAGACGGGAAACGCGAGAAAAAACAGGGCACGTCCAGAACTTCGAAAAAGAAGCCTACGGCACCCGGTATTCCCAGGCGGTCTCCCATTGAGGTACTAACCAGGCCTGACCCTGCTTAGCCTCTGAGATCAGACGAGATCGGGCGCTTTCAGGGTAATGTGGCTGTAGGCGATCTCTTTCGCCACGCTCAACCCTCTTGACCTGGGCAGAGCCAAGATGGGAAACGCGAAAAAAAAAACAGGGCACGTCCAGAACTTCAAAAAAAGAAGCCTACGGCACCTGCTATTCCCAGGTGGTTTCCCATCCAGGTACTCACCAGGCCCAACCCTGCTTAGCCTCCAAGATCAGACGAGATCGGGCGCTTTTAGGGTGATGTGTCCTTAGGCGATCTCTTATGCCACACTCAACCCTCTTGATCTGGGCAGAGCAAAGATGGGAAACGATTGAAAAAAACAGAGCACGTCCAGAACTTCGAAAAAAGAAGCATACGGCACCTGGTATTCCCAGGCGGTCTCCCATCCAGGTACAAACCAGGCCCGACCCTGCTTAGCCTCCAAGATCGGACGAGATCGGGCGCTTTCAGGGTAATGTGGCCGTAGGCGATCTCTTTCGCCACGCTCAACCCTCTTGACCTTGGCAGAGCCAAGATGGGAAACGAGGGAAAAAAACAGGGCACGTCCAGAACTTCGAAAAAAGAAGCCTATGGCACCTGGAATTCCCAGGCGGTCTCCCATCCAGGTACTAACCAGGGCCGACGCTGCTTAGCCTCCGAGATGAGGTGAGATTGGTCGCTTTCAGGGTAATGTGGCCTAAGGGCAATCAATTTTGCCAAATTCAACCCCCTTGACCTGGGCAGAGCCAAGATGGGAAACGCGAGAAAAAAACAGGGCACGTCCAGAACTTCGAAAAAAGAAGCCTAAGGCACCTGGTATTCCCAGGCGGTCTCCCATCCAGGTACTAACCAGGCCCAAGATAGGAAAGGCGAGAAAAAAACAGGGCACGTCCAGAAATTCGAAATAAGAAGCCTTCGGCACCTGGTATTCCCATGCTGTCTCCCATCCAGGTACTAACCAGGCCCGACCCTACTTAGCCTCTGAGATCAGACGAGATGGGGCGCTATCAGGGTGATGTGGCCGTAGGCGATCTCTTTTGCCACGCTCAACCCTATTGACCTGGGCAGAGCCAACATGGGAAATGCGAGAAAAAAACAGGGCACGTCCAAAACTTCGAAAAAGAAGCCTACGGCACCCGGTATTCCCAGGCGGTCTCCCATCCAGGTACTAACCAGGCCCGACCCTGCTTAGCCTCCGAGATCAGACGAGATTGGGCGCTTTCAGGGTAATGTGGCTGTAGGCGATCTCTTTCGCCACGCTCAACCCTCTTGACCTGGGCAGTGCCAAGATGGGAAACACGAAAAAAAAACAGGGCACGTCCAGAACTTCGAAAAAAGAAGCCTACGGCACCTGGTATTCCCAGGTGGTCTCCCATCCAGGTATTAACCAGGCCCAACCCTGCTTAGCCTCCGAGATCAGACGAGATCGGGCGCTTTTAGGGTGATGTGTCCTTAGGCGATCTCTTTTGCCACACTCAACCCTCTTGATCTGGGCAGAGCAAAGATGGGAAACGATTGAAAAAAACAGGGCACGTCCAGAACTTCGAAAAAGGAAGTCTACGGCACCTGGTATTCCCAGGCAGTCTCCCATCCAGGTACAAACCAGGCCCGACCCTGCTTAGCCTCCAAGATCGGACGAGATCGGGCGCTTTCAGGGTAATGTGGCCGTAGGCGATCTCTTTCGCCACGCTCAACCCTCTTGACCTTGGCAGAGCCAAGATGGGAAACGAGGGAAAAAAACAGGGCACGTCCAGAACTTCGAAAAAAGAAGCCTACGGCACCTGGTATTCCCAGGCGGTCTTCCATCCAGGTACTAACCAGGCCTGACCCTGCTTAGCCTCCGAGATCAGGTGAGATTGGTCGCTTTCAGGGTAATGTGGCCTTAGGTGATCTCTTTTGCCAAATTCAACCTCCTTGACCTGGGCAGAGCCAAGATGGGAAACGCGAGAAAAAAACAGGGCACGTCCAGAACTTCGAAAAAAGAAGCCTACGGCACCTGGTATTCCCAGGCGGTCTCCCATCCAGGTACTAACCAGGCCCAAGATAGGAAAGGCGAGAAAAAAACAGGGCACGTCCAGAACTTCAAAAAAAGAAGCCTACGGCACCTGGTATTCCCAGGCGGTCTCCCATCCAGGTACTAACCAGGCCCATCCCTGCTTAGCCTCCCAGATCAGACGAGATCGGACGCTTTCAGTGTGATGTGGCCGTAGGCGATCTCTTACGCCACGCTCAACCCTCTTGACCTGGGCAGAGCCAAGATGGGAAATGAGGGAAAAAAACAGGGCACGTCCAGAACTTCGAAAAAAGAAGCCTACGGCACCCGGTATTCCCAGGCGGTCTCCCATCCAGGTACTAACCAGGCCCGACCCTGCTTAATCTCCGAGATCAGACGAGATTGGGCGCATTCAGGGTGATGTGGCCGTAGGCGATCTGTTTCGCCGCGCTCAACACTCTTGACCTGGGCAGAGCCAAGATAGGAAACGCGAGAAAAAAACAGGGCACGTCCAGAACTTCGAAAAAAGTAGCCTATGGCACCTGGTATTCCCGGGCGGTCTCCCATCTTGGTACTAACCAGGCCCAACCCTGTTTAGCCTCCCAGATCAGACGAGATCGGGCGCTTTCAGGGTGATGTGGCCGTAGACGATCTATTACGCCACGCTCAACCCTCTTGACCTGGGCAGAGCCAAGATGGGAAACGAGGGAAAAAAACAGGCACGTCCAGAACTTCGAAAAAAGAAGCCTACGGCACCTGGTATTCCCAGGCGGTCTCCCATCCAAATACTAACCAGGCCCGACCCTGCTTAGCCTCCGAGATCAGACGAGATTGGGCGCTTTCAGGATGATGTGGCCGTAGGCGATCTCTTTTGCCACGCTCAACCCTATTGACCTGGGCAGAGCCAAGATGGGAAACGCGAGAAAAAAACAGAGCACGTCCAGAACTTCGAAAAAGAAGCCTACGGCACCCGGTATTCCCAGGCGGTCTCCCTTCCAGGTACTAACCAGGCCTGACCCTGCTTAGCCTCCGAGATCAGACGAGATCGGGCGCTTTCAGGGTGATGTGGCCGTAGGCGATCTCTTTCGCCACGCTCAACCCTCTTGACCTGGGCAGAGCCAAGATGGGAAACGTGAAAAAAAAAACAGGGCACGTCCAGAACTTCGAAAAAAGAAGCCTACGGCACCTGGTATTCCCAGGCGGTCTCCCATCCAAATACTAACCAGGCCCGACCCTGCTTAACCTCCGAGATCAGACGAGATTGGGCGCATTCAGGGTGATGTGGCCGTAGGCGATCTGTTTCGCCGCGCTCAACACTCTTGACCTGGGCAGAGCCAAGATAGGAAACGCGAGAAAAAAACAGGGCACGTCCAGAACTTCGAAAAAAGTAGCCTATGGCACCTGGTATTCCCGGGCGGTCTCCCATCTTGGTACTAACCAGGCCCAACCCTGTTTAGCCTCCCAGATCAGACGAGATCGGGCGCTTTCAGGGTGATGTGGCCGTAGACGATCTATTACGCCACGCTCAACCCTCTTGACCTGGGCAGAGCCAAGATGGGAAACGAGGGAAAAAAACAGGCACGTCCAGAACTTCGAAAAAAGAAGCCTACGGCACCTGGTATTCCCAGGCGGTCTCCCATCCAAATACTAACCAGGCCCGACCCTGCTTAGCCTCCGAGATCAGACGAGATTGGGCGCTTTCAGGATGATGTGGCCGTAGGCGATCTCTTTTGCCACGCTCAACCCTATTGACCTGGGCAGAGCCAAGATGGGAAACGCGAGAAAAAAACAGAGCACGTCCAGAACTTCGAAAAAGAAGCCTACGGCACCCGGTATTCCCAGGCGGTCTCCCTTCCAGGTACTAACCAGGCCTGACCCTGCTTAGCCTCCGAGATCAGACGAGATCGGGCGCTTTCAGGGTGATGTGGCCGTAGGCGATCTCTTTCGCCACGCTCAACCCTCTTGACCTGGGCAGAGCCAAGATGGGAAACGTGAAAAAAAAACAGGGCACGTCCAGAACTTCGAAAAAAGAAACCTACGGCACCTGGTATTCCCAGGTGGTCTCCCATCCAGGTACTAACCAGGCCCAACCCTGCTTAGCCTCTGAGATCAGATGAGATCGGACGCTTTTAGGGTGATGTGTCCTTAGGCGATCTCTTATGCCACGCTCAACCCTCTTGATCTGGGCACAGCAAAGATGGGAAACGAGGGAAAAAAACAGGGCACGTCCAGAACTTCGAGAAAAGAAGCCTACGGCACCTGGTATTCCCAGGCAGTCTCCTATCCAGGTACTAACCAAGCCTGACCCTGCTTAGCCTCCGATTTCAGATGAGATTGGTCGCTTTCAGGGTGACGTGGCCTTAGGCGATCTCTTTCGCCACGCTCAACCCTCTTGACCTGGGCAGAGCCAAGATGGGAAACGTGAAAAAAAAACAGGGCACGTCCAGAACTTCGAAAAAAGAAACCTATGGCACCTGGTATTCCCGGGCGGTCTCCCATCCTGGTACTAACCAGGCCCAACCCTGCTTAGCCTCCCAGATCAGATGAGATCGGGCGCGTTCAGGGTGATGTGGCCGTAGGCGATCTATTACGCCACGCTCAACCCTCTTGACCTGGGCAGAGCCAAGATGGGAAACGAGGGAAAAAAACAGGGCACGTCCAGAACTGCGAAAAAAGAAGCCTACGGCACCTGGTATTCCCAGGCGGTCTCCCATCCAGGTACTAACCAGGCCCGACCCTGCTTAGCCTCCGAGATCAGGTGAGATTGGTCGCTTTCAGGGTAATGTGGCCTTAAGCGATCTCTCTTGCCAAATTCAACCCTCTTGACCTGGGCAGAGCCAAGATGGGAAACGAAGGAAAAAAACAGGGAACGTCCAGAACTTCGAAAAAAGAAGCCTACGGCACCTGGTATTCCCAGGCGGTCTCCCATCCAGGTACTAACCAGGCCCGACCCTGCTTAGCCTCCGAGATCAGGTGAGATTGGTCGCTTTAAGGGTAATGTGGCCTTAGGCGATCTCTTTTGCCAAATTCAACCCCCTTGACCTGGGCAGAGCCAAGATGGGAAACGCGAGAAAAAAACAGGGCACGTCCAGAACTTCGTAAAAGAAGCCTACGGCACCTGGTATTCCCAGGCGGTCTCCCATCCAGGTACTAACCAGGCCCAAGATAGGAAAGGCGAGAAAAAAACAGGGCACGTCCAGAACTTCAAAAAAAGAAGCCTACGGCACCTGGTATTCCCAGGCGGTCTCCCATCCAGGTACTAACCAGGCCCATCCCTGCTTAGCCTCCCAGATCAGACGAGATCGGACGCTTTCAGTGTGATGTGGCCGTAGGCGATCTCTTACGCCACGCTCAACCCTCTTGACCTGGGCAGAGCCAAGATGGGAAATGAGGGAAAAAAACAGGGCACGTCCAGAACTTCGAAAAAAGAAGCCTACGGCACCTGGTATTCCCAGGCGGTCTCCCATCCAGGTACTAACCATGCCCGACCCTGCTTAGCCTCCGAGATCAGACGAGATCTGGCGCATTCAGGGTGATGGGGCCTTAGGCGATCTCTTTTGCCACGCTCAACCCTCTTGACCTGGGCAGAGCCAAGATGGGAAATGCGAGAAAAAAACAGGGTACGTCCAGAACTTCGAAAAAAGAAGCCTACGGCACCTGGTATTCCCATGTGGTCTCCCATCCAGGTACTAACCAGGCCCGACCCTGCTTAGCCTCCGAGACCAGACGAGATCGGGCGCTTTTAGGGTGATGTGTCCTTAGGCGATCTCTTATGCCACGCTCAACCCTCTTGACCTGGGCAGAGCAAAGATGGGAAACGAGGGAAAAAAACAGGGCACGTCCAGAACTTCGAAAAAAGAAGCCTATGGCACCTGGTATTCCCGGGAGGTCTCCCATCCTGGTACTAAACAGGCCCAACCCTGCTTAGCCTCCCAGATCAGATGAGATCGGGCGCGTTAAGGGTGATGTGGCCGTAGGCGATCTATTACGCCACGCTCAACCCTCTTGACCTGGGCAGAGCCAAGATGGGAAACGAGGGAAAAAAACAGGGCACATCCAGAACTTCGAAAAAAGAAGCCTACGGCACCTGGTATTCCCAGGCGGTCTCCCATCCAGGTACTAACCAGGCCCGACCCTGCTCTAACCTCCGAGATCAGACGAGATTGGGCGCATTCAGGGTGATGTGGCCGTAGGCGATCTGTTTCGCCACGCTCAACACTCTTGACCTGGGCAGAGCCAAGATAGGAAAGCGAGAAAAAAACAGGGCACGTCCAGAACTTCGAAAAAAGAAGCCTACGGCACCTGGTATTCCCAGGTGGTCTCCCATCCAGGTACTAACCAGGCCCAACCCTGCTTAGCCTCCGAGATCAGATGAGATCGGGTGCTTTTAGGGTGATGTGTCCTTAGGCGATCTCTTATGCCACGCTCAACCCTCTTGATCTTGGCAGAACCAAAATGGGAAACGAGGGAAAAAAACAGGGCACGTCCAGAACTTCGAAAAAAGAAGCCTACGGCACCTGGTATTCCCAGGCAGCCTCCTATCCAGGTACTAACCAAGCCTGACCCTGCTTAGCCTCCGATTTCAGATGAGATTGGTCGCTTTCAGGGTGACGTGGCCTTAGGCGATCTCTTTCGCCACGCTCAACCCTCTTGACCTGGGCAGAGCCAAGATGGGAAACGCGAGAAAAAAACAGGGCACGTCCAGAACTTCGAAAAAAGAAGCCTATGGCACCTGGTATTCCCGGGCGGTCTCCCATCCTGGTACTAACCAGGCCCAACCCTGCTTAGCCTCCCAGATCCGATGAGATCGGGCGCGTTCAGGGTGATGTGGCCGTAGGCGATCTATTACGCCACGCTCAACCCTCTTGACCTGGGCAGAGCCAAGATGGGAAACGAGGGAAAAAAACAGGGCACGTCCAGAACTGCGAAAAAAGAAGCCTACGGCACCTGGTATTCCCAGGCGGTCTCCCATCCAGGTACTAACCAGGCCTGACCCTGCTTAGCCTCCAAGATCGGACGAGATCGGGCGCTTTCAGGGTAATGTGAATACCAGGTGCCGTAGGCTTCTTTTTTCGAAGTTCTGGACGTGCCCTGTTTTTTTCTCATAGTTACATAGTTACATAGTAGGTGAGGTTGAAAAAAGACACAAGTCCATCAAGTCCAACCTATGTGTGTGATTATGTGTCAGTATTACATTACATATCCCTGTATATTGCGGTCATTCAGGTGATTATCTAATAGTTTCTTGAAGCTATCAATGCTCCCCGCTGAGACCACCGCCTGTGGAAGGGAATTCCACATCCTTGCCGCTCTTACAGTAAAGAACCCTCTACGTAGTTTAAGGTTAAACCTCTTTTCTTCTAATTGTAATGAGTGGCCACGAGTCTTATTAAACTCTCTTCTGCGAAAAAGTTTTATCCCTATTGTGGGGTCACCAGTACAGTATTTGTAAATTCAAATCATATCCCCTCTCAAGCGTCTCTTCTCCAGAGAGAATAAGTTCAGTGCTCGCAACCTTTCCTCATAACTAAGATCCTCCAGACCCTTTATTAGCTTTGTTGCCCTTCTTTGTACTCGCTCCATTTCCAGTACGTCCCTCCTGAGGACTGGTGCCCAGAACTGGACAGCATACTCCAGGTGCGGGCGGACCAGAGTCTTGTAGAGCGGGAGAATTATCGTTTTATCTCTGCAGTTGATCCCCCTTTTAATGCATGCCAATATTCTGTTTGCTTTATTAGCAGCAGCTTGGCATTGCATGCCGTTGCTGAGCCTATCATCCACTAGGACCCCCAAGTCCTTTTCCATCCTAGATTCCCCCAGAGGTTCTCCCCCCAGTGTATAGATTGCATTCATATTTTTGACACCCAAATGCATTATTTTACATTTTTCTACATTGAACCTCATTTGCCATGTAGTCGCCCACCCCATTAATTTGTTCAGGTCTTTTTGCAAGATTTCCACATCCTGCGGAGAAGTTATTGCCCTGCTTAGCTTAGTATCGTCTGCAAATACAGAGATGGAACTGTTTATCCCATCCTCCAGGTCATTTATGAACAAATTAAATAGGATTGGTCCCAGCACAGAACCCTGGGGGACCCCACTACCCACCCCTGACCATTCTGAGTACTCCCCATTTATCACCACCCTCTGAACACGCCCTTGTAGCCAGTTTTCAATCCATGTACTCACCCTATGGTCCATGCCAACGCACCTTATTTTGTACAGTAAACGTTTATGGGGAACTGTGTCAAATGCTTTTGCAAAATCCAGATACACCACGTCTACGGGCCTTCCTTTATCTAGATGGCAACTCACCTCCTCATAGAAGGTTAATAGATTGGTTTGGCAAGAACGATTCTTCATGAATCCATGCTGATTACTGCTAATGATATCATTCTTATTACTAAAATCTTGTATATAGTCCCTTATCATCCCCTCCAAGAGTTTACATACTATTGATGTTAGGCTAACTGGTCTGTAATTCCCAGGGATGTTTTTTGGGCCCTTTTTAAATATTGGTGCTACATTGGCTTTTCTGGTACCATTCCAGTCAATAGACTGTCTGTAAAAATTAGGAACAACGGTCTGGCAATCACCTGACTGAGTTCCCTAAGTACCCTCGGATGCAAGCCATCTGGTCCCGGTGATTTATTAATGTTAAGTTTCTCAAGTCTAATTTTAATTCCGTCCTCTGTTAACCATGTAGGTGCTTCCTGTGTTGTGTCATGAGGATAAACACTGCAGTTTTGGTTACTGAAGCCCCCCGATTCACTCGTGAATACTGAGGAGAAGAATAAATTCAATACCTCTGCCATCTCCCCATCCTTTGTAACCAGATGTCCTTCCTCATTCTTTATGGGGCCAATATGGTCTGTCCTCCCTTTTTTACTGTTTACATACTTAAAGAATTTCTTGGGATTTTTTTTGCTCTCCTCCGCTATGTGTCTTTCATGTTCTATCTTAGCCATCCTAATTGCACCCTTACATTTCTTATTGCATTCTTTATAAATTCTGAATGCTGTGGATGATCCCTCAACCTTGTATTTTTTGAAGGCCTTCTCCTTTGCTTTTATATGCATTTTTACATTGGAGTTAAGCCATCCAGGATGTTTGTTCGCTCTTTTAAATTTATTATTTATTATTATTATTCTCGCGTTTCCTATCTTGGCTCTGCCCAGGTCAAGAGTGTTGAGCGCGGCGAAACAGATCGCCTACGGCCACATCACCCTGAATGCGCCCAATCTCGTCTGATCTCGGAGGTTAAGCAGGGTCGGGCCTGGTTAGTACCTGGATGGGAGACCGCCTGGGAATACCGGGTGCCGTAGGCTTCTTTTTTCGAAGTTCTGGACGTGCCCTGTTTTTTTCCCTGATTTCCCATCTTGGCTCTGCCCAGGTCAAGAGGGTTGAGCGTGGCATAAGAGATCGCCTACGGGCACATCACACTGAAAGCGTCCGATCTCGTCTGATCTGGGAGGCTAAGCAGGGATGGGCCTGGTTAGTACCTGGATGGGAGACCGCCTGGGAATACCAGGTGCCGTAGGCTTCTTTTTTTGAAGTTCTGGACGTGCCCTGTTTTTTTCTCGCCTTTCCTATCTTGGGCCTCTGAGATCAGGTGAGATTGGTCACTTTCAGGGTAATGTGGCCTTAGGCGATCTCTCTTGCCAAATTCAACCCTCTTGACCTGGGCAGAGCCAAGATGGGAAACGCGAGAAAAAAACAGGGCACGTCCAGAACTTCGAAAAAAGAAGCCTACGGCACCTGGTATTCCCAGGCCGTCTCCCATCCAGGTACTAAGCAGGCCCATCCCTGCTTAGCCTCCCAGATCAGACGAGATTGGGCGCTTTCAGGGTGATGTGGCAGTAGGCGATCTCTTATGCCACGCTCAACCCTCTTAACCTGGGCAGAGCCAAGATGGGAAACGCGAGAAAAAAACAGGGCACGTCCAGAACTTCGAAAAAAGAAGCCTACGGCACCTGGTATTCCCAGGCGGTCTCCCATCCAGTTACTAACCAGGCCCGACCCTGCTTAGCCTCCGAGATCGGACGAGATCGGGCGCTTTCAGGGTGATGTGGCCGTAGGCGATTTCTTTTGCCACGCTCACCTTTCTTGACCTGGGCAGAGCCAAGATGGGAAATGCAAGAAAAAAAAGGGGCACGTCCAGAACTTCGAAAACGAAGCCTACGGCACCTGATATTACCAGACGTTATCCCATCCAGGTACTAACCAAGCCCAACCCTGCTTAGCCTCTGAGATCAGACGAGATCGGGCGCTTTCAGGGTGATGTGGCCGTAGGCGATCTCTTTCACCAAGCTCAACTCTCTTGACCTGGGCAGAGCCAAGATGGGAAACGCGAGAAAAAAATAGGGCACGTCCAGAACTTCGAAAAAAAGAAGCCTACGGCACCTGGTATTCCCAGGCGGTCTCCCATCCTGGTACTAACCAGGCCCAACCCTGCTTAGCCTCCGAGAATCATACGAGATCGGGCGCTTTCAGGGTGATGTGGCCATAGGTGATCTCTTTTGCCACACTCAACCCTCTTGACCTGGGCAGAGCCAAGATGAGAAACGCGAGTAAAAAACAGGGCACGTCCAGAACTTCGAAAAATGAAGCCTACGGCACCTGGTATTCCCAGGCGTTCTCCCATCCAGGTACTAACCAGGCCCGACCCTGCTTAGCCTCCGAGATCAGACGAGATCGGGCGCTTTTAGGGTGATGTGGCCGTAGGCGATCTCTTACGCCACGCTCAACGCTCTTGACCTGGGCAGAGCCAGGATGGGAAACGAGGGAAAAAAACAGGGCACATCCAGAACTTCTAAAAAAGAAGCCTACGGCACCTGGTATTCCCAGGCGGTCTCCCATCCAGGTACTAACCAGGCCTGACCCTGCTTAGCCTCCGAGATCGGACGAGATCGGGCGCTTTCAGGGTGATGTGGCCGCAGGCGATCTCTTTTGCCATGCTCAACCCTCTTGACCTGGGCAGAGCCAAGATGGGAAACGCGAGAAAAAAAAAGGGCACGTCCAGAACTTCGAAAAAAGAAGCCTACGGCACCTGGTATTCCCTGGCGGTCTCCCATTGAGGTACTAACCAGGCCCGACCCTGCTTAGCCTCCGAGATCAGATGAGATTGGGCGCTTTCAGGGTGGTGTGGCCGTAGGCAATCTATTTTGCCACGCTCAACCCTCTTTTGTTTTTTTTGTTTTTTTGCCACTCAGTTTATTATATAGTGAGACAACAATCAACTTTTCTGTTCATATACGTCTCTCTTTTCCTGTTCTTCACATCACTGTGGCTCATTTTTTTTTTAACAATATAAGAAAATATAGGAGACAAGGTGTGGAAAGGTTACAATTCCCCACAAATATTTTAATCCCCCCCGTCACTATATATACCCCTTTCCCACCTTCCCCCTTCCGGAAATCGTACTTATTTTAAAAATTCAGCCTTTTTTATATGGTTGCAGTTACCTTTATTCCCTAATAATTTAAACTTATAGCCTCCCCTTCCCTCCCCCCTCCCCTTGTGCAAGTTCTCCTTCCATTAATAACTCTACTAGATCCTAATTTTCTCTGCATAACTCCATGTTTTTTTAAACTCTCTCCAACACTTCCATTTTTCTTCCCTCCCCTCTCTTATTTCTTCTTTGTTACCAAAGAGCCTGTCCATGGTGTAGGTTTCCTCCATGGCATTAATCCACTCCCAAATCTGTGGACTTTCTTCTTCCCTCCAGTTTTTTGGGATTAGTTTTTTTGCTGCATTAATTAAGTGTGGTACTAATGATGCTTTATATTGTTTCTCGTTCTCATTAATGCCGTGGAAGAGCACCAGTCATGCCTCTTTTTTCACCTCTTTTCCGGTAATCTCTTTGATCATACTTAAGACCTTCTCCCAATATTTTTGGATCTTCGGACACTTCCACCAAAGATGTGCCATTGTGCCAGTCTCCTTACATCCTCTCCAACAATCTGCCGACATCTCTTTTTGATATTTACTGGCCCTATCTGGGATTACATACCACCTCGCTAGACACTTGTAGTTCATCTCAGCTGTTTTTACGTCGGTCGCCGAACTGTGGGTAAGGTTCATAATCTTTTTTAATGTGGTTGACTCTATCTGTGTCCCCAACTCTTTCTCCCATTGTTTTATATACGTGGGCCTTTCTGTTTCTTCCTCTACTACTAATAATTTATATAATTTTGATACCGTGTTTTTTTGTGCTTTCTAAAGTGCATAATTTTTCCAGCCCCGTCAATTGTTCCCCTGATCTTATTGGCTGTGGTAATTTTTTAACAAACCTTTCTAATTGTGAATACCTCCATCCATTTATCACCCATGTTTCTGTGTTCTGTTGCAGTTCGTGAAATGTCCTAATTTTCCCTTTATTAATTATCTCCCTTAATTCCACCTTGTCCTTTTTTATCCAATTTCCCCCTATGCTCACTTTTCCCAGAGCGAAGAGCTCATTGTCTTTTAATCTTAGTAATGGTGAGTTATAGGTTTTATTTATCTGCTTATAAATTATATCCCATATTCTTAATACCACCCGTGTTAACACATGTGTTTTTTCGTCTAACATTCTATATTGAGGGGGGTTCCATATGATTACTCCTAACTGTGTCTTCCTGTAAAATTTTTCTATGTTCACCCATCTTTTTTCTTGATTATCCCTTACCCATTCTATCCCTCTAGACGAAATTATTGCTCTGTAGTATGTTGTAATATCCGGCACCGCCAGTCCCCCTCTTTTTTTCTCCTGCCTTAATATCTTTAAGGATATCCTTGGTTTCTTATTTTTCCAGATGATGTTTGTTAATATTGTTTTAAGTTTTCTGAGATAATATGATGGTAGTCCTATAGGTATCATTTGAAATTTATATGTAATCTTTGGGAGCAGGGTCATTTTAATCACATTTATACGCCCTATCCAGGATATTGGTCTAATCTGTAACTTTCTTCCTTCTTTCTTAATTTCGTCCAGTAGGGGGATATAATTCCTTTTATATATTTTCTCCAGTGAGTTAGCTAGTTTTATTCCCAAGTATTTTATCTCTTTTTTCCATGGGAATTGAAATTCCTCCTTCAGCTTATCCTCCTCTATTTTTCCTATATTTATATTTAGGATTTCTGATTTCCCCATATTCATTTTGAAATTTGCTAGCTCTCCATATTGCTTAACTATTCTAATCAGCTTTGGCAATGTTTTCCCAGGTTCAGTTATATAGAATAAGACGTCGTCGGTGAACGCCGATAGTTTGTGTTCTTCATTTCCCACTTTCATTCCTTTAATTTCGGGGTCATTACGGATTGTTGCGAGGAACAGCTCTAACGATAGGATAAAGAGAAGTGGGGACAGCAGACACCCCTGTCTTGTCCCCCTTTTCATCTCAAAAAATTCTGAGATTGCCCCATTGATCTTAATTGCCGCTCTTGGTTGTTTATATAAAATTTTTATTCTTTTCAGCATCATTGGGCCTATTCCCATTTCTTCTAGAGTTTGGAACATGAACCCCCAGTCTACTCTGTCGAACGCTTTTTCAGCGTCTGGAGGAGAAGCAAAGTTCTCACCCCATGATCCTTCCCCTCTCTTCCTGCTACAAACCCTACCTGGTCAGGTTGGACTACTGTACTCATTACACCTTTCATCCTCATTGCTAGTATTTTTGCATAGATCTTTGTATCTGCATTTAGCAACGATATTGGTCTATAGCTGGAGCAAAGGGTAGCATCCTTCCCTTCCTTTGGAATTACTGTAATCAGTGCTGTTTGTGCCTCCCTACTCAACTCATAATCCCTTCCCAGCCCATTCATGTATTGACACATCTTCGGAGTCAGGATATCTTTATATTTTTTATAATAATATGCAGTAAATCCATCTGGTCCTGGGCTTTTCCCTTGTGCTGTTTCAGATAATGCTACCTTTACTTCTACCTCCGAAATTGATTCCTCTAGAGCCTCCCTATCGTTTTCCTGAATCTTAAATATCCCTGCTTTTTTTAAAAATTCCCTGATCTTACCTTCCTTTTTTTCTATTTTCTGTCCCCCCTTTTGGTCTCCTTCATACAGTTCTTTGTAGAAGTTTTTGAAGACATCTCCTATTCCCTTTGTCTCATATACCATTGAACCTTGTTTGGACTGTATCTTACCTATGAAATTACGAGTTTTTTTTTTCCTTAACATTTTAGCCAAATGTTTCCCTGTCTTATCCCCCCAATAATATCTCTCTTTCTCTATTAGGAAGAATTTTTCTTTTGTTTCTTGATCAATCAGGCTTTTCAGTTCATCCCGTTTGTCTATCAGCCTTTGGAGTGTTTCTTTTTGTTGTCCTCTCTGTTTTTTATGTTCTTGTTCGATGTTAAATATTTCTGTCGTGAGGTTTCTCATTTTAGCTTTCCTTTCTTTTTTTTTCCTGGCTCCCTCTTTTATCAATATTCCCTTTATATACACCTTATGGGCTTCCCAAACCATAACTCCCGAGACGTCTCCTGTTTCATTTATCTCAAAATATTGTTTAAGTTCTTCTTCCACCCTTTGGGCTACACCCTCATCTGCTAGTAGGTCCTCATTTAGTCTCCATAAAGGGGCTTTTCTCTGAATTTGGGAAATTCGCATTTCCAGTTCTACGGGGGAATGATCTGATAATGTGATTATTCCTATTTTTACATCTACGACCCTTTCTAACCAGCCGTGGTCTATCATTATGTAATCCAACCTCGAGTACGTCTGGTGTACAGGGGAGTAGAACGTATAATCTTTTGATCTGCCGTTCATTATCCTCCAAATGTCAACCAGTTGGTTCTCATGAAATTTAAAATAAAAATTGTTTGGGTATAATGGCGCTACCTAAAAATAGTTGTACACTGGGATAGCCTAAAGTATAGCACTCCCTACTCGTATTCATAAATCTTAGGTGTGCAGTATGTATGAACCCCTTTTGCAATATGGGTGGTCCTACGATAAGTATGGACCCACTAGTCATATATTATGGAATTTACAATAAACAAAAAAGTGTCGCACAGCTTACTGGGTCCTACAGCGTTTGGGAAGGAAGCCAGAAGCTGCATTCCATACTGTGCATTTATTGATAACCATATAGCACTGCGTTAGTATATAGATATTGTGTTGTCCTAGTCTGATACCATATGCATGATCAACATTTATATTGCATAGAGCAAACCAGATATAACAGACCAGGAAATCCAACAATTAAAACTTCAACATATATTGCAACAGTCCCATATATTGTAGTTATATAATATATTCAGGTTCCCACAGGTGACTTGTGTGCTCCAACAATTTGTCTGGTGACTCTCGTGCTCCCCCTTTTGGTTGCTTACTCACCAACTCCCAAAACCCCCCAGGGGTATGATGCTTATGGTGTAATTCGCTGGGTCACTCCACTTATTCCGTCTATCAGATAATCAGCTACCAGAATCCACACCGGGGTAATCCGCCTGAATTGGGGGATGGATCGCCTTGCTGCTGTGTTTTGTGTTGGATGTCTTCTATGCTTTCCAATCCTTGGAGATGTTGATTCCCCTCATATGTTGTAAAAAAAGGGAAGAGCTTCCATAGCGTAATAAAGTTTGACCACTTTATTTAAAACTTTATATACCCGCAATCCGGGGATATTTAACCATAATAGGTATGATTAAAACAAAAATATTGAATGATAAAAAAATTAAAAAAACCAGAAGAAAAAAACAGAAAAAAATATATATACTAAAATTTATATTTAAAAGTCCCAAAATGACCATTTTGGGACTTTTAAATATAAATTTTAGTATATATATTTTTTTCTGTTTTTTTCTTCTGGTTTTTTTAATTTTTTTATCATTCAATATTTTTGTTTTAATCATACCTATTATGGTTAAATATCCCCGGATTGCGGGTATATAAAGTTTTAAATAAAGTGGTCAAACTTTATTACGCTATGGAAGCTCTTCCCTTTTTTTACAACATATGAGGGGAATCAACATCTCCAAGGATTGGAAAGCATAGAAGACATCCAACACAAAACACAGCAGCAAGGCGATCCATCCCCCAATTCAGGCGGATTACCCCGGTGTGGATTCTGGTAGCTGATTATCTGATAGACGGAATAAGTGGAGTGACCCAGCGAATTACACCATAAGCATCATACCCCTGGGGGGTTTTGGGAGTTGGTGAGTAAGCAACCAAAAGGGGGAGCACGAGAGTCACCAGACAAATTGTTGGAGCACACAAGTCACCTGTGGGAACCTGAATATATTATATAACTACAATATATGGGACTGTTGCAATATATGTTGAAGTTTTAATTGTTGGATTTCCTGGTCTGTTATATCTGGTTTGCTCTATGCAATATAAATGTTGATCATGCATATGGTATCAGACTAGGACAACACAATATCTATATACTAACGCAGTGCTATATGGTTATCAATAAATGCACAGTATGGAATGCAGCTTCTGGCTTCCTTCCCAAACGCTGTAGGACCCAGTAAGCTGTGCGACACTTTTTTGTTTATTGTAAATTCCATAATATATGACTAGTGGGTCCATACTTATCGTAGGACCACCCATATTGCAAAAGGGGTTCATACATACTGCACACCTAAGATTTATGAATACGAGTAGGGAGTGCTATACTTTAGGCTATCCCAGTGTACAACTATTTTTAGGTAGCGCCATTATACCCAAACAATTTTTATTTTAAATCTCTGGCAAGGAACCTGTATAGGAACTTTGTATAAGGGAGGCAGCAACCTTAGTTTCTGAACCCATATACTTATCCTAAAGCGCGGTTTTCTGGTTTATATATAATGGTTCTCATGAAACTCCTGTTTCACCCTTCTAAGCTGCTCGTTGTTTGTCCCCTGCACCCCAGACGTACTATCCACCGCTGGCTCCAGACACACATTAAAGTCTCCCATTACAATCAGACCTCCTTTCCTAAAGTTTAGTAATTTCTCCAGTGTACCTATCAGAAATTTTCCTGTATTTTTGTTCGGAGCATATATGCTAGCTATAGTACATTCCAACTCCCCCAATGTCCCCTTTAAGAAGAGGAATCTTCCCTCTGTATCCTGCATTCTTTCTTCTAAGTTGAATTGTATGTCTCTAGCTATTCCTATTGCCACTCCTCTTGCTCTTTTGGATATTGTATCTCCATAGAACCACATCGGAAAATCCTTAGACCACAATCTGATATTCGATTTGTGTGTCAACTGGGTTTCTTGTAGTGCCACTATTCCTGCCCTATATCTCTTCAGTTCTTTTAATATTTTGTATCTTTTAGAGGGTGAGTTCAGACCTTTTACGTTATATGTCAGAAATTTCAGTGATGTCATTCTGATTGAGTTTCAGTTTATTATGCTCCTCTAGCTTTGTTTGAGTTATTTCCCCTATTTTTCCAGTTTTTCCTACTTGCACTTTATATTCCCCCCAGCCCCTCCCTCCCCCCTTGTCCCTCCCCTCCCCCCTCCCCCATTGGCCCCATATGGCCCCTAAGGTCGTCCAGGGTCTCCGCCGAGCCCCTTCTGAATCCCTATATCCTAAGGTGGTACTCTGAGTGTTCCTCTCTACCCCACTCCTTAAGTTGGCTATTGGAGTGCGGTAGCCTGGCCTTTTTTTTACTCTTTGACATGGACTCATTTTTCTATATTTATCCTCCTCTTTCTCCTCCTCTCTCCCCCCCCCACTCCCAGTCCCCCCACCCCCCCAGACCGAAAGACACCCCTTTTTTTTTTCCCCTCCTCTTCCCCCCCTCCTCTATTAGCTCAATTCTTTAGGACAGTCCTCCTGTTAGAGCTCCTTTAATCCTCTGTCATCCAGCCTTTAAGATCTGGTGCTTTTATATCCAATCTTTTACAGAATTCTTCTAAGTCTTCTGGGAAACGTAGTCTAGCAGATCTTCCTCCCTTATATCCATTCAGACAGGCCGGGAATCCCCAGTTGTATTTAATATTTTGTTTTTTCAATAGATCCAGTAATGGCTTAAGTAATCTTCTTCTTGTCAAAGTGTCCTGAGAAAGATCTGCATACATCTGAATTTCCACTCCCTCGATTTCTATAGGTGGTTTCCCTCTCAGGTTCTTCCAGATTTCACATTTATCTTCAAAGAAGCTGAATCTGACAATAATGTCCCTTGGTCGCTCTGTCTTTGGGTCTCGGGCGTATCCCACTCGATGTACCCTCTCTATCTTTAAGGGGTCTTCTCCTCCTCTGTCTAACAGGGGTCCAAATAATGTGTTAATCATTTTCTTCAGATCTTCCCCTTCTTTTTCTGGAACTGAGCGAATTCTGATGTTCTTTCGTCTACTCCTGTTCTCCTGGTCTTCCAATCTATATAATATTATTTTTTGGTTTTGTTGTGTTCTTCTTAGTTGCTGTCTAAGATTTTCTATTTCTTGTTTTTGTTCTTCTGTAGTTTTTTCCACGATCTCCACTCTTTCCAGTAAATGTCCTAGATCCTCTCTCAGGTTTTGAAATTCTTTTTTTATTGAATTTTCCATTTTCAGGAGCATCTCACTCATCTCTCCCTTAGTTAATGGGGGTGACCCGGGTGGGCCACCTTCTGCTCCACTGAGATCCTGGTCTCCTTCTATGGACAAATCTGCTCTGGAGTGTTCCGGGGTCTCTCCTGTTTTTTTGTAGCTCCCCCCCTTTTTTTTTTCTACTTTGTTTTGACCTTGATTTTCCGTATCCGTAGACCTTGGGCTAGCTCCTTGTGTCATGTATTGTTTTAATGTACTGACCACTGGTTTATCTTTTGGTGATTTAGGGGGGTTCCCCCTTGTTACTTTGGTTGAACTTTTATTCATTTTATCCCTCTTTCTTGTCCCTCTTATTCGCTTCCCCAGCGTTAATTTCCAGTCTACCCTCCCCTTCAGTGAAGGGACATGGTTCCAAATCGCAGGGGGGGGGGGAAATGTATAATAAGTATGGGGAGGGGGGGGAGGCGGTAGCGGCTTGAGGTGAAGTGTAATGTCTGGGGTTACCTCTTTCCTCCTCCTTATGCGCCTATTTGTTCAAGATTTTGTAATGCTTCACCCAGTCTGCCAGCCCTTCTGGCCCAATCCTATGAGTGCATATACAGTCCCGCAATTAATTAGATGGGTTTCTCTGTGACCGCTGTTGCTCGGTCTCTCCTCCTGTTTTTATATGTATTAATCTCAAAACCTTAGACCGCCGGTCGCTATTATCTCCAATCTATGCCGCTAAGTTTCTATCCAATAGACAACACTTCTCCCCCGAATGCAGTTTATACCCCTTTTCTAAATCCAAACTATCTTACACAGACCCGTACATATTACTGAGGCCCCATTAATCACTCTTTATAGCTTTTTTGCACCCAAGTCTTCCGGACATATATTCCTGTTCAATCTCGTATATCATATGTTCCGGTATTCATACCTTAGTACTCAGGAGTATACCGGTGTATAGCTATGTTTCCACGAGGACCCGCTCGTTAACAGTTCATACATTCATCATCATTATGTTATAAGATCTGTAGTTTTTCCTTTGATTTCTGTCCTTCCTTATTTTGTTCCTTCCTCTCTCTTGGATCAAGGAGTATACTTACAGCCCTTTTTTGGGGGGGGAGTTGTTATTCGGTCTGGTACGGGGTGGGTGAGCCGTATCCCCAACGGTGCTGGGGGGGGGGTGGGGGGATCAGAGTCTCCCTGCGTCCTCTGTCATTACCCGGCGCTGTGTGTCAGCCGCTTCCTGGTTGTCTTTCCTTTCCGCGCTCCGTCCCACAGTGCTTTGGATCTATTGCCGCTGTCGTTCTTTCTGCAGGGGGACCGAGTGTCTCATCCCGCTATATGTCTGTGTCTCTCCCGCGGCTTTCGGCGTCTCTCCTTACTCGATGGCCGGCATACACTCTGGAGCCCCTTCCTCCGTGACGAACGCTACGTCTTCACGTCCTCTCCTTCCATCTCTGTGTGGCCAAACAAATCTCCACGCTCAACCCTCTTGACCTGGGCAGAGCCAAGATGGGAAACGCGAGAAAAAAACAGGGCACGTCCAGAACTTCGAAAAAAGAAGCCTACGGCACCTGGTATTCCCAGGTGGTCTCCCATCCAGGTACTAACCAGGCCAAACGCTGCTTAGCCTCCGAGATCAGGCGCTTTCAGGGTGATGTGGCCATAGGTGATCTCTTACGCCACGCTCAACCCTTTTGACCTGGGCAGAGCCAAGATGGGAAACAAGGGAAAAAAACAGGGCACGTCCAGAACTTCAAAAAAAGAAGCCTATGGCACCTGGTATTCCCAGGCGGTCTCGCATCCAGGTACTAACCAGGCCCAACCCTGCTTAGCCTCCGAGATCAGATGAGATCGGGCGCTTTCAGGGTGATGTGGCTGTAGGCGATCTTTTTTGCCGCGCTCAACCCTCTTGATCTGGGCAGAGCCAAGATTGGAAACGCGAGAAAAAAACAGGGCACGTCCAGAACTTCGAAAAAAGAAGCCTACGGCACCTGGTATTCCCAGGCGGTCTCCCATCCAAGTACTAACCAGGCCCGACCCTGCTTAGCCTCCGAGATTGAATGAGATCGGTCGCTTTCAGGGTGATGTGGCCGTAGGCGATCTCTTTTGCCACGCTCACCCCTCTTGACCTGGGCAGAGCCAAGATGGGAAATGCGAGAAAAAAAAGGGCACGTCCAGAACTTTGAAAAAAGAAGCCTACGGCACCTGATATTACCAGGCGGTCTCCCATCCAGGTACTAACCAAGCCCAACCCTGCTTAGCCTCTGAGATCAGACGAGATCGGGCGCTTTCAGGGTGATGTGGCCGTAGGCGATCTCTTTCACCAAGCTCAACTCTCTTGACCTGGGCAGAGCCAAGATGGGAAACGCGAGAAAAAAACAGGGCACGTCCAGAACTTCGAAAAAAAGAAGCCTACGGCACCTGGTATTCCCAGGCGGTCTCCCATCCAGGTACTAACCAGGCCCAACCCTGCTTAGCCTCCGAAATCAGACAAGATCGTGCGCTTTCAGGGTGATATGGCCTTAGGCAATCTCTTTTGCCACGCTCAACCCTCTTGACCTGGGCAGAGCCAAGATGGGAAACGCGAGAAAAAAACAGGGCACGTCCAAAACTTCGAAAAAAGAAGCCTACGGCACCTGGTATTCCCAGCCGGTCTCCCATCCAGGTACTAACCAGGCCCGACCCTGCTTAGTCTCCGAGATCAGACGAGATTGGGCGCTTTCAGGGTGATGTGGCCGTAGGCAATCTCTTTCACCACGCTCAACCCTCTTGACCTGGGCAGAGCCAAGATGGGAAACGATGGAAAAAAACAGGGCACGTCCAGAACTTCGAAAAAAGAAGCCTACGGCACCTGGTATTCCCAGGCGGTCTCCCATCCAGGTACTAACCAGGCCTGACCCTGCTCAGCCTCCGAGATCAGACGAGATCGGGCGCTTTCAGGGTGATGCCGTTCGTCCTCTCCATCAGGCGATCGCGGGTATCCCCGCAGCGATCGAGTCCGCGGGACCCGCGACCCGACTCACGGGGCTTGCAGCAGGCGCGCGCACACTGCGGCAAATACAAAAGTAACCTACGGGTACGTTACTTTGCACAGCCGTGCCATTCTGCCGACGTATATCTACAGGAGCTGATCGGGAAGCGGTTAAATAATATTTCAATTAATGTTATACTGATGCTGGGCACTAATGATTTTTGTGTAATGTGCTTGCAATGTTATGTTCAAATTAACTGATTTTTGTTTTCTCTTGTTTGACCCACCAGTTTCCTTCGACGTCACAGGAATGGCAGACTGTGGCATCCCATTTTGCCACCCGTTGGGACTTTCCCAACTGTGGAGGGGCTATAGATGGGAAACACGTCCACATTGTGTCACCACCCCATTCGGGTCATACTATTTTAATTATAAGGGGTTCCATAGTATTGTCTTAATGGTGGTGGTGTCGGCACAATATGAATTTCTGTATGTGGACGTGGGGAAGAATGGCCGGATGTCGGATGGAGGAGTCTTCACCCAGATGGAGTTCTACCAGCGTCTCCAGAGTAGTGGCCTGGGATTGCCACCTGATGCCAATAACGTGGAAGGACTCCCCTTTGTCTTCATAGCAGATGAAGCCTTCGGTCTGAGCAAGCACCTCATGAGGCCATTCCCCCAAAGGACCCTCACCCCGGAAAAGAGGGTTTATAACTTCTGGCTGGCCAGAGTGAGAAGAGTTGTGGAGAATGCTTTTTGGGATTCTGGCCAGCCGGTTCCGCCTGTTTCAGACAGCTATCCACATGGCGGAATACAAACTCAATCACATTGTTCTAGCGTGCTGCATCCTGCACAATTATTTAAACAAACATTCAACCAATTATATGGTTTCACTTGGGCCTGAGGCCGGACTTATCGACAATCCTCTGACGGGCCTGGATACTGGCCATACTGGCTTGGCCCCCCAAAGTTCGGGATCAATATGTTGATTTTTTTACGGGTAGGGGGGCCATTGCAATGCCACACAATCTATCATTTCTTTTATTAAAAAATCCTGATCAGATAAAATCTCGAATTATATTTATTGCTTGCCTTTCTTTTTGGCTTTCTCCTAGGTTATCCTTGAGCACTTGTAGTACCAAGTGTATTTTCCTTTAGTAAATAAGCACCATTGTCACTGTAAACAACAAATAACTTCCAAAACTGGTATTGAGCATTGAAAGAAGAAGCCACACATCTTGTTGATTAATAACAGAATTTTTATTAATCTGTGCACATTCACTTGTGCGTTTGTTAAAATTTTATATTTGAAAATATATATATTTAATTTTTTACAATATAATTACCGGTATGTTTTTTATTTTTACATTATTTTAGATTATTTATTTTTTTAAACAAACAGGCCTCTATATATATATATATATATATATATATATATATATACTTTTTTAAACAAACAGGCCTCTATAATTTTTTTTTAAACAAATATATATACATATATATATATATATATATATATATATATATATATATATATATATATAGATATAGATATAGATATAGATATATAGATATATATATCTATAGATGTAGATATATATATATATACACTACCGTTCAAAAGTTTGGGGTCACCCAAACAATTTTGTGTTTTCCATGAAAAGTCACACTTATTCACCACCATACGTTGTGAAATGAATAGAAAATAGAGTCAAGACATTGACAAGGTTAGAAATAATGATTTGTATTTGAAATAACATTGTTTTTACATCAAACTTTGCTTTCATCAAAGAATCCTCCTTTTGCAGCAATTACAGCATTGCACACCTTTGGCATTCTAGCTGTTAATTTATTGAGGTAAGCTGGAGAAATTGCACCCCACGCTTCTAGAAGCAGCTCCCACAAGTTGGATTGGTTGGATGGGCACTTCTGGCGTACCATACGGTCAAGCTGCTCCCACAACAGCTCAATGGGGTTCAGATCTGGTGACTGTGCTGGCCACTCCATTACCGATAGAATACCAGCTGCCTGCTTCTGCTGTAAATAGTTCTTGCACAATTTGGAGGTGTGTTTAGGGTCATTGTCCTGTTGTAGGATGAAATTGGCTCCAATCAAGCGCTGTCCACTGGGTATGGCATGGCGTTGCACTATGGAGTGATAGCCTTCCTTATTCAGAATCCCTTTTACCCTGTACAAAGCTCCCACCTTACCAGCACCAAAGCAACCCCAGACCATCACATTACCTCCACCATGCTTAACAGATGGCGTCAGGCATTCTTCCAGCATCTTTTCATTTGTTCTGCGTCTCACAAACGTTCTTCTTTGTGATCCAAACACCTCAAAATTGGATTCATCCGTCCACAACACTTTTTTCCAGTCTTCCTCTGTCCAATGTCTGTGTTCTTTTGCCCATCTTAATCTTTTTCTTTTATTGGCCAGTCTCAGATATGGCTTTTTCTTTGCCACTCTGCCCTGAAGCCCAAAATCCCGCAGCCGCCTCTACACTGTAGATGTTGACACTGGTGTTTTGCGGGTACTATTTAATGAAGATGCCAGTTGGGGACCTGTGAGGCACCTGTTTCTCAAACTAGAGACTCTAATGTGCTTATCTTCTTGCTTAGTTGTGCAACGCGGCCTCCCACTTCTTTTTCTACTCTGGTTAGAGCCTGTTTGTGCTGTCCTCTGAAGGGAGTAGTACACACCGTTGTAGGAAATCTTCAATTTCTTTGCAATTTCTCGCATGGAATAGCCTTCATTTCTAAGAACAAGAATAGAGTGTCGAGTTTCAGATGAAAGTTCTCTTTTTCTGGCCATTTTGAGCGTTTAATTGACCCCACAAATGTGATGCTCCAGAAACTCAATCTGCTCACAGGAAGGTCAGTTTTGTAGCTTCTGGAAGGAGCTAGACTGTTTTTAGATGTGTGAACATGATTGCACAAGGGTTTGCTAATCATCAATTAGCCTTCTGAGCCAATGAGCAAACACATTGTACCATTAGAACACTGGAGTGATAGTTGCTGGAAATGGGCCTCTATACACCTATGTAGATATTGCACCAAAAACTAGACATTTGCAGTTAGAATAGTCATTTACCACATTAGCAATGTATAGAGTATATTTGTTTAAAGTTAGGACTAGTTTAAAGTTAGCTTCATTTAAAATTACAGTGCTTTTCCTTCAAAAATAAGGACATTTCAATGTGACCCCAAACTTTTGAACGGTAGTGTATATATATATATATATATATATATATATATATATATATATATAGAGAGAGAGAGAGAGAGAGATATAGATATATATCTATATATATATAGATAGATAGATATATACTGTCAGCGAAATTTGGTTGTACGCAAAGCACACAGCCAAATCTCATGTTTCTAATCATAATAACAATTTAGTCTAATGAAATAAATGCATCTCACCTTTTGATCGTATCCATCCTCTGGTGTGTGCCCCATCCAACCAACTAGACAAAACACATGTTTACGGTTCCACTTCCAAGACCACACTGCTAGCCAGCCTGTCTCAGCTGTCTGAGTGAGCCACTTTATTAGCATATCAATAGGAGGTCTCAAAAGCTCGAGGGTTCCGCCACCAACAGCCAAACACACCTCTTACAAAGCTTGTGACCTCACAGGATGTAAGTGACCATATAAGGATTTAACAACAGAACACAAAACAACCAATGAACAATGACTACAGGACATGATACAATATACTAAATGACGATGACTAAAGTTCCTCGTGCATGGATTGGAGATTATCTGCAGGTGTACGTCATGGCACCCAAACATGTTGATCAGGCATACCATGTCTTTGCAGAGTGAACGCATCCCCACCAGACGATCGTTCTGTGCATTGCACAGGGGCCCTTTTGCTGGCGGACATGTCCTCTCTCCACGAACACCTCCCTCCAAACACCAGGAAGTTTTCCACTACCTAACAGGTCTCAGCCAGCGTCGATCTGCCCCAGTCAGCTCTTTAGAGCGGGCTGTGGTTGATCAGACACTGGGAGACTTATGACAACACATTAATATAAAATTTTCCACAACAGTCCCTCCTCTTGTCATATGATCCCATGTGTCCCTCGATGAATCCTGATCTTCTTCTTAGTCCATAAAAAGTAAAACACGGCTTGACATGTAGACTCTGTTGGAGATGACGTGGTGAGCTGTAGTAGTCGCCGGCCGGTCTGGGATCCTCTGTGTCTTGTACATGGGTCGGGCTTCGGGGCATCTCATCAGGGAAGATGTGGTCATCTGCTCAGGCTCTGGTCACGCGTCCAATCAAGCAACAGGAGCACCTCATCATGGCATATAGAAGGAATAGAAACAAAAACATCATGAGTATATATACCCCTACTTCCTTCACTATGATCCGCTGCAAGATAAAAATTAAATCTCCAACGATTCCCAAACCCTTAAAAAGGATTCCAACCTTCACTATCTATAGCTCTGGCTTTGCCTTGAAGGGATCTAAACCTTATCCATATGGGCCTGAACTTTGTCACTACTATCCCTGATCCAGATATAACAATCTTTACTTATGAATTCCCAGAAACCCCCTTGGACTGTGGGAACTTCCTTGTAGCTTCAACCGTTACATGAAAACATCCCATCCTCAATGGATGAGAAATTCTTCAAGCGTTTTCATAAGCTCAAGCCCCCACCGTGTACAAGCAATTCCCTTCCAGCTGTCCCTGCCATTCTTACCTTCTCTCGCGCCATCAGATCCTCGCGATCGGCCACGACATAAGATGCTGGGACGAGTTTCACCAGCACACATGAACCTCTTGCCTTACGGGAAATTACCTTATAAGCTGTAGATCCGCATTAATACCAAACTACAGTTGTAGCACACTTGTGGGCTACCTAGTTATCCCGATACCAAAGCTGGCAAGAACCAGAGCTATTGTTAAAATTATAATTAATTTTAGCCTCTAGAAATGTTTTGTTGTTCTTTTGACAGGTGTCTGTTTGGATTTTACCCGTCTGTCAAAACTCCTCACGCCAATATGAACGTCACATATAGCATGTACCGCCGTCATCGCTGGGGCACTAATACCCGACCATGTGTCCTGTTCTCTTTCTTAGCTAGTTGGGATGCTTTTCATCGTTACCCTTGCCAAAATTTATTAAACAAAAGATATAAATGAACAAAGATACTCCTCTACTCTTTGTGGTTGATCAGCTTCTTGCAGTGGCTGGCGTGGTCTCATCCCTCAAGCTTCTTTACAATGACCCAGTCACCTGGTTGGAAAGAATGTAAACTGGTTATTGTGTCAGGGTCCGGGATGGACTCGTGGACCCTGTGGTGGACCTTTTGAAGTTCATTGTTACAGTGATTGCACCCACCCCATCAGCTGAGAATGTAGGTGACAGCTAATGAGGAAAGTACAATTCTGTTTTTGGTTGACCTCCAAACAAACCTCATATGACAATAACCCAGACATCGGGACTGTGGTCACTGCATAACCTGTGCGTGGCTTACCATCTGGGGTGTAATACCTGGAACCAGTGACAAAAAGGTTCCTAGCATCTGGGATGGGAGCCTCCTTCACCGGACTGCTGCTTGCTGCTTCAAATTCCATCAAAGAAAGACAGTCTTGGCACAAACTTGGTTAGAATTAGAGCGGTTAGTATTGTTGGTTTGAAAATGTGTTATTCTCACCACTCTCATCCCCCCTTTTCTTCCCTCCTCATTACAAACTGGGGGAAGACATGCAGGGTTTAGAATGGTGCAGAATAAAACAGTGAAATAGTCTATGATACTTTTACCTTCTTATACACCTGTACACACACTTCCAGAAACTCTTTGGACCTGAAAAGATACTTAAAAACAAAAGTTATTACTCTATCCTTCAAAGAATGGTAAACAATACAACATTCATGTACATTGGTAAATTGTCACTGACATTCCACAAAATCGACAATAACTAAACCCTCTGTAAATCTTACTTTCACGTTTTTTTTTTTTCTTCTTAAAATACAACAGCCGCGACACGCAAGAGGGCTGTCACAGGAGGTTCAAACATCTTGTTATCACATACAAACATTGAAACAAAGACAAACATTTAGATACAAATGTGGGGGAGATATTTCATAGTTCCCAAAAACGAAAAATGAAAAATAAAAACGACCAGATGGAATGCTGTCTTCACTCTTTTAGCGATAGAAAAGAATACAATTTGAAAGGCACGAGAGCATTTCAAAATCTTTGCATGGACCAGCCACACAAAGTTCAAAAACAGGCCTGTGTATTTTTAATCACACAAACATGTACTACACATCCATCAACTCACTCAACATTACAGATTTCTGAAGCCGCAGTCGCGCTACATCAACTCCAGAGGGATACCCAAAATAGTATCCTTGGACCACCTATGTCAATCTTTCTGGGGTTAAATGGCCTTTTTCCTCAGAACTAGACTCCACATGCTCTTGTGCATCCGTCTGACTGTGGGAAGCCTCGCATTCCTTCCCTTGCACGGACTGCCATTGCCCATGGCGATTCAAAACGGCTTATCGTCTTACCCCTGCGTCCAGGGAAAACCCTTGCACCAATTTCGGAGACCACCGCCCGGTGTCTTCTTACACGGTGGATTGACAGACTACAAATTAGTCACTCAACTAGAAACACTAAAAAGAGGCATCAACTCTATGGCTTGTTGTCCCAACACGTTTGGCACGGAACTACAGAGTACCACTCTTTTAACAACCAAACTATTAACTATGCCAAACGATTCGCCAACAACCATAGATCAACCCCCGAATTATGTCTCATCCACTCACAGTGTATGCATACACAAGCGCATTGCGCTGTACGACCGTACACTGCGTCACCAGACGAATATACACAGAGCACTTTTGTCTGCTTTTTTTCAAAACACTGCGGCTGCTCTCTGTACCTAGATATTACAACAATAACATGGACGCCTCCTGTTTGCTCTCTACCCAAAACTGTATTACAGTATAAACCTTCATTTAATTTAAAAATAAAAATAATTTTGTCCTTCCAAACACAAGTCAAAAGACCCCAAGCACCTCCCACAACCTTCCTGTTGCACACCTGAGTAGGAAGAGGGAGGGGGAGGGGAAGCCTTGAATAGCTTCATATTTTGTCTATCAAAACATTAGAAAAATCTATGGCTAACATCAACAGATAAAAACTTTTTGTCCCGGAGTGGCTGGAATAAGCCCCCATATTGCAAATGGGAGGGAATCCCCCTTAAGTCACATACCCCCTGGGAAGTCAAACCACAAGTTTTGACCGAAATACCACACAACAGTGTAACAAAAGCCAAAAACTGAAATTCCTACAAAAAGACGGCTGAAGGAGGACCAAAGTCTTTTCCCTTCCACTGCAAACCACAAACAAAATGTCGCCATTAACACATGAAATTTAGTTGTTGATCCCGCCAAAATCGAGATTTCTTCATTAGAAACCTAAACTTCTTTAAAACAACTGGTATAAAAACCTAAATGATTCTACTGGAAATGGAATTCAGTACAAAACCAGAGATATTTCGCTGGAGACTAAAATCAGCATAAACAAAAAGGCAGTTGCAGCAATCGAAAATCGGTCCACGGCAAAATGGTGAATGAAACCCGGACTACAGAAAATGGCTGACATTAACAAATGACAAGTCACAAAATTACATAAGACATGAAATAAAACGTCTTAAACAATACATTCTATTTGACTCTGAGAGTTAGAACTCCCCCATGCTATTACCTAGAAACCTGAGACCCCCACAGTGTGCAAACAGCTCCTATTGTGATGTCCCAACAATACATGGGCACTTGGATATGCGACAGGCATTTCAACTTAAAACCTATATTCAATATAGAAAATGCAATAGTTTCCTTAAAAAGTATGTAAACAGTACAAAAATAGAATTCACAAAGTGGTGCCTAGAAGCCAGATTGTAGCTTAAAGCACATGGCTTTGCACACACAAAGGAATACACAATGTAACAGATTTCCCTATAGGAAGCCTCACAGGTCTTCAAAATGGCCACCAATGCACATGGTGACCACAACAAAGGACAGACCCCAACAAAATGGCGCATTTTCCCGCCAAAACTGATCAAGATGGATAAACATTTCAAAGTTCACACACAAAGGAAAAGAAAATGGCTGACCGTAGTCACATGGTAGACAACAACAACAACAAGAGAACAAAAGGAAGTAGCAGACAAAAAACATTTTCCTGCCAAAACCAAAAATTTCTCCCCACAAAATTACACATTTTAGATACTAAATGAACCCTTAGACAAACATTTAAAAGTGTTAAAGCTACAAAAAAAAAAACACAACTTAGGAACACATGCTATCCAATGAAACAACCAAGCCACATAACCCACAATTACACAGCTGTAACATACCCTCAAACTCAGTTCACATCAGCTTTCACAGGAACAAAACATTGAAAGATACAGACAGTGAATGCTTGCAATGTCTGTTCAGAACATTATAGTTCCCTTCCCCCAGGGCGTAGCCCCTTTCAATACAAAAAACAACAATGCCTGCCCCTTCACTAAACTCATCTTTACAAACAGGTTCAGCTACTTACAAAACTACTCAGCCACACACACACATCGCAGGCTGCAAATAATATCAATTCATACATTTCTATTTCAAACATCTGCATTATAAACTTGTTACACAGCATCAGACACACACACACACATTCTCCTTACACAAAGATTCAAAATACAAATCACACACACACGCAGGCACACACACACACAGGCACACACCAGACATACGATCAATCTTCCAGCATTATTTCAAAAGACAAAAAATGTGTTCTTTTGCAGAGCAAAGGCTCCCCAACACATCGGAAAGAGATGTCCTAGACTGGCATCCATTCTCCCCCCTTTTCTCACCGATGTGGACGGGGGTCCTGTCTGCTCCATAAAGTACCTGGCCCGCCATGCTGTCAGCGAAATTTGGTTGTACGCAAAGCACACAGCCAAATCTCCTGTTTCTAATTATAATAACAATTTAGTCTAATGAAATAAATGCATCTCACCTTTTGATCGTATCCATCCTCTGGTGTGTGCCCCATCCAACCAACTAGACAAAACACATGTTTACGGTTCCACTTCCAAGACCACACTGCTAGCCAGCCTGTCTCAGCTGTCTGAGTGAGCCACTTTATTAGCATATCAATAGGAGGTCTCAAAAGCTCGAGGGTTCCGCCTCCAACAGCCAAACACACCTCTTACAAAGCTTGTGACCTCACAGGATGTAACTGACCATATAAGGATTTAACAACAGAACACAAAACAACCAATGAACAATGACTACAGGACATGATACAATATACTAAATGACGATGACTAAAGTTCCTCGTGCATGGATTGGAGATTATCTGCAGGTGTACGTCATGGCACCCCAAACATGTTGATCAGGCATACCAGGGGTGACAAGAGCAAAACACCTCTAAACCGATAATGTCTTTGCAGAGTGAACGCATCCCCACCAGACGATCGTTCTGTGCATTGCACAGGGGCCCTTTTTCTGGCGGACAAGACCTCTCTCTGCGAACACCTCCCTCCAAACACCAGGAAGTATTCCACTACCTAACAGGTCTCAGCCAGCGTCGATCTGCCCCAGTCAGCTCTTTAGGCTGTGGTTGATCAGACACTGGGAGACTTATGACAACACATTAATATAAAATTTTCCACAACATATACATATATAGATATATATACATATATATCTATATATAGATATATAGATATATACCTATATATATCTATATATATAGATATATATCTATATATATATATGTATATATGGAACAATGTTTACTATGATCGTTTAAAACGGTCTAAACTCCTACGTTAAATAAAATCACATGGAGCAGTATGCAAGGTAATAAACAGAATATGAACACACAACAAGAACTTACATTTTTTAAGCACTTTATGGATCCGTCTGTACTGCTCCCGGAGTTTGAGGTCGGGCCATCGTTTCCTCAGCTGATCTTTCGAGCGCCGTACCCCAAAATGAAGATGCAAGGTCTTCACCACCTTCGCCATTGTTTTGGCTTTTCGGAAATTAGGCCGGGCGTACGGTTCATGCTTCCCATCATAATCTTTTTTTTTCAAAATTCCCACTGTCACGGAACGCCCCACACTCCGCTTGAGTGCTTCCGTCGTATACCGCTTCCTAAGTTCTGGAACACGAGTCCAATGGATCTGGCTATAGGAACCCCAAGAACTAGACAACACCAGTCTTGGAGTACATCAGAACTACTCTTTATTTGAGATCTCACACACATTTATACACCAGGATGACTCAAAGCTAACCTAATTAACATGAGCTCCAATAGGAGTCGTCCCGTCTCCTACATTGTATGGAGGACAATGTCATTAGCTCATTCAATTAACATAAGCACCAGTTGACACCAGCATCTCCTCACATGATGTGTCCCAACAGAATGAATCAGTCTTATCAGCAGGGGGCTGCTGGAGGAACCCCCCCCCCTCCCTCTTCAGGGACACAGATCCACAGCAAGGAGTCCCCATACAATATATACATGACTGAGTCCGATTAATACAGTTCAGACTGGATTTCTCATTCACCTCACATGCTAGGGCCCATAATCTGTGGGCAACAGGCCCGCACACAGTCCTCTCCAACAGCCTCTGCTCCGGCCAGGTCCGTGACACCCACCATCTCCACCATCTCTTCAAAGGCCATATTGGAGGCCTTAAATCTCCGCTTCCCGCATCGGGACGTTCCGGGCTCAGGGCTTTCGTCGCTACCTGAGGTAGTACACACCTGATGTGTCTCCGCCATTGTTTCTCCTACTACGCACCATAGAGAGAAGGGGCGGAGAATATTCGTTAAAAAAGAACATCAGGGGCGGGCGACGCAGGCAGAGTTTCATGCATGCGCAATGTATAAGGAGTCATTACACATGTGTCATACATACGTTCTGTGCGTAGAGACAAGGGGGTGGAGAATATGCTTTAAAAAAGAACGCCGGGCGGGCTACGTAGGCAGAGTTTCACGCATGCACAATGTATAACGAGTCATTACGCATGTGTCGTACGTACGTTCTGTGCGTAGAGACAAGGGGGGGCGCGGAATATGCGTTAAAAAGAACGTCAGGGGCGGGCGACGCAGGCGGAGTTTCACGCATGCGCAGTGTATAAGGAGTTATTACGCATTGTGTCGTACGTACGTTCTGTGCGTAGAGTATAGAGGAACGGAACACCAGAAACTAAGGTAATTTTTTTTGTTGTAAACTATGTAACAGCCTATACTGCTTAAAGATTGATGAGGCCTATGTTGGGTTAAGATGATGAGGGTTTAGCTGAAACATTAGTGTTTTTGTCTTGTGTATTATCTTTTACAGAAAACATGCAAAATTTAAGGACCCAGAATTTATGACAGCATTTATTGAGAAGTACAGGGAGATGAGGAATCTGTGGGAGGTCAAACACCCTTGATATTACATCAAAACAGTAAGGAAGTCAATGCTGGAGAAACTTCTGGCATTTGTGCATACTTTCATCCCAGAAGCAACCGTGGAGATTTTGGAAAAGAAAATTGGGAATTTGCAAAATATGTATAGAAGGGAGCATAACAAAGTCCAGAATTCCCTGGGATCAGGAGCATCAGCAGATGATGTATATGTACCCAGGCTGTGGTACTACGATAAACTACATTTTCTTGATGACCAGACTGAAGCCAGGGCATCACTTTCAACCCTTCCCGTCACCCTTCCCTCCACCCTTCCATGCACCCTTCCCTCCACCCAAGCAGAGGCTGATGAGGACCAAGCTGGGTCTTCCATCCTGGAAGAACCGGATGTAACCATCTGGAGTCAGGTAAATTAATTTTAGACATATTTATTGTCCTAATATTAACGATGTTAATTAGATGTTAGAATTGATTAAGGATTTTATCCCAAAAATGATGTATACATATCAATTGACAGTAGTGGCCAAAAATGTTTGTCACCTGCTTTAACAAATGCTAGTGTCAGATTTCTATACTCTTATATATGTATTAACATTGAATTTGCAAGTCATGATAAGAAAATTGTGTGTCATTGATGAACCAAAAACTAAAAATATGTCCCTTTTTTATACACAGGATGAGCTCAGCCAAGAGGAAGGTGTGGAAAGTGGCAGGGAGGAGGAGGCCGAGCCCAGGGACAGCCAGGAGGAGGCTGGGCCCAGTGTCATCCAGGAGGAGGCCGGGCACAGTGTCAGCCAGGAGGTGGCCGGGCCCAGTGTCAGCCAGGAGGTGCCTGGGCCCAGTAGGAGCCTCACAGAATCCCAAGTGCCTCCCCTCCGCCTTCATACAAAAAGGGCCAGGAAGGGGACGGTGACAGAGGAGGCATCACTGTGCCTCATGAGAGAAGCGACTAATTTTCTCAAGAGCCTCCCCGAAGCTGAAGAGGCCTATGGCTGTTATTTAGCCAGCAGGTTGCTGCAAATGGAGTGGGGCCAACGCCTCCTGTGTGAAAAAATATTTTCGGATGCTATTCACAAGGGGCTGAGGGGCCAGCTAACTGAGAATGGCCAGATATATGAGCAAGCCCCGCCTCCTCCGCCTCCTTCTCCTCCTGCCACAAGTAAACCATCAGAGCCACAGCCTACAAGGAAGGCTGCAGGGAAGGGTGCAGGGCAGCGTGGAGGGAAGGCTGCAGGGAAGAGAAGAAAGTGATGACCTGGATTCAGTCTGGTCTGACAGAAGATGCAGGCTGGTGTAGTACCACAGCCTGGGGACATATATGTCATCTGCTGCTGCTCTTGATCTCTGGGATTCCTGGACCAGATTGTGCTCCCTCTTATATCGACTCCTCAAGATCACAATTTTCTTTTCCACAGACTTGATGTGTGCCCTGGGGCCAAAAGTATTCACAAATTCCAAAAGTTTAGCCAGGGTTGACTTCATCTTTATTTTGCTTACCATAAATAAATGGATATTTTCGTTTGTGAAATTACTTTATGTGTTTTAATTAACATCATTTTTTTAGAGACAATGTCAAATTAACAAGGGACAACAACCTCCTTGAGGTTGCAAAACAAAAAAAAAAAATATATAATATTCTTGTGGTAACTTTACAACAACAAAAAAATCTAAAAAAAACAAAAAAACAAAAAAAGGTTCTTTGTGGTAACTTTATACCAAAACAAAAATTAAAAATGTACAAAAGTAATGGTTCTTTGTGGTAACTTTACAAAAAAAATGTTTCTTTGTGGTAAATTTACGGAAAAAAAACCACAAAAAAATGGTTCTTTGTGGTAACTTTACAAACAAAAAAATAAGATATATGGAGATAAAGAGAAAATAATTTTGACAATAATCATAAAAATAGATCTTGATGAAATAAAGAATAAAAGATGACTCCAAAAAAAAATTGTGTAAACATTAGTATGGAGATATGGCTTTTAAAACAAATACAATATCATTAAGGAGATCAAGAGAAATGATCCAGAAATCAGTTTGGGAGAACTCTGTGTGAATAGGAACAGCAAAACAAATTCGTTCTTCTAGCAATCTAAAGAAGACAATTAATGCACAGCATTCAACGATCACAGAATTTGCAGCGTGAGGAATGTGCTACCTACAATACGAACACTAGTTTTACCAGACCGAGCGCTTCTGTTTCATATTTGCTTCTGAGCATGCGTCGTTTTTTTGTCCGTCGGACTAGCATACAGACGAGCGGATTTCTGGGTCCGGCGGAGATACGATGTAAAGATTTGAAGCATGTTCCAAATCCAAAGTCCTTCAGATTTGTGACTGCAAAAGTCCGCTGAAGGTCCGGTGAAGCCCACACACGATCGGATTGTCCGCCGGATTTGGTCCGTCAGCGTCCGTCGGACCAGTCTGGTCGAAAAGTCCGACCGTGTGTACGCTGCATTAGATTTCGCCAGATATAAACAGCACCATTGGGAAATTGGGAAAGCATTTTATCACACCGATCTTGTTGTGGTCAGATGCTTTGAGGGCAGAGGAGAGATCTAGGGTCTAATAGACCCCAATTTTTTCAAAAAAGAGTACCCGTCACTACCTATTGCTATCATAGGGGATATTTACATTCCCTGAGATAACAATAAAAATGATAAAAAAAATATATAAATGAAAGGAACAGTTCAAAAATAAAAAAGCAAAATAAATAATGATTAAAAAAAAAAATAAAGCATCCCTGTCCCCCCCTGCTCTCACGCAAAGGCGAACGCAAACGTCGGTCTGGCGTCATATGTAAACAGCAATTGCACCATGCATGTGAGGTATCACCATGACGGTCAGATCGAGGGCAGTAATTTTAGCAGTAGACCTTCTCCATAAATCTAAAGTGGTAACCTGTAAAGGCATTTAAAGGCTTTTAAAAATGTATGTAGTTTGTCGCCGCTGCACATTTGTGCGCAATTTTAAAGCATGTTGTGTTTGGTATCCATGTACTCGGCCTAAGATCATCTTTTTTATTTCATCAAACATTCGGGCAATATAGTGTGTTTTAGTGCATTAAAATGAAAAAAAGTGTGTTTTTTCCCAAAAAAATGCGTTTGAAAAATCACTGCGCAAATACTGTGTGGAAAAAAAATGAAACACCCACCATTTTAATCTGTAGGTCCTTTGCTTTAAAAAAATATATAATGTTTGAGGGTTCAAAGTAATTTTCTTGCAAAAATAAAATATTTTTTCATGTAAACAAAAAGTGTCAGAAAGGGCTTTGTCTTCAAGTTGTTAGAAGAGTGGGTGATGTGTGGCATAAGCTTCTAAATGTTGTGCATAAAATGCCAGGACAGTTCAAGTCTCCCCCCCCAAATGACCCCATTTTGGAAAGTAGACACCCCAAGCTATTTGCTGAGAGGTATGTCGAGTCCATGGAATATTTTATATTTTGACACAAGTTGCAGGAAAAAGACAATTTTTTTTTTTTTTTTGCACAAAGTTGTCACTAAATGATATATTGCTCAAACATGCCATGGGCATATGTGAAATTACATCCCAAAATACATTCTGTTGCTTCTCCTGAGTACGGGGATACCACATGTGAGACTTTTTGGGAGCCTAGCGACGTACAGGACCCTGAAAACCAAGCACCGCCTTCAGGCTTTCTAAGGGTGTAAATTTTTGATTTCACTCCTCACTGCCTATCACAGTTTCGGAGGCCATGGAATGCCCAGATGGCACAACCCCCCCCCCCAAATGACCCCATTTTGGAAAGTAGACACCCCAAGCTATTTGCTGAGAGGCATGTTGAGTCCATGGAATATTTTATATTTTGCCACAAGTTGCGAGAAACTTTTTTTTTTTTTGCACAAAGTTGTCAAGTGTAGACTGAATACATTTTGGCCTAAATATATGACTAAAATTGAGTTTATTGGATTTTTCTTAACTCAAAAAGTAGAAAATATAATTTTTTTTCAAAATTTTTGGTCTCTTTCTGTTTATATTGCAAAAAATAAAAATCAGAGAGGCAAAATATCATCAAAAGAAAGCTCTATTTGTTGGAAAAAAAGGACGCAAATTTGGTTTGGGTACAACATTGCATGACCTCGCAATTACCAGTTAAAGCAGCGCAGTGCCAAATTGTAAAAAGTCCTCTGGTCTTTGGCCAGCCAAATGGTCCGGGGCTGAAGTGGTTAAGTACCGCATGAATATGGGTTAAAGAATCATGCATGCAAACATGTTCTGCGCTGGTGGATGGAAGAGGTTGGGACGGAGTTGGGAATAACAACCTAAGAAGTACTGCCCCCCCAGCTGAGGTCCGGAAAGGGGTACATCAGCGATAAAACTCAGCTATGAGTTTGGTATGGTCCCATCCCTTAATGATGGGATGCTACCATGCACTGAACCCCCTTGCGGCGGTAGAGATGAATGTGAATTTGCTCCTTCTGAAACGCGCGACATGCCCTGAGCTAAGGAAACACAAACTAGAGAAATGGGAACAGATAACCAACCCATGAAAACAACACCCCTTCGTATCTGACAAGTATGAGGATGTAGGTGCAGAAATGACAAGTCAACAGCGCGTGAATGTGAACCTAATGACAACACCACCCTAGTGTATGCAGTAAGCGAGCCAGAGCAACCTGCAGCACCAAGACAGGTAATTAAAAACGAACACTCAGGGCTGAGGTACCCACAGACCATGGTGGGTAATAGTAAAGGTGTAATGGTGAACGTGCAAGTATGACGAATGGTGTACGGGCGAGAAGATTGTGGGACGACAATCAATTAAAAACGAAACGAAAGCTATGACAGGAAAATCTATGACAGGAAAATGCTATGAGAGGAAATCTACGAAGGAAATGCTACGACAGGAAATGCTACGATGGGAAAATGCTACGACAGGAAAATGCTACGAATGAAATGCTACGATTGAAATGCCATGACAGAAATGCTACGACCGAAAAGCTGCGACAGGAATGCTACCCTCAAAAGCTACGCCAGAAATGCTGCGAACGATGACTGATGCTGACAGATTGTAAAAACCCAGCAAGAACATCGAGCAGATCTAGTATTAACGTCTGTCATACAGTAGTTTACTCAGAGCACTGAAAATTCTCCTGCCCCAGTCCCAGTATGCGTAGCCCCTCCCCCGGACCTCCAACGACAGACCAGCTGGCTTCTCCGTCCCACTCCCCCTCTCCAATGCAAGATAGCAATCATGCCAACTGAAAATAAACTCTCACTTGAAAAGATGATACCACTGCCATGGAACAAGCTATCTATGGTAAGCTACAGCCAAACTACACCTGGACGGACAATTTAAGGAAGAGAGGGGGAAAGAAAAACCCGGCACCAAAACAGGGGCAGCACCTGCAAATGAGACAGTTGAGAGCTATAGTTTAAAAGCTGGTCATACACTGAACAAATGTTTGTCCAGTTCCTAATAAACTGGCCAAAATGCGCTTGGCTGGGCCCTGCACACCCCCCCCCCCCCCCACCTGACATCCTGCAACCCAAAACCAAAGGAACCGGGTGGAAAAATTGCCAGCCGAACACCAACTGGCACTGGGTGTTTAGAATACAATACCCCCAGCGGGGAAATCGTCCATCCACACTCCCCGGCATGAATAATGGAATCTGTAAAAAATGTCAGTAATCACAGCTATTTGAATGCTGATGATATACGCGTTTGTTTCATGCAGGACTGTATTTGCACCTCACATGTCGTGTGTGTGTGTGACCTGAAACCTGCCCTTGTCCTCCTGCATACCCCTTTGGACGCATGAACAGGCAGCACAAATATTCTGACCTGCAGCAGCGAGAACACGTACTGAATATCACAAATGTGTACAAATATGTACGTGCTGTATATTACAAACAGGCTTGGAATATAGCTGTGTGTAGCTTGAGGACATAACATAATGGTAGACTTATGCCGCGTACACACGAGCGGACATTACGGCGGACTTTGCCCGGCGGACTGGATTTCGTCGGACAATTCGATGTGTGTGGGCTCCAGCGGACTTTGTTTTCTCAAAAGTTGGACGGAATTAGATTTGAAACTTGTTTAAAATTTATCCGTTGAAATCGAGTCCGGTCGAAAAGTCCGCCGTCTGTATGCTAGTTCGACGGACAAAAAGCCACGCTAGGGCAGCTATTGGCTACTGGCTATGAACTTCCTTGTTTTAGTCCGGTCGTACGTCATCACGTACGAATTCGACGGACTTTGGTGGATTGTGTGTAGGCAAGTCCGTTCATTCACAAAGTCCGTCAGAAAGTACGTCGAAAAGTCCGCCGGGCAAAGTCCGCCGTAATGTCCGCTCGTGTGTACGCGGCATTAGACGTAGGTAGAAGATGTCAAAGCAGAGACATCTAAACTGTCTGGAGAGAAATGGACCCGTAAGGACATTTTATTTCTCTTTTTTTTATAAACCAGCTCAGGGATGGCTTCATCCTGTTGGCCGGCTGCAGGGTCCTGGGGTTACCTGGATTGTAAGGTTAAGTCAAGTTTCAACCAGAATCAATGGCAGCAAGAAGTCAGGGTCGGTACAAGGGGTGGGCGGAAGGGGCGGATGCCCTGGGCAGAGCAGTTTATTGTTGGAAGGGGGCGCAGTGATGGCAGGCATTGTGCTGTTAAACTTTCTTAGCAACTGCCACCGGCCGCCCCTACAACACTGCAGAGCTGCGCCTGCTTACAAAGAATGTGCCGAGTGCAGAGGTGTTCTAAGTGGGGGGCGGGCCATCCCGGGTACCACACACTGAGGGGGGGGTGTCAGGCTGCCCACCCTCCGGGATTGAAGCGGTGGCAGCGCTGCAGTGACAGGCACAGGCATTGAGATGTGATCTATATTGTGATCTATATTGTGATGCGAGGGAGAGGGGGGGTGCGGGGGGTGCAGGGTGACACCGCTGCACCTACCATGCCCTCCTCTTGCCCTCCTCTACCATTCCCTCCTCTACCATATCACACAGGTACAGCCGAGCAGAGTGAAGCCGCCTCCCCCTCCTCTCTGTTTATGTGTAAACAGGGGGAGGGGATCTGCTGAGCATGTGCCGCCGCGCTGATCTGAGGTACTGAATGGGGGGGTCTGCACACTGCACTGAATGGGGGCTACACTGAAGGGGGGTCTTCACTGAATGGGGGGAGGGGGGCTACACTGAAGGGGGGTCTGCACTGAGTGGGGGGGCTACACTGAAGGGGGGTCTGCACTTAGTGGGGGACTACACTGAAGGGGGGTCTGCACTGAGCGAGGGGCTACACTGAAGGAGGCGTCTGCACTGAAGCGGGGTCTGCACTGAATGGGGGGCTACACTGAAGGGGGGTCTGCATTGAACAGGGGCATCTGCACTAAACGGGGGGGGGGCTACACTGAACAGGGGGCTACACTGAAGGGGGGGTCTGCACTGAACGGGGGCATCTGCACTGAACGGGGGCTTACACTGAAGGGGGTCTGCACTGAACGGGTAGCTACACTGAACGGGGGGTCTGCACTGAGCGAGGGATAGACAGAAGGAGGCATCTGCACTGAACTGGGGGGCTACACAGAAGGGGGGGTCTGCACTGAACGGGGGGCTACACTGAAGGGGGGTCTGTACTGAAGAGAGGGTCTGTGTAACATGCAGGGGGTCCAGAGCTGCAGGGTACTGTGTAATATAAAGGGGTTCAGAGATGCAGGGTGTTGTGTAATGTAAAGAGATCCAGAGGCGCAGGGGGCTGTGTAATGTAAAGGGGCCCAGAGGCACAGGGAGCTGTGTAATGTAAAGGGGCCCAGAGGCACAGGGGGCTGTGTAATGTAAAGGGGCCCAGAGGCGCAGGGGGCTGTGTAATGTAAAGGGGTCCAGAGATGCATGGTGCTGTGTAATGTAAAGTGGTGCAGGGGGCTGTGTAATGTAAAGGGGGCCAGAGGTGCAGGGGGCTTTGTAATGTAAAGGGACCCAGAGGTGCAGGGGGCTGTGTAATGTAAAGGGGCCCAGAGGCGCAGGGGGATGTGCAATGTAAAGGGGTCCAGAGATGCAGGCTGATGTGTAATGTAAAGTGGTGCAGGGGGCTGTGTAATGTAAAGGAGTCCAGAGATCCAGGGGGCTGTGTAATGTAGAGGGGCCAGAGGTGCAGGGGGATTTATAATGTAAAGGGGTCAAGAGGTGCAGGGGGCTGTGTAATGTAAAGGGGTCAGTGCGGGGGATCGCTGGACCCCAGGTTAGCAGGACTAGGGGGGATAGGGAGGGGGTCCAATGAAAGTTCACCTTACAGATTTTCTGTAAAGTGAACTTACAATTTAACCATTTGCCGATCCGCCACAGTACATATACTGCAACAGGGCTGCAGCTACAGTATTTTATTGTTGTATTGTTTTAAGTGTTTTCTGGTTTTGAAAGGACACTGACTCTTTATACCTGGGGGGCGCAGTTCGCCATCTTTGCCCTGGGCACCAGATGGCCTTGTCCCAGCACTGCTGTGAGTGGACGGACCCCCCCTGGGCAGCCACCCCCCTGAGAATGGGCTGACACCCCCCCTGAGAGCGGGCGGACCCCCCACCTAGGCAGCCATCCCCCTGAGAACGGACTGACACCCCCTTGAGAGCGGACGGACCCCCCCGGGCAGCCACCCCCCTGAAAATGGGCTAACACCCCCTTAAGCGCTGGCAGACCCCCCCACCTGGGCAGCCATCCCCCTGAGAACGGACTGACACCCCCTGTGAGCGGATGGACCCCCCCTCTAGAGCGGGACGGGAGGCATCCGAAGCGTGCCCTCCGTTGATGCCCCCCGCCCGAACCTACCGGAACCGCGAGCACCGGGAGCGGGAACCGAGACGAGACCCCCACAGCCAACCGCGCTGCTACTCTGCTAGCCGAAAACCGGAAGTGACGCAAAATGCCCTGTGAACCCGGAAATGACGTGTCGGCTAACCAGGAAATGAGCCGACGAAGGATCTGATTGAGGCGGAGGAGGAATATATAGCCCTCAGACTCCTCCTACAAATTCAGGCTAGCCTATGGCCAGCCTTCCAACTTGCCACCCATAGGAGAACCAATTTATGCAAATGAAGATGTGAGCCAGACAAAGATAAAATGATTTTTTTTGTCCTCGTAATGGCACCATCCTTTTGAAATACATGTAAAACCACATCGTTATCCCTCTAAAGTGGAGAACTATCCCCTGCAGGAAGGAGGAGGGGGCCTTTGAATGTGCCAATAAATGAGGAAAAACAAGAACTTCAATTATATAAAATAATTATTTTATTATATCACCTTAAAAGATAAAGTGCCATCCAGACAAAATCATGTAAGTTAAAATCAATAGAATGTTAAACAGTCAGTGTTGGATATTGTGTTGGATGTTGTAAGCGTGTGAAATCAACGTATTTTCGCTATAATAGCTTCCTCAGGATTTGCGCTTATTGATAAGTAGGGATGAGCCGAACACCCCCCCCCCCGTTTGCACCAGAACCTGTGAACGGACCGAAAGTTTGTGCGAACTTTAGAACCCCATTAAAGTCTATGGGACTCATTCAAAATCAAAAGTGCTAATTTTAAAGGCTAATATGCAAGTTATTGTCCTAAAAAGGGTTTGGGGACCGGGGTCCTGCCCCAGGGGACATGTATCAATGCAAAAAGAAGTTTTAAAAATGGCTGTTTATTTGGGAGCAGTGATTTTAATGATGCTTAAAGTGAAATATTCCTTTAAATATCGTACCTGGGGGGTGTCTATAGTATGCCTGTAAAGTGGCGCGTGTTTAGCGTGCTTAGAACAATTCCTGCACAAAATGACATTTTTAAAGGAATAAAAGTCATTTAAAACTGCTTGCGGCTTTAATGTAATGTCGGGTCCTGGCAATATGGATGAAAATCAGTGAGACAAACGGCATGGGTACCCCCCAGTCCATTACCAGGCCCTTTGGGTCTTGTATGGATATTAAGGGGAACCCCGCACCCAAATTAAAAAAAGGAAAGGCGTGGGGCCCCCAGGCCCTATATACTCTGAACAGCAGTATACAGGCGGTGCAAACAAGACAGGGACTGTAGGTTTGTTGCTAAGTAGAAACTGTTTGTAATTTTGAACTGGTACATTTTTAAAGTGTAGTTCCAGCCAAAAAATCTATTTTTAAGCTTTTTGGAAAACATAGGGAAGGGTTATCACCCCTGTAACATTTGTTTTGCTGTCTGTGCACCTCTTCAGAAGATTTCACCTCACTTTCTGTCCCAATGACAAAAGTTTTTCTGAAAATTTGAGGTTTTTAGTGAAACAAGGATTGGTGATAAAGCATCAGTGAAGAGGAAACACGGTTTTCCCATATTAACTCTTATGCCCCGTACACACGGTCGGATTTTCCGATGGACAATGTCCGATCGGAGCGTGTTGTCGGAAATTCCGACCGTGTGTGGGCTCCATCGGACATTTTCCATCGGATTTTCCGACACACAAAGTTGGACAGCAGGAGTAAAATTTTCCACAAAATCCGATCGCGTCAATTCCGACCGTGTGTGGCCTGTTCCGACGCACAAAGTGCCACGCATGCTCAGAAGAAATTCCGAGACGGGACAGCTCGTTCTGGTAAACTTAGCGTTCGCAATGGATACAGCACTTTTGTCACGCTGCAATGTTAAAAATGGTTTAATACAGCGCACTCTCTTCTTCTTTATAATGTGACAAGAATTAAGTAATTTTGCTGCTCATATTCACACACACTTCTCACAAACTTTTATTTGTGTTTTTTTAGTGGGATTCCCTGAATATATTGTTATTAGTTGTCACATCTGACAGTTTTATTTATTTATTTATTTATTTTTTGTATTTTCAGCCTTTTTTTTTCTTTAATGTTTGGATTTTTTCCAAGGCTGATCTTTGTTCAATGTTACTTTTATTTTTACTCCAGAATATTTTTGTGTGTGTTTTGTGTGTCAAGTTACCCCAACACCATTGATATCTTTTATTATTTAATCTCAAGGAGATTGTTTGTTGTTGGTGACCCTTGTTCATTTCACATTGTATATTTAAAATGTACCTGAACCCTCACAAACCAACTGTCATTTTTGAAGTAAAACACATAGGAGAGTATAATTCAAAACAAAAATCCTTTATTAAGGGATCAGAACCAAACAAAGAGGAAGGCAACACTGGATCAACAGGAGAAATTAGTGAAGCCAGGGACCCCCACGGCAGACATCAATTCTTCAACATCAAAATTGGTGGCCTGAGGAGTCCATATCTAAGGGAGTGCAGTCTGGTCCGGGATTCGCAGAGATCCGGATAGCAGCAGATGACATCTGTGTCCCCAGGCTGTGGTACCACAAGAGGCTGCATTTTTTGGCCGACCAGACTGAACCCAGGGCAATCACTGTCTGGTCTTCCTTTCACGCTTCCTTCCCGGCTGTGGCTGTGCAGTTGGAGGTGTGGCAGGAGGAGCAGTAGGACCTGGAGGAGGAGGAGGACCTGCAGGAGGAGGAGGAGGACCATCGCGAAGGTGTGTCTGAGGTGTAATTTGGCCCCTCATACCTTTCTCCAGAGCCTCCGATATGAGGGCCTCACACATTACTTTTTGGCCCTTCTCCATCCTCTGCATTTTATATGCAATGAAGGCAGCAATGTTCTCCTCCATGGTGTGGGGTGCTCCCAGGACCTCTGTAGCCCTCCAAAAGAATCCTATAGCAGCCTCCTCTAGGGTACTCCTCCTACTGCCACTTTCTGTTTTCAGGGGGGGTGGAGGGACCTGCAGATCAGCCAGCCGGCTCGGCCCGGCCACCTCCTGGCTGAGACTTCCCTGTGTATGAAAAAGGGACATGGTTTTAGTTTTTGCTTCATCAATCACAATCCTAAATTAGTACTCCCAACTAACATCTAGTTAACATCATTGATTGGACAAGCAGAAATATTTAGAGGAATGCTATACCTGGCTCAATCTGGGCTCCTCCACATATCGCCTGGAAGGCCCAGGTTGGGCGTCAGAAGCCTCAGCCGAGGGGGAAGGAAGCGTGGAAGGAAGACTTGAGAGGGATGGCCTGGGTTCAGTCTGGCCTGCCAGAAAGTGCAGCCTGTCGTAGTACAACATCCTGGGGACATAGATGTCATCTGCTGCTCCGGATCTCTGTGAATCCAGGACTTTCTTGCGCTCCCTCAGGTATGTATTCCTCAGGCAACCAATTAATATCTTTAAATAGGTGATGTCTGCCGTGGGGATCACCTGCTTCACAATTTCACACAATTGCTCCAGTGCTGCCTTCCTCTTTGCTTGGTTCTTGAAATGGGGGGGGGGTAATCTCCCACAGACAGGGCAGCTCCCTTAGCATATCTATGAATACTGACATGAAGTCATTATCTTTGAGTAGCATATCCATGTTCACTGCAAGACACAACACAAGACAAAGCCTAATGTCAGACAAAACTCTCCTAATCTTGTTACAATATAGGCCTCAATCTAGAAGCAGTATAGGCACAAGTTTGTCTCTTACCTTCGTTCTTACGATCGGCGCGTCCAATGCTCCTTCCTCCGCTCACAGATCGTACGTAATACGCACGCGTGTTACGCTTTATACACACTGCGCATGCGTGTAACTCCGCCCGCCCCTGGCGTTCTTCTAGTCTATTCCCCGCCCATTTTCGTTCGGCGCAGTGGGTGAAGAACATGATGGCGGATTTAGAGCAGGTGTGTGCTAATTATAGCAACGAGGAGGAGGAGGAGGAAAGCCCGGATCCAGGCACGTCCCGATCCAGAAGGAGACGTTTTAAGGCCACAAATATGTCCTTTGGGGAGATGTTGGAGATGGTCGATATCATGAGGAAGTCCGACTATGACGGAAAATATGGGCCTTACCCCCACCCCAACATCCGAAAGGCCAAAATCATTGCTAAAGTGGTCAAAAGCCTTCACAGGAATTTCGGGGTACGAAGATCGAAAGATCAGCTCAGGAAGCGGTGGTCGGACCTGAAGTTGAGAGAGCCAGAGCAGTACCGAAAGATCCGGAGAGTGCTGCAAAAAAGTAAGTAGTTGTGCTGTGTTCCTATTCTTTCTGTCTTTATTCCATTCGTTCTGCTCCATATGCTTTTATTAACTGTAATGTTTAAAAGGACAACTTTAATGTTCATGGGCCCATTATTCGTTCGTATCCAACATTTTTCTTTCGGCCTCTAGAACACCATTGTTTAGGCCATATGCATTTTCACACATTTTTTTTGGGCCTACTTGGATGCCAAATATTTCTTTGTGTAGATGGGTTCGTTACTAGAATGAAATGCCAACTAGATTGTGTGTAAGGAGAGGACACTGAGCAGCTGTTTTCACATCTGAACACTGGAGCACTAGTGTGGGACACAAGAACACCATTTTTATTAGGGGGCCACACAGGTGCTCCAGTGTATACTATAGGGGGGTCTCCATCTGTGAAGCTTGTACTAAACAGGTAAAGTATTGCAGCTTGACAAAGGCCAATAAAAAATATACATCTTGGAAATCTGCTAAAATAGACAATTGTACCCCACTTCCAAGCAATGTTTCCTATTTCTAGTTCTGCCATCAAATATCTGTGTGCTAATTATACCATTTTTGTTTTACATAGGGGAGAAAAGACTCGGAGGACACCCCTCATCCGAGGAGACCACAGACCCCCCACCTCTGTAAGAAGGTGAAATACCCCAAACCCAAGCTGAGCAGGAGGAAGAAGAAGACGTGGTGGAGATTGGCACCACAACAGGTGAGTGTCTGCGACCACAGACTCAGGTAAACGAGATGTATGGTGGCAGATTTTTGAGACCTATTTTATTTTTTTTATCTCTTTTTAGGTGATCGTGAGGTTGTGGATCCCCAACGCTTTACTTCTGCAAGTGCCCAGATCCTGATCGGGGAGATCATGGGGTGTAATGCCGAACTGCAAAACATCCAGCAAAAAATCCATGATGTTATTAAAAAAAATAATAACATCATTGATGTTTTGGGGCGAATTTAAACCCCACAAAATCACTTTTTGTATTGTGGTTCAATATTTTAAAATTTTTTGCAATGTTTAGAAAAGCCAAATTTGGAGGATGCACACAGTGTGCCAACATGTGCTATCTGCCATCACGGGAGATCAATTGACGCGTTTTGGGGGTGCAACCCCTTCCTCAATTATAAAGTCGCGGTGAGAAAGGGCTTGCTCCCCCAAAACACGTCCCTTGATCCCCCCTGATGGCAGATAGCACATGTTGACATTCGTAAATTGGTGTGCATCTTCCAAATTTGGCTTTTCCAGGGGTGATTTCCCCCCATCTGAACGCTATATCAAACATAGTTCCTAAATACTGATGTCTGATATAGCCTTCAGGTTTTACCTAATGTGAACTTTGTAAGTTCAAGTTTTTTGGCTTTCTTGTTGGTTTTACACAAGCCTGTTTTATCTGAAATGGATATTTTGATTTTTGATAATGCTACTGCAAAAATTGTTATACAACAAACATGTTGGTTTGTTTTAAAAACCTTTGGTAAATGCACATGTGATTGTGCAGGTATAAAAAAGTGGCTTACTCAAGAATGTGTGGATTATTGTCTCAACACTACAACACTTTTGGGGTGATGTAATAGCTGTTTTATGCAAAAATGGGTGTTATTTCCTAAGGGCAAATCCACTTTGCACTACAAGTGCAGGTTCAGTGCAGTTGCAAGTGCACTTGTAGTGAAATGTGTTTTTGCATTTAGTAACAGCAATAACAGCCAACAGTGCTTTGTATAAGGTTACCCAATCACGACATTTTCAGCACTCAAAACATTTCTGTCAGGGTCAGCTAAAGCAAACACAAGCAGTAAATGTCCACCAAGAATTTCTTTTGTTTTTTTATTATAAAAAGGCTTCACATATTGTCTGGCATATTGATAGCCCCCCTACCCGCAAAGAACTCCAGGTATCGTAACCGGACATCACGGGCACTCAGGGAGGGCAAGCCAGGACGGCCACTTTCAAGTCAGTGTTGTTGGATGTAGGATTCCGGCCTCAGGCCCAACTGAGCCAGCATAGTTGGCAGAATGTTTTCTTAAACAAATTATGGAGAACACAGCACGCCAGTATTATATGGTTCAGTTTATACTCCGCCATATGGATGGGTGTCAGAAATAGTCGGAACCGGCTGGCCAGGATTCCAAATGTGTTCTCCACCACTCTTCGGGCTCTGGCCAGCCGGTAATTAAAAACCCTCTGTTCCGGGGTGAGGGTCCTCATCGGGAATGGCCGCATCAGGTGGTCCTCCAGCGCAAACGCTTCATCAGCAACGAACACAAATGGGAGACCTTCCACATTGTCCTCTGGAGTTGGCAAGTCCAAGCTGCCATTCTGGAGACGCCTGTAGAACTCCGTCTGGGCGATCACTCCACCATCGGACATCCGGCCATTCTTCCCCACGTCCACATACAAGAAGTCGTAATTAGCCGACACCACCGCCAACATCACTATACTATTAAACCCCTTGTAATTATAATAGTACGACCCCGAGTTGGGTGGTGGGACGATGTGGACGTGTTTCCCATCAATTGCCCCTCCGCAGTTAGGAAAGTCCCACCGCTGGGCAAAGTGGGAGGCCACAGTCTGCCATTCCTGTGGCGTGGAAGGAAACTGTTGAGGAAAAAACAATAAACATTACTATTTTTTCACAGAAACCTGGCAAGCAGATTAGACACAAACATTATGGGGCAACCTCCAGATAGCATTTATTAAGGGGAATTTAACAAGGCCAAAGTATAAGGTACACCTATCATATTCCACCCCCCCCCTCTCATGGGCCATTTCTAACATTATAGGGGGGGGGGGACTCTTGGACAGGTAACCCTCTTCACTTCATTGAGAGATGAATGCCTAAATAATGGGTATTACTTGGAACAGCCCCTCCTTAGTTACACTATTGGCAGCCCACTGGACAGGTAAGAAGTGTCATAATACAAAGATATAAATACACGTTGTACACATTTGAGGACATTTGGACATTCTGCTATTACCTATCAAGATAATAATAGAATACAAAAACTTTAAACAGTACCATTGTAAAGTATACAGGCAGGCCCTTGCACTACATGCTTTGGGGAATTCATCCATAAATCTGACCAGTAAAGAGATGGGTATAGTGTGTATGGGTTTGGCAAAGTCAGCAGATAGATGATTGAGGATAGATAGAGAATTGGGATCAGCTGACTTAGCAGTTGGGGGAGGGAGGGTTACTAAAAATTATTTGGGGACACCACAAAAAAAATCCTCTGGCACTCTGCCTGAATTTAAATCAAAAATAACATTTCCCAACATTTTAGGGGGTGTTTGGGGTAAAGCACTACTATGGAGCTGATAAAATACATTGTTAAGTGACTACATGAGGTGAATATAGGGCCAGGAGACACTGGGGAGGTTAGTGAAGGGCAAATATGTATGAAGGACCTAAAATAATAATTACATAAAAATCCAGCATGCATGAGGACAAAGGGGACATTCACAGCATATTACAATCATGGTAATTAGGGAATGAGGAAAGAAATACAATATATTATCAAACATTCAATACAATAAAATGTGATATAAAAGGATAAAAATCTTACCTTCATATACTCCTTCTGCAGGACCTGTATGATGGCAGAACAGGTCTCTGGGATAATGATCCCCAGAGCCTGGGGGGAGATGCCTGCCGAGAACTTTAAGTCCTGCAGGCTTCTCCCTGTGGCCAAATACCGCAAGGTAGCGACCAACCTCTGCTCCGGAGTGATGGCTTGCCTCATGCAGGTATCCTGCCTGCTGATATAGGGAGTCAGCGAAGCCAACAAACGGTGAAACACGGGGTCCGTCATCTGGAGAAAGTTCCTGAAATCATCAGGATTATTCTCACGGATCTCACGGAGCAAAGGCATATGACAGAACTGGTCACGCTGAAGCAACCAATTCTTGGTCCATGAACTCCTCCTCACCCTGTTCATGGACTGGACTTGTGTCAAGGTCAGGACCCCAACACCAAGCCCCCGCACAGCACGAACTCTACAAGGAGTACGCATACGAAACATGGCTAGAAAACGGTCGGCTGCTCAGAACGAAGTAACAGAACGCACTGAAGAACAGCAAGGCCTGTAAAGAGCGACCTGAAAACCAGTAACGAACAAACAAGAATACAATGACTAAGTCACGCGGAACTTGCTTGCACGCACTGAAGAGCAGATACAAACCCACAAGCACAAACTGAACGGCAGAAAACGATCTGAAAGCCACGAGTCTGAAAAAGCACGAATCGTCTCTCACCAAACTTTTACTAACACGAGATTAGCAAAAGGAGCCCAAAGGGTGCCGCGCTTGGTTCTGAACCGGCCTTTTCTAGTCTCGTCGTACGTGGTGTACGTGACCGCGTGGTTGCCGATCGGAAATTCCGACAACTTTGTGCGACCGTGTGTAGGCAAAACAAGTTTGAGCCAACATCCGTCGGAAAAAATCCTAGGATTTTGGTGTCGGAATGTCCGAACAAAGTCCGATCGTGTGTACGCCCTATTACAGGAGAGACTTTCCCTTCCTAGGGGTAGATTTCATCTCACTTCCTGTTGTCTCCTTCTGTTTGCAAGTAGGAGTCGTTTGTAAGTTGGATGTTTGAAAGTAGGAGCCTGCCCTATATACTCAGCAGAAATTTGGGCCTTAGGTGTTGGTGTTGCCACAACACTGTAAGCCCTCACAGTTACTCTTGGTGGGCGCAGGAACGGGCCATGCTGTGAAATATTAGATCAAGAATTGTAATTACATGCCATTGTTGAACCGTGGTAGAAAAATTGGGCCTTTGGTGGTGGTGGTGGTGCCACAACACTGTAATGCCCCATACACACGGTCGGACTTTGTTCGGACATTCCGACAACAAAATCCTAGGATTTTTTCCGACGGATGTTGGCTCAAACTTGTCTTGCATACACACGGTCACACAAAGTTGTCGGAAAATCCGATGGTTCTGACGTAAAACACGTACGTCGGGACTATAAACGGGGCAGTGGCCAATAGCTTTCATCTCTCAACGGATTTGTGTACACACGATCGGAATTTCCGACAACGGATTTTGTTGTCGGAAAATTTTATATCCTGCTCTCAAACTTTGTGTGTCGGAAAATCTGATGGAAAATGTGTGATGGAGCCTACACACGGTCGGAATTTCCGACAACAAGGTCCTATCACACATTTTCCGTCGGAAAATCCGACCGTGTGTACGGGCATAAGTTCTCACAGTCACTCTTGGTGGGCGCTGGAACGGGCCCTGCTATGAAATATTATATCAAGAATTGTAATTGCATGCACCTGTTGAACAGGGGCAGAAAAATTGGGCCTTTGGTGGTGGTGCTGCCACAGCACTGTAAGCCCTCACAGTTACTCTTGATGGGCGCAGGAATGGGCCCTGCTGTGAAATATTAGATCAAGAATTGTAATTACATGTCCCTGTTGAACAGGGGCAGAAAAATTGGGCCTTAGGCACTGGTGCCACAACACTACAACCCCTCACAGATGCTATAGTTGGAGCGCAGGAATGAGCCCTGCTGCAAAGTATTGTATCAAAAATTGTAATTATACGCCCCTGTTAAACAGGGGCAAAAAATTTGGGCCTTGGGCACTGGTGCTGGTGCCACAACACTGCAACCCCTCACAGATACTCTGGTTGGAGCGCAGGAATGAGCCCCGCTGCAAAGTATTGCATCAAAAATTGGAATTACACGCCCCTGTTAAACAGGGGCTGAAAAATTGGGCCTTGGGCACTGGCGCTGGTGCCACAAAACTGCAACCCCTCACAGATACTCTAGTTGGAGGATGCAGTACACTAACTGTAAATACTGCAGCTGCCTGCCAGTGGTACTAATAGGATCAGAAGAACACCACCAATTTTCTTCAGGTAGCTTTAGGTGCACACTGTGCAGAGGACACAGTACACTAACTGTAAATACTGCAGCTGCCTGCCTGTGGTATTAATAGGATCAGAACAACAGCAATTGTCTTCATGTAGCTTTAGGTGCAAACTGTGCAGAGGACACAGTACACTAACTGTAAATACTGCAGCTGCCAGCTAGGGATGAGCTTCGTGTTCGAGTCGAACCCATGTTCGACTCGAACATCGGCTGTTCGACCGTCCGTCGAATTGCGAACGATATGGGCCGTTCGCGCCAAATTCGTGTGGCGCGTCACGGCCCATAATTCACTGCGGCATCGCAGTGCATTGCTGGCTGATGATTGGCCAAGCATGCACTATGACCCGCATGCTTGGCCAATCACAGCACCGTCAGTAGAGAGAGCTGTAATTGGCCAAAGCCAGGGTGGCTTTGACCAATTATGGCTCAGGGGATTTAGTACACGCCCCACACTATATAAGGCCGCCTGCACGGCGGCCCTGTGTAGTGTGTTCCGGTGTGCTGAGAGATAGAGAGAGAGAGAGACAGTGTCATTTGATTTGAGTTAGATAGATTAGGCAGAACAGTCAGTCAGTTAGCTGCACTTACAGTGTATTGTGTATATATATGCATCCCAGGTGTTGCATATATATATATATATACACTGTATTCAGTTTAGCTAGATCCGTTCCTATTATCTTCTATCTAGACTATTTACATTTAGTGCAGTGCGTCCTGCTCACAGTGTTCAGCTAGATCCGTTCCTGCTATTTACATTTAGTGCAATGCGTCCTGCTCACAGTGTTCAGCTAGATCCGTTCCTGCTATTTACATTTAGTGCAGTGCGTCCTGCTCACAGTGTTCAGCTAGATCCGTTCCTGCTATTTACATTTAGTGCAGTGCGTCCTGCTCACAGTGTTCAGCTAGATCCGTTCCTGCTATTTACATTTAGTGCAGTGCGTCCTGCTCACAGTGTTCAGCTAGATCCGTTCCTGCTATTTACATTTAGTGCAGTGCGTCCTGCTCACAGTGTTCAGCTAGATCCGTTCCTGCTATTTACATTTAGTGCAGTGCGTCCTGCTCACAGTGTTCAGCTAGATCCGTTCCTGCTATTTACATTTAGTGCAGTGCGTCCTGCTCACAGTGTTCAGCTAGATCCGTTCCTGCTATTTACATTTAGTGCAGTGCGTCCTGCTCACAGTGTTCAGCTAGATCCGTTCCTGTTATTTACATTTAGTGCAGTGCGTCCTGCTCACAGTGTTCAGCTAGATCCGTTCCTGCTATTTACATTTAGTGCAGTGCGTCCTGCTCACAGTGTTCAGCTAGATCCGTTCCTGCTATTTACATTTAGTGCAGTGCGTCCTGCTCACAGTGTTCAGCTAGATCCGTTCCTGCTATTTACATTTAGTGCAGTGCGTCCTGCTCACAGTGTTCAGCTAGATCCGTTCCTGCTATTTACATTTAGTGCAGTGCGTCCTGCTCACAGTGTTCAGCTAGATCCGTTCCTGCTATTTACATTTAGTGCAGTGCGTCCTGCTCACAGTGTTCAGCTAGATCCGTTCCTGCTATTTACATTTAGTGCAGTGCGTCCTGCTCACAGTGTTCAGCTAGATCCGTTCCTGCTATTTACATTTAGTGCAGTGCGTCCTGCTCACAGTGTTCAGCTAGATCCGTTCCTGCTATTTACATTTAGTGCAGTGCGTCCTGCTCACAGTGTTCAGCTAGATCCGTTCCTGCTATTTACATTTAGTGCAGTGCGTCCTGCTCACAGTGTTCAGCTAGATCCGTTCCTGTTATTTACATTTAGTGCAGTGCGTCCTGCTCACAGTGTTCAGCTAGATCCGTTCCTGCTATTTACATTTAGTGCAGTGCGTCCTGCTCACAGTGTTCAGCTAGATCCGTTCCTGCTATTTACATTTAGTGCAGTGCGTCCTGCTCACAGTGTTCAGCTAGATCCGTTCCTGCTATTTACATTTAGTGCAGTGCGTCCTGCTCACAGTGTTCAGCTAGATCCGTTCCTGTTATTTACATTTAGTGCAGTGCGTCCTGCTCACAGTGTTCAGCTAGATCCGTTCCTGCTATTTACATTTAGTGCAGTGCGTCCTGCTCACAGTGTTCAGCTAGATCCGTTCCTGTTATTTACATTTAGTGCAGTGCGTCCTGCTCACAGTGTTCAGCTAGATCCGTTCCTGCTATTTACATTTAGTGCAGTGCGTCCTGCTCACAGTGTTCAGCTAGATCCGTTCCTGCTATTTACATTTAGTGCAGTGCGTCCTGCTCACAGTGTTCAGCTAGATCCGTTCCTGCTATTTACATTTAGTGCAGTGCGTCCTGCTCACAGTGTTCAGCTAGATCCGTTCCTGCTATTTACATTTAGTGCAGTGCGTCCTGCTCACAGTGTTCAGCTAGATCCGTTCCTGTTATTTACATTTAGTGCAGTGCGTCCTGCTCACAGTGTTCAGCTAGATCCGTTCCTGCTATTTACATTTAGTGCAGTGCGTCCTGCTCACAGTGTTCAGCTAGATCCGTTCCTGCTATTTACATTTAGTGCAGTGCGTCCTGCTGACAGTGTTCAGCTAGATCCGTTCCTGTTATTTACATTTAGTGCAGTGCGTCCTGCTCACAGTGTTCAGCTAGATCCGTTCCTGCTATTTACATTTAGTGCAGTGCGTCCTGCTCACAGTGTTCAGCTAGATCCGTTCCTGTTATTTACATTTAGTACAGTGCGTCCTGCTCACAGTGTTCAGCTAGATCCGTTCCTGTTATCTTCCTACTGACAGGCAGGCTTGTCTGGTTACAGTATATAAAGCTACCTGAAGAAAATTACAGGTGTTCTATCCCAGCTTAGTGCAGCTACGGGCCATTAGTATGTCTGGAAGGCCAAGAAGGAGAGGCAGACAGTCACAAGCCAATAAGAGAGGGCAAGCAGGCTCTGTGTCTAGTGCTGGTCGTGGAGACGGTGCATCCTCATCAGCACGTGGCCATGGGACACGCTTGGCCTTTTTTTCGGCAGCTGGCCGTGTTGAGCCGCAACATGCGGAAGACTTGGTCGAGTGGATGACCAAGCCGTCCTCATCCTCCTCATCCTCTCTCACCCATGCCCAGGGTGCTTTGTCTGGCAAAGCAGCGGCCTCTTCCCTCAGCTCAATGTCATCAGTGACTCCTTCCCTAGCTCCACCATGTCCTCCTGAGGATTCCCTCGAACTGTTTAACCACAGTGTTGGGTACATGCTCCAGGAGGATGCCCAGCGTTTGGAAGGCTCTGATGATGATACTGAGCTCGATGAAGGCAGTAACATGAGCACGGACAGAGGGGGTGCCCAAGAAGGACAGCAATCTGGCAGTCATGCTCCCCCTGCTGCAGCATACTGCCAGGTTTGCTCCAGTGATGAGGAGGGAGGGGATGATGAGGTCACTGACTCAACGTGGGTGCCTGATAGGAGAGAGGAGGAGGAGGAGGAGGAGGCGGCACATCACCAACGAGGCAGGATGCCCTCCAGGGGCCAGCCTAAGGGCAGCACATTGACTGCATCACACCCCAAAGCTCCACATGTGCAGGGCGCTGCAGTCTCTGCGCGTTATTCAAAAAGTTCTTTGGTGTGGGCCTTTTTTGAGACGGGTGCATCAGATCGCACCACTGCTATTTGCAACATATGTCTCAAGCGTATCTCGCGTGGCCAAAACATCTCCCGCTTGGGTACCACATGCTTGACCAGACATATGTTGACCTGCCATGCAGTTCGTTGGCAAGCGTATCTAAAAGACCCACACCAAAGAACAAAGAGGATCTCTCCTTGCTCCTCATCAGCTGAGATTTCCAACCCCACTAGACCTTCAGTCCTCTCTGAGACCTGCAGTGAGAGGAATGAAGGTGTAGAATTAGGTGTGTCACAGCCAAGTACTTGTGGGCAATCTGCTTTTGGTACACCGACGTCAGATTGTACCAGGCAAATTTCCCTGCCCCAGCTGCTGCACCGCCGAAAGAAGTTTGCTCCCAGCCATCCACATGCCCAGCGGTTGAATGCTAGCTTGGCAAAATTGCTAGCACTTCAACTGCTGCCTTTTCAGTTGGTAGACTCTGCCCCCTTCCGTGAGTTTGTGGAATGTGCGGTTCCTCAGTGGCAGGTACCCAAACGCCACTTTTTCTCACGGAAGGCGATTCCGGCTCTCTACCGGCATGTGGAAGGCAATGTCCATGCCTCGCTGGACAGGGCGGTCAGCGGTAAGGTGCATATTACCGCTGACTCATGGTCCAGCAGGCATGGACAGGGACGTTACCTAAGTTTCACGGCGCATTGGGTGACTCTGCTGGCAGCTGGGAAGGATGCAGGACAAGGTGCAGTAGTGTTGGAGGTTGTTCCGCCACCACGCCTCCAAAATGCTGATTGTGACACACCTCTCTCCTCCACCCCCTCCTCTTCTTCTTCCTCCATGGCCTCTTCCTCGGAACCAGCGGTGCTCCGTAGGCGTTCAAGGGGCTACGCAAGTACGCAGGCCAAAAGATGCCATGTGGTGCTTGAGCTGGTGTGCTTGGGGGACAGGAGCCACACTGGGGCAGAGGTTCTGTCAGCTCTGCAGGGGCAGGTTCAGAGGTGGTTGACGCCACGCCAACTTAAGGCAGGAATGGTGGTTTGCGACAATGGCACCAACCTCCTCTCTGCCCTCCGACAGGGACAAATGACCCATGTGCCCTGTTTGGCTCACGTCCTTAACTTGGGGGTGCAGCGGTTCTTGGGCAGGTACCCGGGCTTACAGGATGTCCTGAGGCAGGCCAGGAAAGTCTGTGTGCATTTCCGCCGGTCATATAATGCCAGTGCTCGGCTGACGGACCTCCAAAAGGAGTTTAACCTGCCCAAGAACCGCCTAATCTGTGACATGCCCACCAGGTGGAACTCAACGTTGGCCATGCTGCAGCGGCTGCACACGCAGCAGAGGGCCATCAATGAGTACCTGTACGACTATGGCACCAGGACAGGGTCAGGGGAGCTTGGTTTTTTTTCCCCACGCCAGTGGGCCATGATCAGGGATGCATGCACTGTCCTGTCACCATTCGAGGAGGCCACGAGGATGGTGAGCACTGACAGTGCATGCATCAGTGACACTGTCCCCCTTGTCCACCTGTTGGAGCACACACTGCGTGGAATAATGGACAGGGCACTTGAGGCAGAAAAGAGGCAGGAAGAGGAGGACTTCCTTAGCTCTCAAGGCCCCCTTTATCCAGACAGTGTTCCTGCGTGCCCGCCGATCACACAGGAAGAGGACGAGGAGGAGGAGGAGGAGGAAGATTGTGTCAGTATGGAGGTGGAGCCTGGCACTCAGCATCAGCAGCAGTCTTTAAGGGATCAGTCCCAAGGAACACATGGACTTGTACGTGGCTGGGAGGAGGTGGCTGCGGACGTTGTTGTCCTTAGTGACCCAGAGGACTCCGGACCGAATGCCTCAGCAAACCTACGCTGCATGGCCTCCCTGATCCTGCAAAGCCTGCGTAAGGATCCTCGTATTCGTGGTATCAAGGAGAAGGACCAATACTGGCTGGCAACCCTCCTTGATCCACGTTACAAGGGTAAGGTTGCGGACCTTATCTTGCCATCGCAGAGGGAGCAGAGGATGAAACATCTTCGGGAGGCCTTGCAGAAAGGTCTGTGCAACGCGTTCCCAGAGACTGGGAGGTTACAAACTCCTGTTTCTGGACAACGTGTTGCTGAGGCTTCGGTCAGTCAAAGAAGGAGCGGTGGAGAAGGTGGCCGTCTGACCGATGCGTTCAGACAATTTTTTGGTCCGCAGCCCCAAGGTATGATCGGTTCCAGCAACCATCGCCAGCGTCTGTTTTACATGGTGCAGGAATACCTAGGGGCAAGATCTGACTTGGACACCTTTCCCACCGAAAATCCTCTGGGTTACTGGGTCTTGAGGATGGATCACTGGCCAGAGCTTGCACAGTATGCAATTGAGCTACTGGCCTGTCCTGCATCCAGCGTTCTTTCGGAACGCACATTCAGTGCTGCTGGAGGCATGGTAACCGATCACAGGGTGCGTCTGTCCACCGACTCGGTCGATCGGCTGACCTTCATAAAAATGAATCAGTCTTGGATCACCACCAGCTACCAAGCACCTGATGCTGATGTAACCGAATAATTTTTTTTGAAATCTCAGATCCCTTCAAAGACTGCCTATGCTGATGCTGAGTGACTATCCCTGAGTAATTATCCTCTTCCTCCTCAATCATCACGCTGATAGCTTGTAAGAACATTTTTGGTTCTGGGCGCCACCACCAGTGCCTAAGGCACAATTTTTCTGCCCCTGTCTAACAGGGGCGTGTAATTACAATTTTTGAAGCAATACTTTGCAGCAGGGCTCGTTCCTGCGTTCCAACTAGAGTGTCTGTGAGGGGTTGCAGTGTTGTGGCACCAGCACCAGTGCCTAAGGCCTAATTTTTCAGCTCCTGTTCAACAGGGGCATGTAATTACAATTCTTGATCTAATATTTCACAGCAGGGCCCTGTGAGGGCTTACAGTGTTGTGGCCACAGCAACACCTAAGGCCCAAATTTCTGCTGAGTATATAGGGCAGGACCCTACTTTCAAACATCTAACTTACAAACGACTCCTACTTGCAAACGGAAGGAGACAACAGGAAGTGAGATGAAATCTACCCCTAGGAAGGGAAATTCTCTCCTGTAAGAGTTAATATGGGAAAACAATTTCTCCTTTCCACTGATGCTTTCCAATCCTTGTTCCACAAAAAAACCCAAATTTTCAAAAAACATTTTTCATTGGGACAAAAAAGTGAGGTGAAATCTTCTGAAGAGGAGGAAAGACAGCAAAACAAATGTCACAGGGGTGATAACCCTTCCCTATGTTTTCCAAAAAGATTAGAAAAGATTTTTTGGCTGGAGCTAAACACGTTAAAAATGTTCAAAATTACAAACAGATTCTACTTAACAACAAACCTACAGTCCCTGTCTTGTTTGCACCGCCTGTATACTGCTGTTCAGAGTATATAGGGCCTGGTGGCCCCACACCTTTCCTTATTTTAATTTGGGTGCGGGGTTCCCCTTAATATCCATACAAGACCCAAAGGGCCTGGTAATATACTGGGGGGTACCCATGCCGTTTGTCTCACTGATTTTCATCCATATTGCCATGACCCGACATGACATTAAACCCGCAAGCAGTTTTAAATGAGATTTTTTCCTTTAAAAATGACATTTGGTGCAGGGACTGTTCTAAACACGGGAAACACGCGTCACTTTACAGGCATACTATAGACACCCCCCAGGTACGATATTTAAAGGAATATTTCACTTTTTTTTTTTACTTTAAGCATCATTAAAATCACTGCTCCCGAAAAAACGTCTGTTTTTAAAAGTTTTTTTTGCATTGATACATGTCCCCTGGGGTAGGACCCGGGTCCCCAAACCCTTTTTAGGACAATACCATGCAAATTAGCCTTTAAAATGAGCACTTTTGATTTCGAACGTTCGAGTCCCATAGATGTCAATGGTTCTGGTGCGAACCAAACCGGGGGGTGTTCGGCTCATCCCTACTGCCAGCCTATGGTACTAATAGGATCAGAAGAACACCACCAATTTTCTTCCGGTAGCTTTAGGTGCACACTGTGCAGAGGACACAGTACACTAACTGTAAATACTGTAGCTGCATGCCTGTGGTACTAATAGGATCAGAACAACAGCAATTGTCTTCAGGTAGCTTTAGGTGCACACTGTGCAGAGGACGCAGTACACTAACTGTAAATACTGCAGCTGCCTGCCTATGGTACTAATAGGATCAGAAGAACACCACCAATTTTCTTCCGGTACCATTAGGTGCACACTGTGCAGAGGACACAGTACACTAACTGTAAATACTGTAGCTGCATGCCTGTGGTACTAATAGGATCAGAACAACAGCAATTGTCTTCAGGTAGCTTTAGGTGGCCACTGTGCAGAGGACACAGTACACTAACTGTAAATACTGTAGCTGCCTGCCTGTGGTATTAATAGGATCAGAACAACAGCAATTGTCTTTGGGTAGCTTTTGGTGCACACTGTGCAGAGCACGCAGTACACTAACTGTAAATACTGCAACTGCCTGCCTGTGGTACTAATAGGATCAGAAGAACACCACCAATTATCTTCAGGTAGCTTTAGGTGCACACTGTGCAGAGGACACAGTACACTAACTGTAAATACTGTAGCTGCCTGCCTGTGGTACTAATAGGATCAGAAGAACACCACCAATTTTCTTCAGGTAGCTTTAGGTGCACACTTTGCAGAGGACACAGTACACTAACTGTAAATACTGTAGCTGCCTACCTGTGGTACTAATAGGATCAGAAGAACACCACCAATTTTCTTCAGGTAGCTTTAGGTGCACACTGTGCAGAGGACACAGTACACTAACTGTAAATACTGCAGCTGCCTGCCTGTGGTATTAATAGGATCAGAACAACAGCAATTGTCTTCAGGTAGCTTTAGGTGCACACTGTGCAGAGGACGCACTACACTAACTGTAAATACTGCAGCTGCCTGCCTGTGGTATTAATAGGATCAGAACAACAGCAATTGTCTTCATGTAGCTTTAGGTGCAAACTGTGCAGAGGACACAGTACACTAACTGTAAATACTGCAGCTGCCAGCCTATGGTACTAATAGGATCAGAAGAACACCACCAATTTTCTTCCGGTAGCTTTAGGTGCACACTGTGCAGAGGACACAGTACACTAACTGTAAATACTGTAGCTGCATGCCTGTGGTACTAATAGGATCAGAACAACAGCAATTGTCTTCAGGTAGCTTTAGGTGCACACTGTGCAGAGGACGCAGTACACTAACTGTAAATACTGCAGCTGCCTGCCTATGGTACTAATAGGATCAGAAGAACACCACCAATTTTCTTCCGGTAGCATTAGGTGCACACTGTGCAGAGGACACAGTACACTAACTGTAAATACTGTAGCTGCATGCCTGTGGTACTAATAGGATCAGAACAACAGCAATTGTCTTCAGGTAGCTTTAGGTGCACACTGTGCAGAGGACACAGTACAGTAACTGTAAATACTGTAGCTGCCTGCCTGTGGTATTAATAGGATCAGAACAACAGCAATTGTCTTTGGGTAGCTTTTGGTGCACACTGTGCAGAGCACGCAGTACACTAACTGTAAATACTGCAGCTGCCTGCCTGTGGTACTAATAGGATCAGAAGAACACCACCAATTTTCTTCAGGTAGCTTTAGGTGCACACTGTGCAGAGGACACAGTACACTAACTGTAAATACTGTAGCTGCCTGCCTGTGGTACTAATAGGATTAGAAGAACACCACCAATTTTCTTCAGGTAGCTTTAGGTGCACACTTTGCAGAGGACACAGTACACTAACTGTAAATACTGTAGCTGCCTGCCTGTGGTACTAATAGGATCAGAAGAACACCACCAATTTTCTTCAGGTAGCTTTAGGTGCACACTGTGCAGAGGACACAGTACACTAACTGTAAATACTGCAGCTGCCTGCCTGTGGTATTAATAGGATCAGAACAACAGCAATTGTCTTCAGGTAGCTTTAGGTGCACACTGTGCAGAGGACGCACTACACTAACTGTAAATACTGCAGCTGCCTGCCTGTGGTATTAATAGGATCAGAACAACAACAATTGTCTTCAGGTAGCTTTAGGTGCACACTGTGCAGAGGACGCACTACACTAACTGTAAATACTGCAGCTGCCTGCCAGTGGTATTAATAGGATCAAAACAACAGCAATTGTCTTCAGGTAGCTTTAGGTGCACACTGTGCAGAGGACACACTACACTAACTGTAAATACTGCGAGGGGGAGAGAGGTGGGGGTGTGACCGGATGCACAGGTGTGTGTGCTGAGTAGCGGTATGGTCTGAGAAGGCGAACGCTGTGCGCACCTCTCCCTCACCTACCAATTGCTCCCTTCATGAGCCTGATGCCTAGAGATGCCTAAAGGGCGATATTAGCCTGCCTGCCGCGGAGGAGATTGAGCTGAACTGTGCTGTGTTGTGCGGGGGGTGGAGTGTTGAGACAGCGGACGGAGTTTGCTCTCCCTGTTTTTTTTTTTTTTTCTTTCTCTGGATCTATCCATTCCACTCGGTGCATCCTCACACACCCTCTCTCCTTCCTGGTCAGCTGAGAGAGCGAAGAGAGCCATGGGGGGGTCGGAGGGACAGCTGGGAGTGACGACACACAACACACGCTGCTGAGAGACACCTGGGAAGCAACAGGAGAGAGACAAGTACAGGCTGCTGGCTGCCGACTGAGTCCTCCACTCATCTACTTCCTACTGGGCAGAGAGCTGCAGTCAATCCAGGACTATCCAGGAAGGATAAGTATTGGGTTGCTTTGTAGTTTGGGACTTATATTGCTGGGACTGCTGAGAGATACATACTGCTGCTGAGTAGATCCTCTTTTTTTTTCTTTTTTTTTTCTCTCTCTTTGCAGAATGTTATTACTGGGCTTTTTAAACACAGGCTCTTAGGTTGAAGGCTTATTGTTCAAGCTGTTTAAGCTGCCCATTTATTTAATCCTGCCTATGCTGCTGTCATTTTTTTAAGGGCATAAAGTTATAAGCTGCATCGGTATAAATATTTAAAGGCTGCCTTTGAGCCGCATCAGGTGACAACTGGGGAGATACTTTAACCCCCTCAATTAATTTCTCTTAAATACTGCTATTAAGGTGTAACCGTAAAGGTTCTTGTTAACCACTTGAGCCCCGGACCATTATGCTGCCTAAGGACCAGAGGTCTTTTTCCAATTTGGCACTGCGTCGCTTTAACTGCTAATTGCGCGGTCATGCAATGCTGTACCCAAACGAAATTTGCGTCCTTTTCTTCCCACAAATAGAGCTTTCTTTTGATGGTATTTGATCACCTCTGCGGTTTTTATTTTTTGCGCTATAAATGGAAAAAGACCGAAAATTTTGAAAAAAAATGATATTTTCTACTTTTTATTATAAAAAAAATCCAATAAACTCAATTTTAGTCATACATTTAGGCCAAAATGTATTCGGCCACATGTTTTTGGTAAAAAAAATGTCAATAAGCGTATATTTATTGGTTTGCGCAAAAGTTATAGCGTCTACAAACTAGGGTACATTTTCTGTAATTTACACAGCTTTTAGTTTATGACTGTCTATGTCATTTCTTGAGGTGCTAAAATGGCAGGGCAGTACAAAACCCCCCCAAATGACCCCATTTTGGAAAGTAGACACCCCAAAGAAATTGCTGAGAGGCATGTTGAACCCATTGAATATTTTTTTTTTTTGTCCCAAGTGATTGAATAATGACAAAAAAAAAAAAATATTTACAAAAAGTTGTCACTAAATGATATATTGCTCACACAGGCCATGGGCCTATGTGGAATTGCACCCCAAAATACATTCTGCTGCTTCTCCTGAATATGGGGATACCACATGTGTGGGACTTTTTGGGAGCCTAGCCGCGTACGGGGCCCCGAAATCCAATCACCGCCTTCAGGATTTCTAAGGGCGTAAATTTATGATTTCACTCTTTACTGCCTATCACAGTTTCGGAGGCCATGGAATGCCCAGGTGGCACAAAACCCCCCCAAATGACCCCATTTTGGAAAGTAGACACCCCAAGCTATTTCCAGAGAGGCATATTGAGTCCATGGAATATTTTATATTTTGACACAAGTTGCAGGAAAGTGACACATTTTTTTTTTTTTTGCACAAAGTTGTCACTAAATGATATATTGCTCACACAGGCCATGGGCATATGTGGAAATGCACCCCAAAATACATTTAGCTACTTCTCCTGAGTACGGGGATACCACATGTGTGGGACTTTTTGGGAGCCTAGCCGTGTACGGGACCCCGAAAACCAATCACCGCCTTCAGGATTTCTAAGGGTGAAAATTTTTGATTTCACTCTTCACTGCCTATCACAGTTTCGGAGGCCATGGAATGCCCAGGTGGCACAAAACCCCCCCAAATGACCCCATTTTGGAAAGTAGACACCCCAAGCTATTTGCTGAGAGGCATGGTGAGTATTTTGCAGCTCTCATTTGTTTTTGAAAATGAAGAAAGACAAGAAAAAACTTTTTTTTTTTTCTTTTTTCAATTTTCAAAACTTTGTGACAAAAAGTGAGGTCTGCAAAATACTCACTATACCTCTCATCAAATAGCTTGGGGTGTCTACTTTCCAAAATGGGGTCATTTGGGGGGGGTTTGTGCCACCTGGGCATTCCATGGTCTCCAAAACTGTGATAAGCAGTCAAGAGAGAAATCAAAAATTCACGCCCTTAGAAAGCCTGAAGGCGGTGCTTGGTTTTCGGGGTTCTGTACGCGGCTAGGCTCCCAAAAAGTCTCACACATGTGGTATCCCCATACTCAGGAGAAGCAGCAGAATGTATTTTGGGGTGTAATTTCACATATTCCCATGGCATGTTTGAGCAATATATCATTTAGTGACAATTTTGTGCAAAAAAAAAAAAAAATTGTCTCTTTCCCGCAACTTGTGTCGCAATATAAAATATTCCATGGACTCGACATGCCTCTCAGCAAATAGCTTGGGGTGTCTACTTTCCAAATTGGGGTCATTTGGGGGGGGTTTGAACTGTCCTGGCATTTTATGCACAACATTTAGAAGCTTATGTCACACATCACCCACTCTTCTAACCACTTGAAGACAAAGCCCTTTCTGACACTTATTGTTTACATGAAAAAGTTTTTTTTTTTTGCAAGAAAATTACTTTGAACCCCCAAACATTATATATTTTTTTTAAAGCAAATGCCCTACAGATTAAAATGGTGGGTGTTTCATTTTTTTTTTTCACACAGTATTTGCGCAGCGATTTTTCAAACGCATTTTTTGGGGAAAAAACACACTTTTTTAAATTTTAATGCACTAAAACACACTATATTGCCCAAATGTTTGATGAAATAAAAAAGATGATCTTAGGCCGAGTACATGGATACCAAACATGACATGCTTTACAATTGCGCACAAACGTGCAGTGGCAACAAAATAAATACATTTTTAAAAGCCTTTAAAAGCCTTTAGAGGTTACCACTTTAGATTTACAGAGGAGGTCTACTGCAAAAATTACTGCCCTCGATCTAACCTTCGCGGTGATACCTCACATGCATGGTGCAATTGCTGTTTACGTTTGACGACAGACCGCCGCTTGCGTTCGCCTTAGTGCGAGAGCAGGGGGCGACAGGGGTGCTTTTTTTTTTTTTTTTTTTTTCTTTATTATTTTTTTGCTTTTTTATCTTATTTTTAAACTGTTCCTTTCATTTTTATTTTTTTTTAATCATTTTTATTGTTATCTCGGGGAATGTAAATATCCCCTATGATAGCAATAGGTAGTGACAGGTACTCTTTTTTGAAAAAATTGGGGTTTATTAGACCCTAGATCTCTCCTCTGCCCTCAAAGCATCTGACCACACCAAGATCGGTGTGATAAAATGCTTCCCCAATTTCCCAATGGCGCTATTTACATCCAGCGAAATCGAAGTCATAAAATGCTCGTAGCTTCCGTAGTTTCTTAGGCCATAGAGATGTTTGGAGCCACTCTGGTCTCTGATCAGCTCTATGGTCAGCTGGCTGAATCACCGGCTGCATTTTCAGGTTCCCTGTTGAGACAGGAGAGCCAGAGAAAAACACGGAAGACGGTGGGGGGGGGGGCATTCCCTCCCACGGCTTGTAAAAGCAGTCTAGAGGCTAATTAGCCGCTAGGATTGCTTTTACATGAAAGCCGACCGCTGGCTGAAAAGAATGATACCAAGATGATACCTAAACCTGCAGGCATCATTCTGGTATAACCACTCAAAGTTGTGAATGGCGTACCTGAAGACAAAAAAATGGTTAACAATAAAGCACAGTAAACGGTAAAGTATAAAAAATTGCATACCTGAAAAGCAAACATGATAAAACATAATAACAATAAAACATTGCAGAATAGAATACAGTAAAAAAGAGCAGAACAATAGAGAGAATAGAGAGAGAGAGAACAATAAAACGACAACTATTTTTTTTTATTTTATATATATATATATATATATATTTTTTTTACACTTTTTTTGTAACTAACTTTTATAACTGTAACCGGTTCCAGGTTCGGGTCTCTCAAAATGCGATGGCATCTTGGGAGACCCTGTGAAAGTGTGCCTAGTCTGTGCAATGCTGTACCCTACGCTAATACTCAACTAGTGCATGGTAGCGTTCAAAACATTCACCAATGCAAAGACCAGGATTGTCAGGACAGGAGGGACAATAATAGCGGGTGTCACGCCTATATCTGCGCTAGCTGCAGACACAATATCTTTTTTGGGGGCGTTCGCTGGGTAGGGGTACTCGGGAGGACATAAAGAAAATGCCTCTCATGCAGCCGACTGCATTTGGTTGGGGATGTGAATGGGGGAAGTACGGGCGCTGCAGAAGCGGTGGGTTCCCAATTAGGATTGGCGAATGCAGTAGGAAGGGCACTATGGGCACGACGGGCCTGTGTTTGTCTATTTGGTGGCAGCGGGACACTACTTGTGCTTGCCACCTCACCAGCTTGAACTGCACTTATGGGACTCGCCACGTCACCAAGTGTTACTGCAGTGCTGGTTTGACTACGACCGGGGTGTACTAGGCCGCTGGCGCTTGCCAGTTCACCAAAACGCTACCAAAAAATCTGTTGGCGATCGCAGGGATCAGGCCTGACTCTGCGAACGCTGCAGTTATGCGTTTTAGTCTTTTGTAAGTGACAGTGATCGATCGATACTGCACTTGGGTGGGCTGGGCTGGGCCGGGCGGAGGGGCAAAACGCAGGTGCTAGCAGGTATCTGGGCTGATCCCGCTAACACTGCATTTGTGAGAACCCTAAACTGCTGGGGATGCTAGTATAGATCTGATCGGATCAGATATTGATCCGTTCAGATACTATACCACTAAGGGTGGTGTACAGTGCGTGCGTGGGTGTTAGCGGTACTGGCGCTAATCTGACGCTGCCTGGGGCTGGTGCTTGCCAGTTCACCAAAATACTACCAAAAAAACTGTTAGCGATCGCAGGGATCAGGCCTGACTCTGCGAACGCTGCAGTTATGCATTTAGTGTTTTGTAAGTGTCAGTGATCGATCGATACTGCACTTGGGTGGGCTGGGCCGGGCGGAGAGGCAAAACGCAGGTGCTAGCAGGTATCTGGGCTGATTCCGCTAACACTGCGTTTTTGGGAACCCTAAACTGCTGGGGACACTAGTATAGATCTGATCGGATCAGATATTGATCCGTTCAGATACTATACCACTAAGGGAGGCGTATGCTGCGTGCGTGGGTGTTAGCGGTACTGGCGCTAACCTGACCCTGCCTGGGGCTGGTGCTTGCCAGTTCACCAAAATACTACCAAAAAAACTGTTAGCGATCGCAGGGATCAGGCCTGACTCTGCGAACGCTGCAGTTATGCGTTTAGTCTTTTGTAAGTGACAGTGATCGATCGATACTGCACTTGGGTGGGCTGGGCTGGGCCGGGCGGAGGGGCAAAACGCAGGTGCTAGCAGGTATCTGGGCTGATTCCGCTAACACTGCGTTTTTGGTAACCCTAAACTGCTGGGGACGCTAGTATAGATCTGATCGGATCAGATATTGATGCGTTCAGATACTATACCACTAAGGGAGGTGTATGCTGCGTGCGTGGGTGTTAGCGGTACTGGCGCTAATCTGACGCTGCCTGGGGCGACGCATATCACCGCCGGGCGATCAGGGGGCTAAACCTTTATTCGGTAATAAACGGCGGGTGCCCTGACACTATAAAAAATAAACAAACTAACCAGCGTCAACCGTAACGGTTATACGGTGATCAGTGGTGAAAGGGTTAACTAGGGGGCAATCAAGGGGTTAAAACATTTATTCGGTAGTATATGGGGGTCCCTGACGCTATAAAACGCTGACGGCGAACCTAAATATTTATGTCCCTAACTAGCGTCACCAGCGACACTAATACAGCGATCAGAAAAATGATCGCTTAGTGACACTGGTGACAGGGGGTGATCAAGGGGTTAAAACTTTATTAGGGGGGGTTAGGGGGGTACCCTAGACCTAAAGGGGGGTAACAGTAACTGTCCCAACACTGTAACTGTCACAAACTGACACTATGCAGTAATCAGAAAAAAAAAAAAAAAAAACTGCTGGTGTCAGTTTGTGACAGGGGGGGGGGGGGGTGTGATTGGGGGGGGATCGGGGGGCGATCGGGGGGGGGGATCGGGGTGTTTTGTGTGCCTGGCATGTTCTACTGTGTGTGTGTGTGTTGGTGCACTCACATTGATGTCTTCTCTCCTTGGGCCGGAACGGAAATTACCGAGCCGAGGAGAGATGACATCATTTCCTTTGCTGCTGTTTAGCATACAGCAGCAAAGGAATGATTCGATTGGCCGGCGGCGATCGCGAGGGAGGGGCCACGAACGGATGGTCTCCCCCTCACCACCGATCGCCGCTGGACAAAAGACGACCGCCTCGGGCACCGGGGGGGGTCCGATCGGACCCCCCACCCGCGGAAGGCAAATCACGTACCATGTACGTGATTTTGCCTGTCCGTGCCACTTTGCCGACGTACATCGGCGTGAGGCGGTCGTCAAGTGGTTAAAGTACATAGGATGCAGAACTTACGCTCAGCCAAGGACAAAGGTACACAACAAACGTTTGCGGCAGCAGCAGCAGCAAAATTGGAGCAATTTGCGCATGCTCCCGCCTCGACCCCACCAAAGAAAGGGTCGCAGACTAAATCACAACAAGGAGGCGCATTGGACAGAAGAAGTCAGGGCCAGACTCAGGCCCTGGCCCAGCTACCTACTGCAACACCACCAGCTGTGCCACCTAAAATACATAGTAATAAGGGACAGGGGCCTAATGATCAAAATGTGGCGGTAGACGTAATAACTGATCCAACTGTGCCGATATTGCCCCCAGTGAAAGAGCCAACCATAACAGATGTATTTCTAGCAGTGAATGTGTGCAGCAATTCACTTAAAGAGCTCTGTGAACAGAAGAAGGGAGTAAAGGAGGATTTGATATTGGTTAGACAGGACTTACAGAAAACGGCAGAAAGAACTACGTTCCTGGAAGGAAGGGTCAGTCAGCTAGAAGATGATATTTCCCCACTTTTAAAGGATATGAAAAGGATGAAGGAACAGATATCCATGCAGGCTTCCAAAATGGAGGAAATGGAGAATAGGAGCCGAAGGGACAATGTGAGGCTTGTGGGCTTGCCTGAAAAAAGTGAGGGCCTCAGCCCCACAGAGTTCTTGGAAAAGTGGCTAGTTGAGCTTTTTGGAAGAGAATCTTTTTCATTAATGTTTTCAATTGTAAGAGCACACAGAGTCCCTTTTAGGGGCCCGCCAGCAGGAGGATATCCTAGACCATTAATAATGAAGTTTCTTAATTATAAGGACAAAGTGAGGTTGCTGCAAAAAACGAGAGAAGCGGGAAATGTCTTTTTCAACGGTGTTAAAATATCGTTTTATTCTGACTTTTCACCAGAGCTGCAGAGACGTAGGAGTTTATACAGTCCAAACGCACTCTACAAAAATATAAGTTGACATATGCCCTCCTCTACCCTGCAAGGCTACGTGTAACAGCTCTGGGGGGAACCCCAGCAGGGGTGGAGAAGTGGCTAGAGGAAAATAAGAAAATTTTTTAAATATTTAGGTTGAGAGGGGGGGGAGGTGGAAGGGGGTAGTAAAGCACAGTCGTTGTATGAGGTGTGGTGAGTGGGAATGAGTTATGTGTGCAAATGTGTGGAACAGGTAGGATGGGAGCTGGTCACCTTAAAAACCCCGGGGATTTACCTGGTTAGGTGGGGGAGGGGAGGGGGGAGGGGAGGGAAGGAGGGGGGAGGGGAGGAGGAGGGAGGGAGGGGGGAGGGGAGGAGGGAGGGTGGGAAGGGGTAAGGGAGGGTTTTTCAGTTAGGAGAGGGGAGGAGGGAGACACTACACGCATTGCTGAGACACCGATAATAGGGAAGGTTGGTTTAAAGCACTTACAAGTAGGAATATTAGAACACTGAAGAGGATCATTGGAGTTGGATCTAGGAGTATACACAATCTAAGGATCATAGGAAAATATTTGAAACCCACACTGGTTATGTTGGTTATGTTGGATACACTTTTTAAAATTATTTCTGATTTTGGAATGGAGGGGCCAGGGAATGCCCGATTTAAAATATTATATAGAAGAGGGGTATCAAGTTGCCCACATTATTTAAAGTCACTATGATCTTTAGTAAGAGAAGTGATTGGAATACACGGGTCAGTACATTGCATAGTAGAGGGGTGTTAAGTGTACAGGACGCTGTGGCTGGGTCCTGGAAGGACGCTATGTTTCCCCTCTGTTTGGACTGTGGTCCCTTTAAGGAAACAAAAAAAGGGTTAACTCACCTGTAAGAGGAAGTGGGTTTAAAACAAGACAGGAAGTTAGAGAGGGTGTGGAGAGGGTGTGGAGGAGTGTAGAGGAGAATGTGGATGGTGGATGGTGTTTTGGTGTGCAGCAACAGTGAATAGCAGTGTCCTGCCTGGAAGCCTCCTGCTAGGGGATTCTACCTGCAACAGAAACTAAGGACTGTTTAACTGCAATAGCAGTTCTGGACTTTGCAAGTCGTGAGATTGAAACATTTTTCTTTTGTTTTTGCTGCTGTAAAGCTATTTAAGTTCAATAAATCTCCTTCTGAGTGAAAAGCCTGTGTCCTGCGATCTAGCTGGTTCCCCAAACTTTACAAGTGGTGCTCGAATGCAGGCAGGACAGAGTAACAGGCATTTTTCTTGCTGTTTTTTTTTTTTGTGTATTGGACTTAAAACTGACATTTAAAGGGACAGTACAGTGGATTTATGTCCTGGGTTAAAGCCGCACAAACCCTGAAAGCTGAAGCAATGGAGGAGCTAATTAAACAGCTGTCCTTGGCTAATATACAAGCGCAGACTCGCCATGAGGAAGCTAATCAGCGCTTAACAACCCAGCTGGAGGTACAGCAAGAAAACACTCGCCTGTTGGTGGCCCAGTTGGCAGCCCAGCAAGCAACCCAGCAAGAGGTTATGCAGGCTCAGGTGACTGCCTTAAAAGAAGTAGTGCAGCAGCTTTCTCAGGGCCGTGAGCAAGCGGCTTTTGCCCCTGGCAACCAGGTGACCGTGAGGGCAAGCCATTTTTTGCAGAAGTTGTCCCTGAGTGATGATGTAGAGGCTTTTCTTGCTACATTTGAGAGGACGGCAGAGAGAGAAGGGTGGCCCCAGGACCAGTGGGCTGGCCTAATTGCTCCTTTCCTAACCGGAGATCCTCAAAAAGCCTATTTCGACCTGCCACCAGATCACACTAAAGACTATCAAAAATTAAAGGCAGAAATATTGGCTCGTTTGGGGGGAACTACAGCTGTTCGGGCCCAACGAGTGCACCAATGGAAGTATCGTCCAGATCGTCCACCACGGTCTCAAATGCATGACCTGGTGCAACTGGTAAAAAAATGGCTGCAGCCCGAAATGTTGTCTGGCCTCCAAATCGTGGAGCGGGTCGTACTGGTAACTAAGGTCACTGCCAGACGACCTTCAATGGTGGGTCAGCCATGGAGACCCCAAAACAGTGAACCTCCTTGTCGAGATGGTGGAACGATACACAGTGGTGGAGGATCTGCTTGGCCCTACCAAGCGCCAAGGACCCAGTCTGCCACGGCCTATTCGTTCGACTGCTGCCCTTCGAAAAGGACGTTCCCCGGAGCCCTGGAACCAACACCCCGGAAGGTCAAGAGTCACTCCCGATACCTTCTCAGCGATCTGTTCCTGTTCGGAGAGGAGGGGATGTACAATGTTGGCGATGTCATTCCTGGGGCCATACCCGGGCCCACTGCCCACTGCAAGAGGAGCCCATGGAATGCGAGGTTCTTCGGAGGGGGTCTTTTTATGCCCAGAAAGCATGCACAACGCATATTGATCTTGGAGAAGAGAAATTCGAGTGTGAAGTCCAAGTGAACCACCTCCCTGCTCAGGCTTTGCTGGACTCCGGAAGCATGGTAACCCTGGTCCATCCTAGAGTAATTGGGAAGATCGGTCCAGTAAGAAAAACTTTACGGGTGGTGTGCATTCACGGGGACACTAGAGAGTACCCTCTCATCTCGGTGTCCATCTCCACAGCATGTGGCACTGGTACTCAAGAGGTGGGGGTGGTAAAGAACTTAGTACATGATGTTATCATAGGACGAGACTGTCCATTATTTGCAAAACTGTGGGGACAAGGAGAACTACCTGGACGGTCCAGAGACTGGGGAGAAACTAGTCCCTCTGTTCCTGCTGTTGAGAGAAATAACCCTGAAATGCCGAATGTTCTTGAAAATGCTAATGATTTGGTTAATGGTAATGAAAGTAGTGCTGATATTATTAAGGGTGTCAAAATGTGTGGTTCACAGACCTACCTGAACACTGAAGAGGGGGGGGGCCTTCCCCACTTCAGGTAATGCTGGGGGAAGAGGATGAGGAAGTGGCCGTTACCCCTGCCCTGCCAGATTTGGGTGTGCCGCAGGGGGCATTTGGTACTGCCCAGATGCAGGACCCCACTTTGGCCCATGCATGGGAACAGGTTGTAGTAATAAATGGGGTTCCCCAAGAGCCAGATGCAAATGAGCGGTGGCCACACTTTGCAATATGTAATGAATTGCTTTATCGGGTTACCAAAGTGAGAGAAAATGTGGTAGAGCAATTATTGGTACCCCAACAGTATAGACGCAAGGTCCTGGACCTGGCCCATGATGATGTTTTAGGGGGACACCTGGGAGTTGAAAAGATGGAGGCACGGATCACCGACCGGTTTTACTGGCCAGGTCTGAAAGCAGAGGTAAGGAGATACTGTACCTCTTGTCCCACCTGTCAGTTGACCGCTCCGGTGACCCACTTCCGGAATCCTTTGGTCCCTCTGCCCATAATTGAGGTCCCATTTGAAAGGATAGCCATGAATATAGTGGGTCCCTTGGTGAAGTCGGCTTGAGGTCACTCCTACATACTGGTGATTCTCGACTACGCCACCCGATATCCTGAGGCGCTACCCCTGCGGAATACCTCCTCTAAGGCTATTGCCCGGGAATTATTCCAGTTGTTTACACGGACTGGTTTTCCCAAGGAAATACTAACGGACCAGGGCACCCCATTTATGTCGAGGGTTATGGCCGATGTGTGCTAGCTCTTCCGGATTAAACAGCTGCGCACATCGGTCTACCATCCCCAAACGGATGGGTTAGTAGAACGCTTTTATAAGACCCTTAAATCTATGCTCAAGAGAGTTGTACAAAGGGATGGGAAAGACTGGGACTGTCTGTTACCAGCTATCCTGTTTGCTATCCAGGAAGTGCCCCAGGCCTCCACTGGGTTTTCGACCTTTGAGTTGGTATATGGGCGGAGACCTCGCGGACTACTGGATTTTGTTAAAGAGGAATGGGGAAGTGAACCTAGTCAGCATAAGAGTGTTCTCGAATATGTTTCCCAAATGCAGGAGAGGATCCAAACTGTGTTGCCACTAGTCAAGGAACATTTACAAAAAGCCCAGGAGGCTCAACGACGAGTCTATAATAGGGCTGCTAAAATAAGAAACTTCCAAGTGGGGGATCGAGTAGCGGTGTTGATTCCTACTGTGGAAAGTAAATTCTTAGCCAGGTGGCAAGGCCCCTTTGAAGTTGTAGAAAAAGTGGGAGAGGTGAATTATAAAATCCACCAACCGGGTAAGAGGAAACCCTATCAAATATATCATGTAAACTTATTAAAGCCCTGGACAGAGAGGGAACCAGTGACCTCCCTGGCTAGTGCAAGATTGGAGCCTCAGGTTGGGGTGGAGAGTGTCCAAGTAGCAAATACCCTGTCTAAAACCCAAAGTCAGCAGGCAAAGAAGTTCTTGCAGAGAAATAAAGAAAAATTTTCAGACTTGCCAGGGCTCACGAGTACCATAGAGCATGATATCATCACGGAACCAGGAGTCAAAGTTTTTGTCCGGCCCTACCGCATCCCAGAGGCCCAAAGGAAGGCTGTTTCAGAGGAAGTAAAGAAGATGTTAGACCTGGAGATTATTGAAGAATTGCAGAGTGAGTGGTCAAGCCCGATTGTGTTGGTACCGAAGCCCAACGGGACTCTGCGATTCTGCAATGATTTCCGGAAACTTAATGAAGTTTCATGGTTTGATGCCTACCCCATGCTCCGGGTAGATGAGCTTATTGAGAGACTAGGTCCAGCCAGGTTTATCACTACGTTAGACCTTACCAAGGGATATTGGCAAATCCCGTTGACTAAGGCTGCTAGGGAGAAAACTGCTTTTTCTACCCCAGAGGGAAGTTTTCAGTACAAAAGGATGCCTTTTGGATTGCAAACTGCTCCAGCCACATTCCAGCGAGCAATGGATAGGATTTTACGACCTCACCGGAAGTATGCCTCAGTGTACTTGGACGACATAGTCATTTTTAGCAGAGACTGGGAATCACACTTGCCCAAAGTCCAGGCAGTGCTGGACTCTCTTTGGAAGGAGGGGTTTACAATAAACCCTGAAAAATGTGCTTTGGGAATGGAGGAGGTGAAATACCTGGGCTATATCGTGGGTAGAGGGGTGGTGAAACCTCAGGTCAGCAAGGTAGAGGCTATACAGAGTTGGCCCCGTCCCCTCACAAAAAAGCAGGTACGTGCATTCTTGGGCATGGTGGGATACTACAGGAGGTTTGTACCCAACTTTGCCACGTTGGCGGCTCCATTGACCGATCTGACTAAGGGTCGGAAATCTGTCATGGTGGAGTGGAATGCAGACTCTGAGAAGGCCTTTTTGGAGCTCAAGTCGGCACTGTGCCATCAATCTGTCCTGGTAGCACCCAATTTTTCAAAAGAGTTTGTTGTTCAAACTGATGCTTCCGATGTAGGGTTGGGAGCGGTGTTGTCACAGGTTGTTCATGGAGAGGAGCACCCGGTAGTCTTCCTCAGTAGGAAGTTAACACCAGCGGAGAAAAACTACGCTATAAGTGAACAAGAGTGTCTGGCCATTAAGTGGGCTCTGGAGTCCCTCAGATATTACCTTTTGGGAGGAAGTTTAGGCTGATTTCTGACCATGCCCCTTTAACATGGTTGAGACACGGTAAAGGGAATAATGCCAGGGTTACTCGGTGGTTCCTGGCACTCCAGGAATTTAAATTTGTAGTGGAGCATAGGCCCGGGAGACTGCATCAAAATGCAGATGCCCTCTCCCGAGTCCATTGTTTGAGCTCCACTGTTGCCTCCACCTCCATGGCGTTGGGGCACAGGGGGGGGGATATGTACAGGACGGCGTGGCTGGGTCCTGGAAGGACGCTATGTTTCCCCTCTGTTTGGACTGTGGTCCCTTTAAGGGAACAAAAAAAGGGTTAACTCACCTGTAAGAGGAAGTGGGTTTAAAACAAGACAGGAAGTTAGAGAGGGTGTGGAGGAGTGTAGAGGAGAATGTGGATGGTGGATGGTGTTTTGGTGTGCAGCAACAGTGAATAGCAGTGTCCTGCCTGGAAGCCTCCTGCTAGGGGAATCTACCTGCAACAGAAACGAAGGACTGTTTAACTGCAATAGCAGTTCTGGACTTTGCAAGTCGGTGAGACTGTAACCTTTTTCTTTTGTTTTTGCTGCTGTAAAGCTATTTAAGTTCAATAAATCTCCTTTTGAGTGAAAAGCCTGTGTCTGCGATCTAGCTGGTTCCCCAAACTTTACATAAGGTATTATATTTTTAATGAATTTGGTGGGTTTTTTTTGGATATACTTTTTGGATTAGTACTTGTTCTCCTCCGGTATTTAGATGCAAGCTAAAATGTTAAAAATAGGATCCTGGAATGTCAGGGGATTAGGCACTCTGCGCAAAAAGATGGCAGTTCTGACCACAATGGAGAGCTGTGGCGTGGAACTGATCAGGAAACTCATTTAACTAAAAACTCACTTCACCAATTAAAGTCAAAGAAATATAACTGTCAGTTCCATGCGGTTCACTCCTCCTATAGCAGGGGGGTAAGCATTATGGTGAAAACGGGGGTGAACTTTTCCTGCAGGCAGCTCTGTATTGATGAACTGGGCCGTTATATTTTCCTTCATTGTTCAATTGATAGTAATATGTACGTAGTGGCAAATATATATATTCCTCCCCCCTTTAATTTGGATGTAATGTTTAGATTGAATGAATTCCTGCTAGATAAAGAAGGGGCGCCGATTATAGTAGTGGGCGATTTCAACGAGATACTGGATAGAAGGTTGGATAGATTTCCCGTTCGGTCTCCTATTGAGCTTAATGTGAAGAGCCGCCTGCGGCAATTCCTGGATGAAGTGGGGCTAGTAAACCTGTGGAGGGTGAGGAACCCGGAAGCCTTGCAATATTCATGCTATTCTGCCTCGCACTCTGTGCTATCCAGAATAGACCTGGTTCTGGGAAATAATAGAGCACTACAGATTACTGATAGAATATCATATCTCCCAGGAGGAATATCAGATCACTCTCCGGTTGTGGTGACACTGAAATTAGGAGGGAACAAACTCCGGAAGGAGTGGAAAATTAACCCGTACTGGTTTGAATTAATCAAAGAAACGAACGGGGTTCTCCTTAAATTGAGAGATTTTATAGAAATCAATGAAGGAACAGTGTCACCTATAGTGCTGTGGGATGCCCTGAAGGCCTTCCTTAGGGGGGTACTAATTCAGCAGGTGGCCAAATTTAATAAAGAGGCTATGAACGAGGAAGAAAAAATTCAGAAAGAAGTGTTTGAGGCAGAAAGCAAGTATATAATGGATCCAACTCCTGAGAGGGAAAAAAACATGGCTAGACAAACAGCAAGGCTACAAGGTAGTTGTTATGCAGAAAGCAGAGACCAGGTGCCTCCTACAACGACAGGTCTCTTGGGTAGAGGGAGAAAGAGTGGGAAAGCTGCTGGCAGAGTTGGTAAAGTCCAATTCTGCCCCGTCGACGGTTCTTGCTGTCAGGTCCTTAGGTGGAGATATATTAGCAAAGACTTCAAAGATATTGCAAGTATTCAGGGATTATTATAGAAATCTTTATTCCACTCAGAAAAAATGTATGGACGGGGTGATGGAGAAGTTTTTGGAGGGCCTGGTAATACCGACCATCTCGCAAGCAGAAAGGGACTTATTGGAAATGCCAATTACACTTGTAGAACTCCAGCAAGCAATAGCCAGTATGGCAAACCAAAAATCCCCTGGCCCTGATGGGCTCCCAATTGAGGCCTATAAAGAGTATGGCGAAGTATTAATCCCAGAGCTATTAAAAGCCCTGTGAGGGGCGATCAGGGGGGCCACTTGCCAGCGTCAATGTTGGAGGCAACTATCATAGTAATTCAGAAAGAGGGGAAGGATCCCCTTGATGTGTCCGCCTATAGGCCAATTTCTCTTTTGTGTTCTGATGCCAAGATCTTAGCTAAGGTTTTGGCATCTAGACTAAATAAAGTTATCTCTAAACTGGTCCATATAGATCAAGCAGGTTTTATTGCCAGCAGATCCACAAGCTTGAATATTAGAAGGGCCTTCTTAAACTTACAGTCCCCAACGGATAATGAAGGCTCAAGAGCGATATTGATGTTAGATGTGACTAAAGCATTCGACAGTGTGGAATGGGGTTACATCTGGCGAGTGTTGGAGAAATTTGGTTTTGGCCCCGTTTTTATTGCATGGATTAAAATGCTTTATGATAGACCCAAGGCAAGACTAAAAGTTAATAACGACCTATCAGACTGGTTTGAACTAGAGAGGGGAACCAGACAGGGATGCCCATTATCCCCCCTGCTCCTTGCCTTGGTGATGGAACCCCTGGCTATTTCTATAAGAGCGAGTTCTGAGATAGTTGGCTTCCAGAGAGGGACGGGTGAGGATAAAATCGCGCTGTACGCGGACGATATCTTGCTTTTTCTGGAGATACGAGCAAATCACTGTTAAAGGCAATGAGAATGATGGAGCTGTTCGGCAGCTTTTCAGGACTCGAGATAAATTGGGAAAAGTCTGAGTTATTACCCATAGACACCATTGATTTGATAACAGTGCAAGAAATGCGCCAGCTGGTAGTAGTGGACGCATTGAAATATCTGGGAATCGTCATGACTAGGGATCCTAACCAATACATTACTAAAAACCTTCTCCCACTCTTGGTCGGTGTACTCCCAGATTTCCCTTTTGTTCTTTACCGTGGGAACTGTAGCATATACCAGCTCTCCCTATCTGCAACTACTTGATGTGATATATCTGGGAGGCCCTGGTGTCCGTTTGCTGCTCGCCTGATTTTTACCAATTCATCCCTACTTCGATCGCTTTTTGCGACTTACTGATCAAATTCATCTATGTGAACAATTTTTCCTTTCACACACTTATTTGAACCTCTAGCTCCTGAAGAAGCGTTCCTTGTCAACGTGAAACATGTAGAGCAATTGGAGAATACACCATTCTGGGAATACCAGACCTGCAGTGCTCCCCCAATTCCAACTTTTTAGGGGAAGTTTACTTTTTTCCTTTATTTGGATTATGATTGAACTGTATTCGAATATATAGGAATACACACAAAACTGCAGGATAGGATCCTCAATGGTGTCATGATATGCATTGTATGTCTAGATTTGATGTGTTTTTAATGATGTTTTGTCTATTCTCCTTGTTTTTTGTATATTATCAATAAAATTCAACCTTTTTATATATGCTGTGTAGTTCACTACAGTTGTGCCTTTAAAGTCCCAAAAAGTTTTTTAGTCTTTTGATATCTCTAAACGTAGTATTGGGGACATTGGCACAAGTAACTTTCAAGTACCTACAGAGTCACCCTGTATATCAGGTACTTTAATACTAGGACCCCCCCTTTTGTTCTTCTCCCACTCTTGTCGAAATTCAAACAAAAGATAGGGATATGGAAATGGTTTCCTTTATCAGTGGCAGGAAGATGCAGTTTAATAAAAATGATTTGGCTGCCACAATTGCTGTTTGTCTTGCATAATTCTCCAGTGTGGATTTGCAAGAAGTGGTTCAACAAAATCGAGAGCCTGTTCAGGGAACTGATATGGAGAGGGAAACAAGCTAGAATACGTCTACGGGTACTTCAGCTCCCGCTACGGGAGGGTGGATTTGCTCTCCCTCATCCTCAGCGATACTTTTTATCTTCCCAACTGCAGCAGTTAATGGGGTGCGGAGCCCCGGAAGGGGGTACCCCAAATGGTAGAATCGTATTAATGGGAGCCTCATATAATACATTAATAGAAGCTCTAGAAGCAAACTTGTTCCACGACACCTATCCAACAATTATAATGTTAACTAAAGTATGGAAAACAGTCAAGAACCAGATGAGATATAATGGGTGTAATGAATATACTCCCATTTGGAACAACCAAAATTTGCAGGAAATCCATAAGATAGGAAAAGTAAGAGAGTGGGAAGACCGAGGTATTAAAAAGTTGAGACAACTGTATAATGGTAATACTCTGAAGAAATTCTCAGAGTTGGAAAGTGAATTCAACCTATCCCCGGGCTCCTTCTATAAGTACCTTCGGCTAGAACACGCTCTTAAAACTCAATTTAGGAGCTATAGTTTAGTATGGAATGAAACGCCCCTACTCCATAGTATATTAATAAAATTTTGCCACTATGATGTGAATTTAAGAGGTCTGTAAATGAACGCCAAGCTGAATAAGTTTCCAGACACTATTCTCTGACGTGGTAAAAAAAAAAAAAAAAGAAAGAAAAAAAAAAAAACTGTAAATACTGCAGCTGCCTGCCTGTGGTATTAATAGGATCAGAACAACAGCAATTGTTTTCAGGTAGCTGTAGGTGCACACTGTGCAGAGGACGCACTACACTCACTGTAAATACTGCAGCTGCCTGCCTGTGGTACTAATAGGATCAGAAGAACACCACCAATTTTCTTCAGGTAGCTTTAGGTGCACACTGTGCAGAGGACGCACTACACTAACTGTAAATACTGCAGCTGCCTGCTGTACTAATAGGATCAGAAGAAAACCACCAATTTTCTTCAGGTAGCTTTAGGTGCACACTGTGCAGAGGACGCACTACACTAACTGTAAATACTGCAGCTGCCTGTGGTACTAATAGGATCAGAAGAACACCACCAATTTTTTTCAGGTAGCTTTAGGTGCAATCTGTGCAGAGGACACACTACACTAACTGTAAATACTGCAGCTGCCTGCGGTACTAATAGGATCAGAAGAACACCAATTTTCTTCAGGTAGCTTTAGGTGCACAAAGAAACGAAAAAAGTACTCTTGCGCACTGGTGTGTTGGCTAAAGAAGTTCAAGAAGGACTATGGACTTCGGCTTTGCTGCTCTCAAAGGATGGGATTATCCTAGTATTGAAAGAAAAAGAGAGAAAAAAGAGAGCGCACCAGCCTAGTGCATTATCCTTGGCGAGTTTATTAAATTAAAAACAAGATAAAAGCTACTCACAAAAGTCGCAGGTAAAATTGCATATCGAGCACACAGAGGCAATAGTTCCAGTGGTAGGCAGCTGTCCAGGTCCCAGGGGGGAGGCACACGGACCGCCGCTGGCTTACGCGTTTCAAAGGTTTGACCTTCTTCCTCAGAGCCCTTTAGGTGCACACTGTGCAGAGGACACACTACACTAACTGTAATTACTGCAGCTGACTGCCTGTGGTAAAAAAGTTATCACCGCTCCAGGAGGATTAGACAGGCAAAAGGTAAAAAATAGCTATGAGTAAGCACTAACGCTAGTGTGAAACGTCAGCTCTTTTCCTGTCTGCTGTTATTTGAATTTTGATGTGAATTTCTTGAATAAACGAAGCAAATCTACGAGTGAGGCTGTCCAGCATTTATTTCTGTTTCATTGCCTGCCTGTGGTACTAATAGGATCAGAAGAACACCAGCAATTTTCTTCGGGTAGCTGTAAATACTGTAAAAACACCTAAACTGAATACAGTGTGTGTATATATATATATATATATATATATATATATATATATATATAAAACACCTAGGATGCATATATATACACAATACACTGTAAGTGCAGCTGACTGACTCGCCTGCCTACTCTATCTAACTTAAATCAGATGGCCTTATATAGTGTGGGGCGTGTACTAAACCCCCTGACCCATAATTGGCCAAAGACACCCTGGCTTTGGCCAATCACGGCTCTCTGTGCAGATGGCGCTGTGATTGGCCAAGCATGCGGGTCATAGTGCATGCTTGGCCAATCATCAGCCAGCAATGCACTGTGATACCGCAGTGAATTATGGGCCATGATACGCCACTCGAATTTGGGGCAAACGGCCCATAACGTTTGAAATTCGACGAACAGTCGAACATGCGATGTTCGAGTCGAACATGGGTTCGACTCGAACTCGAAGCTCATCCCTACTCCTCACTACCTATCACAGTTTTGAAGGCCAAAAAATGCCAAGATGGCACAAACCCCCCCCAAATGACCCCATTTTGGAAAGTAGATACCCCAAGCTATTTGCTGAGAGGCATGTTGAGTCCATGGCATATTTTATATTTTGCCACAAAATGGGAAAATGACAAACTTTTTTTGCACAAAGTTGTTACTAAAGGATATATTGCTCACACATGCCATGGGCGTATGTGGAATTACACCCCAAAATAAATTCTGCTGCTTCTCCTGAGTATGGGGATACCACATGTGTGGGACTTTTTGGTAGCCTAGCCACGTACGGGGCCCGGAAAACCAATCACCGCCTTCAGGATTTCTAAGGGCATAGATTTTTGATTTTACTCCTCACTACCTACTGTATCACAGTTTTGAAGGCCATAAAATGCCAGGATGGGACAACCCCCCCCCCAAATGACCCAATTTTGGAAAGTAGACACCCCAAGCTATTTGCTGAGATGTATTTTGAGTCCATGGAATATTTTATATTTTGCCACAAGTTGCGGGAAAATGACAAACCTTTTTTTTTTTTTTTTTTGCACAAAGTTGTCACTAAATGATATATTGCTCAAAAATGCCATTTGCATATGTGGAATTACACCCCAAAATACATTCTGCTGCTTCTCCTGAGTATGGAGATTCCACATGTGGGGGACTTTTTGGGAGCCTTGCTGCGTACGGGGCCCCGAAAACCAAGCATCACCTTCAGGATTTCTAAGGGCGTAAATTCTTGATTTCACTCCTCTCACTCCTCTCATTTGTTTTTGAAAATGAAGAAAGAAATATTTTTTTTCTTTTTTCAATTTTCAAAACTTTGTGACAAAAAGCGAGATCTGCAAAATACTCACCATACCTCTCAGCAAATAGCTTGGGGTGTCTACTTTCCAAAATGGGGTCATTTGGGGGGGGGGGGGTTTGCCATCTGGGCATTCCATGGCCTCCGAAACTGTGATAGGCAGTGAGGAGTGAAATCAAAAATTTACATCCTTAGAAAGCCTGAAGGCGTTGCTTGGATTTCGGGGTCCCATACGCGGCTAGGCTCCCAAAAAGGTCTCACACATGTGTTATCCCCGTACTCAGGAGAAGCAGCAGAATGTATTTTGGGGTGTAATTTCACATATGCCCGTGGCATGTGTGAGCAATATATCATTTAGTGACAACTTTGTGCAAAAAAAAATTGTCTTTTTTCCGCAACTTGTGTCAAAATATAAAATATTCCATGGACTCAACATGCCTCTCAGAAAATAGCTTGGGGTGTCTACTTTCCAAACTGGGGTCATTTGGGGGGGTTTTGAACTGTCTTGGCATTTTATGCACAACATTTAGAAGCTTATGTCACACATCACCCACTTTTCCAACCACTTGAAGACAAAGCCCTTTCTGACACTTTTGTTTACATGAAAAAATATTTTATTTTTGCAAGAAAATTACTTTGAACCCCCAAACATTATATATTTTTTAAAGCAAAGTACCTACAGATTAAAATGGTGGGTGTTTCATTTTTTTTTTTCACACAGTATTTGCGTAGAGATATTTCAAACACATTTTTTTAATTTTAATGCACTAAAACACACCAGATTGCCCAAATGTTTGATGAAATAAAAAATATGATCTTAGGCCGAGTAAATGGATACCAAACACGACATTGCGCATAAAATTGCTCACAAACGTGCAGCGGCGACAAACTACATACATTTTTAAAAGCCTGTAAACGACTTTACAGGTTACCACTTTAGATTTACGGAGGAGGTCTACTACTAAAATTATTGCCCTCAATCTGACCTTTGCGGTGATACCTCACATGCATGGTGCAATTACTGTTTACAGTACGCCAGACCGACGTTTGCGTTCGCCTTTGCGCGAGAGCAGGGGAGGACAGGTGTGCTTTTTTTTTTTTAATTATTTATTTTGCTTTTTTATTTTATTTTTAAACTGTTCCTTTCATTTATATATTTTTTTTATAATTTTTATTGTTATCTCAGGGAATGTAAATATCCCCTATGATAGCACTAGGTAGTGACAGGTACTCTTTTGAAAAAATTGTGGTCTATTAGATCTCCTCTGCCCTCAAAGCATCTGACCACACCAAGATCGGTGTGATAAAATGCTTTCCCAGTTTCCCAATGGAGCTGTTTATATCCGGCAAAAGTCATGAAATGCTTGTAGCTTCCGGTTTCGTAGGCCATAGATATGATTGGAGCCATTCTGGTCTCTGATCAGCTCTATGGTCAGCTGGCGGAACCACCGGCTGCATTCTCAGGTTCCCTGTTGGGACAGGAGAGACAGAGAAAACCATGGAAGACAGTGGGGGGGGGGACATTCCCCCCCACTGCTTGTAAAAACAGTCCAGATGCTAATTAGCCACTAGGATTGCTTTTACATGAAAGCTGAGCATTGGCTGAAAAGAATGATACCAAGATGATACCTAAACCCGCAGGCATCATTCTGGTATAACCACTCAAAGTCCAGCAATATACCAGTACGTTGCTGGTCCTTGTTGGGCATATATTGTAATCTTTTTTTTCATGCAGCCTGTGGGCTGAACGAAAAAAAGAGATTGATCGGTGGGTATGCCGACCATTAGAATACCTCTCTTCATCCACCCACTTCTAATGAGGGGCATACATGCACCGTTTTGTTTTGAACTGTGGTGGTGAAATCACCTCCTACAGCGCTGGAGTCACGGCTTTATGTATCGTGGGAGCAAACGCTGTTGCTGTCAAGATAAATAAATCTGCGCTGCAGCTGAATGGCGTACCTGCTAAGCAAATGATGGTTAACAATAAAACAAAGTAACATTACAGTATAACATAAGACTTACCATACCTGCAAAGCAAATACAAAAAAAAACATACCGGTAGTAAAAAATAAAACATTTCTTAACGCGACCTGTGCCTAAAATATATATATATGCCGAAGCATGGGGGCATCTGCCCCAAAAGTTAGGAGAAAATCGCTCCTCCACCCCTGCTACCCCCATGCTTCGGCATATATGCTCTTTTTTTTTAACTGTGGTGGTGAAATCACCTCTGACAGCGCTGGAGTCACGGCTTTATGTATTGTGGGAGCAAACGCTGTTGCTGTCAAGATAAATAAATCCGCGCTACAGCTGAATGGCGTACCTGCAAACAAAAAAATGGTTAACAAGAAAACACAGTAAACAGTAAAGTATAAAAAAATTACATACCTGAAAAGCAAACATGATAAAACATAATAACAATAAAACATTGCAGAATAGAATACAGTAAAAAAGAGCAGAACGATAGGGAGAGAATAGAGGGAGAGAACAATAAAACAACAACTATTTTTTTTTTTTTTTATTTTATTTATTTATTTATTTTATTTTTTACTTTTTTTTACACTTTTATTTGTAACTGTTATGCCCCGTACACACGGTCGGATTTTCCGATGGAAAATGTCCGATCGGAGCGTGTTGTCGGAAATTCCGACCGTGTGTGGGCTCCATCGGACATTTTCCATCAGATTTTCCGACACACAAAGTTGGAGAGCAGGAGATAACATTTTCCGACAACAAAATCCGTTGTCGGAAATTCCGATCGTGTGTACACAAATCTGACCGACAAAGTGCCACGCATGCTCAGAATAAATAAAGAGATGAAAGCTATTGGCCACTGCCCCGTTTATAGTCCCGACGTACGTGTTTTACGTCACCACGTTCAGAACGATCGGATTTTCCGACAACTTTGTGTGACCGTGTGTATGCAAGACAAGTTTGAGCCAACATCCGTCGGAAAAAATCCTAGGATTTTGTTGTCGGAATGTCCGAACAAAGTCCGACCGTGTGTACGCCCTTACAGTGTGTAACTGTAATAGGGCGTACACACAGTCAGACTTTGTTCGGACATTCCGACAACAAAATCCTAGGATTTTTTCCGACAGATGTTGGCTCAAACTTGTTTTGTCTACACATGGTCGCACAAAGTTGTCGGAAAATCCGATCGTTCTAAACGCGGTGACGTAAAACACGTACGTCGGGACTATAAACGGGGCAGTGGCCAATAGCTTTCATCTCTTTATTTATTCTGAGCATGCGTGGCACTTTGTCGGTCAGATTTGTGTACACACGGTCGGAATTTCCGACAACGGATTTTGTTGTCTGAAAATGTTATCTCCTGCTCTCCAACTTTGTGTGTCGGAAAATCCGATGGAAAATGTCCGATGGAGCCCACACAGGCTCGGAATTTCCGACAACACGCTCCGATTGGACATTTTCCATCGGAAAATCCGACCGTGTGTACGGGGCATAACAGTTCGGGTCTCTCAAAATGCGATGCCATCTTGGGAGACCCTGTGAAAGTGTGCCTAGTCTGTGCAATGCTGTACCCTATGCTAAAGCTTCACTAGTGTATGGTAGCATTCAAAACATTCACCAATGCAAAGACCAGGATTGTCAGGATAGGAGGGACAATAATAGTGGGTGTCACGCCTATATCCGCGCTTTCTACAGACACGACATTTTCTTTGGGGGGTTCGTTGGGTAGGGGTACTCGGGAGGACATAAGGAAAATGCCTCTCATGCAGCCGGCTTACTGCATTTGGTTGGGGATGGTGAGGTGGAGCACCGTCTGAAAACAGAAGGGCTCTGACGATCTCTTCCTGGAATTTAAGGAAGGATCCAGTCCGTCCTGAAGCTCTGTATAGCACATGAGCATTCAGCAAAGCCAATTGAAATAAACAAACAGACAATTTTTTATACCAGCGTCTTGTCTTACGAGCAACTAGGTATGGCGCCAACAACTGGTCGTTGAGGTCCACCCCTCCCATATTTTGGTTATATTCGTGGACACAGAGGGGTTTCTCCACAACACCAGTCGCCGTAGTAATTTGGACCGTCGTGTCTGCATGAAGGGAGGTAAGAGCGAAAACATTCTTATTATCCCTCCACTTCATAGTTAGCAAGTTATTACACTTCAAGCAGGCTCTCTCCCCCAGCCTAAGACGGGAATCTACAAGCCACTGGGGAAAGCCCCGGCGATTAGATTGCACAGTGCCACATGCTCCAATCTGAATATCAAACAAGTGACTAAAAAGTGGCACGCTCGTGTAAGAATTGTCCACATACAAATGGTACCCCTTTCCAAATGAGGGTGACACCAAGTCCCACACAATCTTGCCAGCGCTTCCTGTGTAGTCAGAGCAGTTTGTCGGCTCTACGTGACTATCTCTTCCCTCATAAACCATAAAACTACATGTATAGCCTGTGGCCCTGTCACAGAGCTTATACATCTTGACCCCATATCTGGCACGCTTGCTGGGAAGATACTGTTTTTTGAATGACAAGCGGCCAGAAAACTTAATCAGGGATTCATCAACACAGACAACTTGATGGGAAGTAAACAAGTCTGCAAAACATTGGTTGAAGTGGTTTACGAGGGGCCGAATTTTGTAGAGCCAATCGTATCCAGGGTCTCCACGAGGGCGACAGAGTTCATTGTCATTGAAGTGCATGAACCGCAAGATCTGCTTGTATCGTGCCCTGGCCATGGAAGCAGAGAACACGGGCATATGGTAAATTGGGTCAGTGGACCAATATGACCGCAACATACTCATTTTAACTATGCCCATGTCAAGGGATAGGCCCAGAAAGGTCTTAAATTCGTAAACCGTAATTGGTTTCCAATCTCTGGCAAGGCAGGACTGGGGATTAGCGCAGATGAATTGAGCAGCATACAAATTACTTTGGTCCACAATAGATCTATAGAGATCTTTGGTGAAAAACAGCGAATAAGAATCAAGTGATGTAAAATCAACTGTTTCCACCTGAATGCCGGGTTGGCCAGTGAATGGGGGAAGTACGGGTGCTGCAGAAGTGGTGGGCTCCCAATTAGGATTGGCGAATTCTGCAGGAAGGACACTATGGGCACGACGGGCCTGTCTTTGTCTTCTTCTTGGTGGCAGTGGGACACTACTTGTGCTTGCCACCTCGCCAGCTTGAACTGCACTTATAGGACTCACCATGTCACCAAGTGTTACTGCAGTGCTGGATGTACGACCAGGGTGTACTAGGCCACTGGTGCTTTCCAGGTCACCAGAAGAAATATCGGGGCTAGTACTTCTCTGCTCCATATGAGAGCCATGCGGTTCTTGCACCTCAACAGCAGAAGAAGATCGGTCTCTGGCACGCCTGACCTTGGCAGGGGCCACCACTCTGTAGTCAGGGCTATCTGTCATGGAGCCGCTGCTGTCTACAGGATTGTATTCTAAGCCCAAATCTGACAGATGAGTGACTTCCTCTTCACTATCTGTCAAGCTCAGAAATGTGTAGGCCTCTTCACTACTGTACCTTCGATTTGCCATTTTGGGCTCTAAATTTACTGGTACAGTAGTGAGACTCACAAGTAAAAAAGCTCCTAGACTGTCAGCAAATGTAACAAACGCTATAAAAAAAACTGCTAGCAATCACAGGGATCAGGCCTGACTCTGTGAACGCTGCAGCTATGTGTGTTTAGTGTTTTGTAAGTGACAGTGATCGATCGATACAGCACTTGGGTGTGCTGGGCTGGGCTGGGCGGAGGGGCAAAACGCAGGTGCTAGCAGGTATCTGGGCTGGTTCCTGCTAACATTGCGTTTTTGGGAACCCTAAACTGCTGGGGACGCTAGTATAGATCTGATCAGATCAGTTATCGATCTGTTCAGATACTATACCACTAAGGGACGTGTATGCTGCGCGCGTGGGTGTTAGCGGTACTGGCACTAACCTGACGCTGCCTGGGGCGACGCAGACCTTATCTGACACTAAAAGCTAACTTATATCACCCGCCGGGCGATCTGGGGGTTAAACCTTTATTGGGTAATAAACGGCGGGTAGGGATGAGCCGAACACCCCCCCGGTTCGGTTCGCACCAGAACCTGCGAACGGACCGAAAATTCGCACAAACGTTAGAACCCCATTGACGTCTATGGGACTCGAATGTTCAAAATCAAAAGTGCTCATTTTAAAGGCTAATTTGCATGGTATTGTCCTAAAAAGGGTTTGGGGACCCGAGTCCTGCCCAAGGGGACATGCATCAATGCAAAAAAAACTTTTAAAAACGGCCGTTTTTTCGGGAGCAGTGATTTTAATGATGCTTAAAGTAAAAAAAAGAAAAAAAGTGAAATATTCCTTTAAATATCGTATCTGGGGTGTGTCTATTGTATGCCTGTAAAGTGGCGTGTGTTTCCCGTGTTTAGAACAGTCCCTGCACAAAATGTCATTTTTAAAGGAAAAAATCTCATTTAAAACTGCTTGCGGGGTCAAATGTCGGGTCCTGGCAATATGGATTAAAATCAGTGAGACAAATGGCATGGCCCTTTGGGTCTTGACCCTTTGGGTCTTGTATGGATATTAACGGGAACCCAGCACCCAAATTAAAATAAGGAAAGGTGTGGGGCCACCAGGCCCTATATACTCTGAACAGCAGTATACAGGCGGTGCAAACAAGACAGGGACTGTAGGTTTGTTGTTAAGTAGAATCTGTTTGTAATTTTGAACGGGTACATTTTTAACGTGTTTAGCTCCAGCCAAAAAATCTTTATTAAGCTTTTTGGAAAACATAGGGAAGGGTTATCACATTATGACATTTGTTTTGCTGTCTGTCCTCCTCTTCAGAAGATTTCACCTCACTTTTTGTCCCAGTGACAAATGTTTTTTGAAAATTTGGGTTTATTTGTGGAACAAGGATTGGAAAGCATCAGTGTAAAGGAGAAATGTTTTTCCCATATTAACTCTTACAGGAGAGAATTTCCCTTCCTAGGGGTAGATTTCATCTCACTTCCTGTTGTCTCCTTCCGTTTGCAAGTAGGAGTCGTTTGTAAGTTAGATGTTTGAAAGTAGGGGCCTGCAGAAATTTGGGCCTTAGGTGTTGTTGTGGCCACAACACTGTAAGCCCTCACAGGGCCCTGCTGTGAAATATTAGATCAAGAATTGTAATTACATGCCGCTGTTGAACAGGGGCAGAAAAATTGGGCCTTTGGTGGTGGTGGTGGTGCTGGTGCCACAACACTGTAATGCCCCGTACACACGGTCGGACTTTGTTCGGACATTCCGACAACAAAATCCTAGGATTTTTTCAGACGGATGTTGGCTCAAACTTGTCTTGCATACACACGGTCACACAAAGTTATCGGAAAATCCGATCGTTCTAAACGCGGTGACGTAAAACACGTACGTTGGGACTATAAATGGGGCAGTGGCCAATAGCTTTCATCTCTTTATTTATTCTGAGCATGCGTAGCACTTTGTCCATCGGATTTGTGTACACACGATCGGAATTTCCGTCAACGGATTTTGTTGTCGGAAAATTTTATATCCTGCTCTCAAACTTTGTGTGTCGGAAAATCCGATGGAAAATGTCCGATGGAGTCCACACACGGTCGGAATTTCCGACAACACGCTCCGATCAGACATTTTCCATCGGAAAATCCGACCGTGTGTACGGGGCATTAGTCCTCATTCGCTCTTGGTGGGCGCAGAAATGGGCCCTGCTGTGAAATATTAGATCAAGAATTGTAATTACATGCCCCTGTTGAACAAGGGCAGAAAAATTGGGCCTTTGGTGGTGGTGGTGGTGGTGCTGGTGCCACAACACTGTAAGTCCTCACTCGCTCTTGGTGGGCGCAGAAATGGGCCCTGCTGTGAAATATTAGATCAAGAATTATAATTACATGCCCCTGTTGAACAAGGGCAGAAAAATTGGGCCTTTGGTGGTGGTGGTGGTGGTGCTGGTGCCACAACACTGTAAGTCCTCACTCGCTCTTGGTGGGTGCAGAAATGGGCCCTGCTGTGAAATATTAGATCAAGAATTGTAATTACATGCCCCTGTTTGAACAAGGGCAGCAAAATTGGGCCTTTGGTGGTGGTGGTGCTGGTGCCACAACACTGTAAGTCCTCACTCGCTCTTGGTGGGTGCAGAAATGGGCCCTGCTGTGAAATATTAGATCAAGAATTGTAATTACATGCCCCTGTTGAACAGGGGCTGAAAAATTAGGCCTTAGGCACTGGTGCTGGTGCCACAACACTGCAACCCCTCACAGACACTCTAGTTGGAATGCAGAAACGAGTCCTGCTGCAAAGTATTGCATCAAAAATTGTAATTACACGCCCCTGTTAAACAGGGGCTGAAAAATTGGGCCTTAGGCACTGGTGCTGGTGCCACAACACTGCAACCCCTCACAGATACTCTAGTTGGAACGCATAAATGAGCCCTGCTGCAAAGTATTGCATCAAAAATTGTAATTACACGCTCCTGTTAAACAAGGGCTGAAAAATTAGGCCTTAGGCACTGGTGCTGGTGCCACAACACTGCAACCCCTCACAGACACTCTAGTTGTAACGCAGAAACGAGCCCTGCTGCAAAGTATTGCATCAAAAATTGTAATTCCACGCCCCTGTTAAACAGGGGCTGAAAAATTGGGCCTTAGGCACTGGTGGTGGCGCCCAAAAATGTTCTTACAAGCTATCAGCATGATGATTGAGGAGGAAGAGGATAATTACTCAGGGATAGTCACTCAGCATCAGCATAGGCAGTCTTTGAAGGGATCTGAGATTTCAAAAAAAAATATTCGGTTACAGCAGCATCAGGTGCTTGGTAGCTGGTGGTGATCCAAGACTGATTCATTTTTATGAAGGTCAGTCGATCGACCGAGTCGGTGGACAAACGCACCCTGTGATCGGTTACAAAGCCTCCAGCAGCACTGAATGTGCGTTCCGAAAGAACGTGGATGCAGGACAGCCCAGTAGCTTAATTGCATACTGTGCAAGCACTGGCCAGTGATCCATCCTCAAGACCCAGTAACCCAGAGGATTTTCGGTGGGAAAGGTGTCCAAGTCAGATCTTGCCCCTAGGTATTCCTGCACCATGTAAAACAGACGCTGGCGATGGTTGCTGGAACCGATCATACCTTGGGGCTGCAGACCAAAAAGTTGTCTGAACGCATCGGTCAGACGGCCACCTTCTCCACCGCTCCTTCTTTGACTGACCGAACCCTCAGCAACACGTTGTCCAGAAACAGGAGTTTGTAACCTCCCAATCTCTGGGAACGGGTTGCACAGACCTTTCTGCAAGGCCTCCCGAAGATGTTTCATCCTCTGCTCCCTCTGCGATGGCAAGATAAGGTCCGCAACCTTACCCTTGTAATGTGGATCAAGGAGGGTTGCCAGCCAGTATTGGTCCTTCTTGATACCACGAATACGAGGATCCTTACACAGGCTTTGCAGGATCAGGGAGGCCATGCAGCGTAGGTTTGCTGAGGCATTCGGTCCGGAGTCCTCTGGGTCACTAAGGACGACATGGTCCGCAGCCACCTCCTCCCAGCCACGTACAAGTCCATGTGTTTCTTGGGACTGATCCCTTAAAGACTGCTGCTGATGCTGAGTGCCAGGCTCCACCTCCATACTGACACAATCCTCCTCCTACTCCTCACCCTCGTCCTCTTCCTGTGTGATCGGTGGGCACGCAGGAACACTGTCTGGATAAAGGGGGCCTTGAGAGCTAAGGAAGTCCTCCTCTTCCTGCCTCTGTTCTGCCTCAAGTGCCCTGTTCATTATTCCACGCAACGTGTGCTCCAACATGTGGACAAGGGGGACAGTGTCACTGATGCATGCACTGTCACTGCTCACCATCCCCGTGGCCTCCTCAAATGGTGACAGGACAGTGCATGCATCCCTGATCATGGCCCACTGGCGTGGGGGAAAAAACCAAGCTCCCCTGACCCTGTCCTGGTGCCATAGTCGCACAGGTACTCATTGATGGCCCTCTGCTGCATGTGCAGCCGCTGCAGCATGGCCAACGTTGAGTTCCACCTGGTGGGCATGTCACAGATTAGGCGGTTCTTGGGCAGGATAAACTCCTTTTGGAGGTCTGCCAGCCAAGCACTGGCATTATATGACCGGCGGAAATGCACACAGACTTTCCTGGCCTGCCTCAGGACATCCTGTAAGCCCGGGTACCTGCCCAAGAACTGCTGCACCACCAAGTTAAGGACGTGAGCCAAACAGGGCACATGGGTCATTTGTCCCTGTCAGAGGGCAGAGAGGAGGTTGGTGCCATTGTCGCAAACCACCATTCCTGCCTTAAGTTGCCGTGGCGTCAACCACCTCTGAACCTGCCCCTGCAGAGCTGACAGAACCTCTGCCCCAGTGTGGCTCCTGTCCCCCAAGCACACCAGCTCAAGCACCGCATGGCATCTTTTGGCCTGCGTACTTGCGTAGCCCCTTGAACGGCTATGGAGCACCGCTGGCTCCGAGGACAAAGCACAGGAAGAGGCCATGGAGGAAGAAGAAGAGGAGGGGGTGGAGGAGAGAGGTGTGTCACAATCATTAGCATTTTGGAGGCATGGTGGCGGAACAACCTCCAACACTACTGCACCTTGTCCTGCATCCTTCCCAGCTGCCAGCAGAGTCACCCAATGATACTTAGGTAACGTCCCTGTCCATGCCTGCTGGACCATGAGTCAGCGGTAATATGCACCTTACCGCTGACCGCCCTGTCCAGCGAGGCATGGACATTGCCTTCCACATGCCGGTAGAGAGCCGGAATCGCCTTCCGTGAGAAAAAGTGGCGTTTGGGTACCTGCCACTGAGGAACCGCACATTCTACAAACTCACGGAAGGGGGCAGAGTCTACCAACTGAAAAGGCAGCAGTTGAAGTGCTAGCAATTTTGCCAAGCTAGCATTCAACCGCTGGGCATGTGGATGGCTGGGAGCAAACTTCTTTCGGCGGTGCAGCAGCTGGGGCAGGGAAATTTGCCTGGTACAATCTGACGTCGGTGTACCAAAAGCAGATTGCCCACAAGTACTTGGCTGTGACACACCTAATTCTACACCTTCATTCCTCTCAGTGCAGGTCTCAGAGAGGACTGAAGGTATAGTGGGGTTGGAGATCTCAGCTGATGAGGAGCAAGGAGAGGTCCTCTTTGTTCTTTGGTGTGGGTGTTTTAGATACGCTTGCCAACGAACTGCATGGCAGGTCAACATATGTCTGGTCAAGCATGTGGTACCCAAGCGGGAGATGTTTTGGCCACGCGAGATACGCTTGAGACATATGTTGCAAATAGCAGCGGTGCGATCTGATGCACTCGTCTCAAAAAAGGCCCACACCAAAGAACTTTTTGAATAACGTGCAGAGACTGCAGCGCCCTGCACATGTGGAGCTTTTGGGTGTGATGCAGTCAATGTGCTGCCCTTAGGCTGGCCCCTGGAGGGCATCCTGCCTCGTTGGTGATGTGCCGCCTCCTCCTCCTCTCTCCTATCAGGCACCCACGTTGAGTCAGTGACCTCATCATCCCCTCCCTCCTCATCACTGGAGCAAACCTGGCAGTATGCTGCAGCAGGGGGAGCATGACTGCCAGATTGCTGTCCTTCTTGGGCACCCCCTCTGTCCGTGCTTATATTACTGCCTTCATCGAGCTCAGTATCATCATCAGAGCCTTCCAAACGCTGGGCATCCTCCTGGAGCATGTACCCAACACTGTGGTCAAACAGTTCGAGGGACTCCTCAGGAGGACATGGTGGGGCTAGGGAAGGAGTCACTGATGACATTGAGCCGAGGGAAGAGGCCGCTGCTTTGCCAGACAAAGTACCCTGGTGAGAGAGGATGAGGAGGATGAGGACAGCTTGGTCATCCACTCGACCAAGTCTTCCGCATGTTGCGGCTCAACACGGCCAGCTGCCGAAAAAAAGGCCAAGCGTGTCCCACGGCCACGTGCTGATGAGGATGCACCGTCTCCACGACCAGCACTAGACACAGAGCCTGCTTGTCCTCTCTTATTGGCTTGTGGCTGTCTGCCTCTCCTTCTTGGCCTTCCAGACATACTAATGGCCTGTAGCTGCACTAAGCTGGGATATATTGATATATATATATATATATGTACTGATACTGCAGCTAGCAAAATCAACTGCCTGCCTGTAGTATGAGAACACCACCAACCTTCTACAGGTAGCTTTAGCTGAACACTGTGCAGAGCTCGCAAGAAACTAACTTGTAGCTTTTTTAGCTGCCTGCGGTAGTGATAGGATCAGGAAAACACCACCAACCTTCTACAGGTAGCTTTAGCTGAACACTGTGCAGAGCTCGCAAAAAAATAACTTGTAGGTTTAGCTGAACACTGTGAGGAGGACGCACCGCACTAACTTGTAGTTTTAGCTGAACACTGTGCAGAGGTCTCAGCCCACTAACTTGTAGTTTTAGCTGAACACTATGAGCAGGACGCACCACACTAACTTGTAGCTTTAGATGAACACTGTGCAGAGGTCTCACTACACTAATTTGTAGTTTTAGCTGAACACTGTGAGCAGGACGCACCGCACTAACTTGTAGTTTTAGCTGAACACTGTGAGCAGGACGCACCCCACTAACTTGTAGTTTTAGCTGAACACTGTGAGCAGGACGCACCGCACTAACTTGTAGTTTTAGCTGAACACAGTGAGCAGGACGCACCGCACAAACTTGTAGTTTTAGCTGAACACTGTGAGCAGGACGCACTGCACTAACTTGTAGCTTTAGATGAACACAGTGCAGAGGTCTCACTACACTAACTTGTAGTTTTAGCTGAACACTGTTAGCAGGACGCACAGCACTAACTTGTAGTTTTAGCTGAACACTGTGAGCAGGACGCACCGCACTAACTTGTAGTTTTAGCTGAACACTGCGCAGAGGTCTCACCCCACTAACTTGTAGTTTTAGCTGAACACTGTGAGCAGGACGCACCGCACTAACTTGTAGTTTTAGCTGAACGCTGTGAGCAGGACGCACTGCACTAACTTGTAGCTTTAGATGAACACTGTGCAGAGGTCTCACTACACTAACTTGTAGTTTTAGCTGAACACTGTGAACAGGACGCACCCCACTAACTTGTAGTTTTAGCTGAACACTGTGAGCAGGATGCACTGCGCTAACTTGTAGTTTTAGCTGAACACTGTGAGCAGGACGCACCGCACTAACTTGTAGTTTTAGCTGAACACTGTGAGCAGGACGCACTGCACTAACTTGTAGCTTTAGATGAACACAGTGCAGAGCTCTCACTACACTAACTTGTAGTTTTAGCTGAACACTGTGAGCAGGACGCACAGCACTAACTTGTAGTTTTAGCTGAACACTGTAAGCAGGACGCACCACACTAACTTGTAGTTTTAGCTGAACACTGTGCAGAGGTCTCACCCCACTAACTTGTAGTTTTAGCTGAACACTGTGAGCTGGACGCACGACACTAACTTGTAGTTTTAGCTGAACACTGTGAGCAGGACACACAGCACTAACTTGTAGCTTTAGATGAACACTGTGCAGAGGTCTCACTACACTAACTTGTAGTTTTAGCTGAACACTGTGAGCAGGACGCACCGCACTAACTTGTAGTTTTAGCTGAACACTGTGAGCAGGATGCACCGCACTAACTTGTAGCTTTAGCTGAACACTGTCAGCAGGACGCACCCCACTAACTTGTAGTTTTAGCTGAACACTGTGAGCAGGACGCACTGCACTAACTTGTAGCTTTAGATCAGGGGTCTCAAAGTACCGGCCCGCGGGCCATTTGCGGCCCGCGGACCGGTTAAAAATGGCCCGCAGGCAGGGCCAATCCAGGACTAGAGGTCGACCGATATTTGGCCATTAGGACGATATATAGCACTGGCTGCCGTTCCTCCTCCCTTCTCCACACTCAGCGCTTGATGCTTGTGTAAGACTGACATGTAACAGGAGGAGAGAGACAGAGGGATCTGTCAGATTTGAGTTTGATGTCGGGGGTGGGCGGGACCCGGCCAACATCAAACACCAGCCAATGGGATCTGGGCGGGCCGCTACATGTATGTGGCCCGCCCCTTTTCTTAAGCAGCCCAATCATTGGCTGGTGTTTGATAGCTGCTGGTCCCGCCCACCCCGGCCGGGTCCCGCCCACCCCAACATCAACCTCAATTCTGACAGATCCCTCTGTCTCTCTCCTCTGTGCTACGTGTCAGTTTCACACAAGCATCAAGCGCTGAGTGTGGACAGCTCCTTGTCAGTTTCACACACGGTTACACTCCGCTCAGTGTGAAACCTGCCAGTGCCACCTGCCAGTGCCAATCAGTGCCATCTGTCAGTGCCAGCTGCCAGTGCCACCGCCAATCAGTGCCACCTGCCAGTGCTAACCAGTCTGCCAGTGCCACCTGCCACCTCCAACCAGTACCACCTGCCAGTGCCAATCAGTGCCATCTGTCAGTGCCAGCTGCCAGTGCCACTGCCAATCAGTGCCACCTGCCAGTGCTAACCAGTCTGCCAGTGCCACCTGCCACCTCCAACCAGTACCACCTGCCAGTGCCACCTGCCACCGCCAATCAGTGCCACCACCAACCAGTGCCTGCCAGTGCCACCACCAACCAGTGCCCCTGCCAATCAATGCCACCTGCCAGTGCCAACCAGTGCCACCTTCCGCCACCTGCCAGTGCCATGCCAATAAGTGTCACCTGCCAGTGCCACACCAATCAGTGCCACCTGCCAGTGCCAATAGTGCCACCTGCCAGTTTCAAACCAGTGCCACCTGCCAGTTCCAAACCAGTGCCACTTGCCAATGCCTACCAGTGCCACCTTCCAGTGCCAACCAGTGCCAGTGCCAATAAGTGCCACCTGAGTGTGGACAGCTCCTTGTCAGTTTCACACACGGTTACACGCCGCTCAGTGTGAAACCTGCCAGTACCAATCAGTGCCATCTGTCAGTGCCACCTGCCAGTGCCAACCAGTCTGCCAGTGCCACCTGCCACCTCCAACCAGTACCACCTGCTAGTGCCACCTGCCACCGCCAATCAGTGCCACCGCCAACCAGTGCCTGCCAGTGCCACCACCAACCAGTGCCCCTGCCAATCAATGCCACCTGCCAGTGCCAACCACTGCCACCTTCCGCCACCTGCCAGTGCCACGCCAATCAGTGCCACCTGCCAGTGCCAACCAGTGCCTGCCAGTGCCACCTGCCACCACCTGCCAGTGCCACGCCAATCAGTGCCACCTGCCAGTGCCACGCCAATCAGTGCCACCTGCCAGTGCCAATAGTGCCACCTGCCAGTTTCAAACCAGTGCCACCTGCCAGTTCCAAACCAGTGCCACTTGCCAATGCCTGCCAGTGCCACCTTCCAGTGCCAACCAGTTCCAGTGCCAATAAGTGCCACCTGCCAGTGCCATTGCCAATCAGTGCCACCTGCCAGTGCCATCTGTCAGTGCCAATCAGTGCCACCTGTCAATCAGTGCCACCTGCCAATCAGTGCCATGTGCCACCTGCCAGTGCCACCTGCCAGTGACAGACAGTGCCACCTGCCAGTGCCACCTGCCTAAGCCAACCAGTGTCACCTGCCACAGCTAACCAGTGCCATCTGTACTGAGGACATCAAGTGTGTGGTAGAGTTACAGGAGCAAGCAGGGAGGAGTGGAGTGGGTGAGGTTTTTTTTTTTTTAAATCGGCCTAAAATATCGGCCATAAAAATCGGCATTATTTATCGGCCATCGGCCGCCCCGATTTCTAAATATCGGTATCGGCCAAAGAAAAACCCATATCGGTCGACCTCTATCCAGGATGTCTTTTTGAACTGCACCCAGGCACCGCAGAGGGGGAGGTACCAAAGAGCTTTACCTCTCCATCTCTTCTGTCCTCTCCGCTGCACGCTGCTGCAGCCCAGAGAGAGAACAGAGCAGAGGAAGGAGCGGAGGAAGGATCCGCTCATCGATCCGCTCATTGATCTGCCCACCTAGGCATTGATGATCGACCAGAGCCCCAAACTAGGGTCCTGCTGCCACCTCAGGGCGGGAGATTGTGTTCTCTGGGTACACTGTCACTAGGCCTGTATGTAAGCCAGGAGGAGAGGACTCGGGAGGCAGATGATCCTGACTGCCAGGAGAGGTGAGTGAGCCATCACACTGAGGCAAAGTCCTTAGTGGGGTGACTGGGGTAGAAATTTGTGCAGTGTGGGGGGGGTATTTTATGCAGTGTGGAGGGTGATTGTGCAATGTGGGGGGTAATTGTGTAGTGTGGGGGTAATTATGGAGTGTGTGGAGTATTTTATGGAGTGTGGGGGGTAGTTTACGGAGTGTGGGGCTATCTGTGCAGTGTGTGGCTATTTGTGCAGTGTGTGGCTATTTGTGCAGTTTGGGGGGGGTAATGCTGGGGGGTTAATAATGCGTTTACTGACACCAGTGCTGGGTATAATGCGTTTGCTGACACCAGTGCTGGGTATAGTATAGTATAGTATATTATTGCTGGTATAGTTTATTGCTTTTGAAGTTTTAAAAGTTTGCATGCGGCCCCCATGGGATATAAAAACTTGTCATGTGGCCCTCAGGCATTTTGAGTTTGAGACCCCTGCTTTAGATGAACACTGTGCAGAGGTCTCACTACACTAACTTGTAGTTTTAGCTGAACACTGTGAGCAGGACGTACCGCACTAACTTGTAGTTTTAGCTGAACACTGTGAGCAGGACGCACTGCACTAACTGTAGATAGTCTAGCTGCCTGACTGTGGTACTAATAGGATCAAAAGAACACCAGCAATTTTCTTCAGGTAGCTGTAAATACTGTAACAAGACAAGCCTGCCTGTCAGTAAGAAGATAACAGGAACGGATCTAGCTAAACTGAATACAGTGTATATATATATATGCAACACCTGGGATGCATATATATACACAATACACTGTAAGTGCAGCTAACTCACTTATTGTCCTGCCTAATCTAGCTAACTCAAATGAAATGACACTGTCTCTCTGTCTATCTATGTATCTCAACGCCGGAACACACACTACACAGGGCCGCCGTGCAGGCGGCCTTATATAGTGTGGGGCGTGTTCTAAACCCCCTGAGCCATAATTGGCCAAAGCCACCCTGGCTTTGGCCAATTACAGCCCTCTCTACTGACGGCGCTGTGATTGGCCAAGCATGCGGGTCATAGTGCATGCTTGGCCAATCATCAGCCAGCAATGCACTGCGATGCCGCAGTGAATTATGGGCCGTGACGCACCACACGAATTTGGCGCGAACGGCCCATATCGTTCGCAATTCGGCGAACAGACGATGTTCGAGTCGAACATGGGTTCGACTCGAACACGAAGCTCATCCCTAACGGCAGTATAAAAAACAAACTAACTAACCAGCGTCACCCGTAACAGTTATACGGTGATCACTGGTGAAAGGGTTAACTAGGGGGCAATCAGGGGGTTAAAACTTTTATTAGGTAGTATATGGAGGTACCTGACGCTATAAAAAGCTAAAGGTGAACCTAAATACTTACCTGGCTAGCTAGAGTCACCTGTGACACTAATACGGCAATCAGAAAAAGATCGCTTAGTGACACTGGCAACAGGGGGTGATCAAGGGGTTAAACCTTTATTGGGGGGGTTAGGGGGGTACCCTAGACCTAAAGGGGCCTACCACTAACTGTCCTACCACTTATAACAGTGGCACCAATGCAGTAATCAGTAAAAAAAAAAAAAAAACTGCTATTGGTGTCACTGTGACAGGGGGTGCAGGGGGGGGTGATCGGGGGTGATTGGGGGGTGATTAGCATGCCTGAGTGTTCTACTTTTAGTGTAGTGTTGGTGCAGACTTACTTGATGTCTTCTCTCCTCGGCGCCGGAACGAAAAGACCGACACGAGGAGAGATAACATCCCTTCCTCTGCCTCTGTTTACATTACAGGAGCAGAGGAAGCTTTTAATTCATCAGGAGCGATCGCAAGGGGGTGGCCTTGAATCGGTGGCCTCCCCCTCACCACAGATTGCTCCTGTAACAAATCCGCCCGCCGCAGGCCCCGGGGGGGTGGGGTCCGATCGGACCCGGGGGACGGCAGGGACGTACAAGTAAGCCCTTATGTCTGCCTGTGCCATTGTGCCGACGTACATTGGCGTGCCGCGGTCGGCAACTGGGTAATCCATGCGGTCTGTTGCTTAAAATATTTTTATTTAATAACTTTTTCATTAAAAAAATTATTTAATATTTTTAACTCGTCTATGTGGTCTCTTATTAAACTCTTCAGTGTCTTCCCGACTATAGAAGTTAAACTAACAGGTCTATAGTTACTTGGTAAATACTCTGATCCCTTTATAAATATGGGCACCATTTTGTCCCTATGCCATTCCAGTCATTAACGAGTCCCTAATTTTTAGAAACAATGGCATTGAAATGACAGAGCTCAATTCTTTTAGGATCCGTGGGTGGATGCCATCTGGTCCATGTGCTTTATCCACCTTTATTCTGTCTAAATATTTCTGGACCATATCACTTTTGAGCTATTGTGGATCATTTGGGGCTGTGTCAAAACCATTCCCATTATGGACACGAGCTTCCCCATGCTCCTTTGTATACACAGAGCTGAAGAAAGTATTTATTTACATTTGCCTTCTTTTTGTCCCCAGTCAACCACTCTAGATTATTTTGTAAAGGGCCTACATGCTCAGACCTAACCTTTTTACTATTAATATATTTGAAGAATTTTTGGGGGTTTGTCCTACTATCTTTTTCACTCTGTAGTTTTTGCGTCCTTGATTTCCTTTTTACATATTATGTTATATTCTTTGTAACATTTAAATGATGATAGCGTTCCTTCATTTTTACATTTTTTAAAAGCTCTTTTTTTTAATTATTTATAGCCATTTTAACTTTGGCCGTGAGCCACATAGGTTTTATTTTTAGCCTTTTAAACTTAGTGCCCATGGGAATATACTTTGCACTGAGTTTACATACAGTCATTTTGAAGAATTCCCATTTCTGTTCTGTGTCCATTGATGCCAATACTCCCTCCCAGTCTAAGTCCTGGAGAGCAGCCCTCGTCCTTGGAAAATGTGCTCTCTTAAAGTTAGGTGTTTTTCTTACCCATATGTGTTTGTTGCTTACAGCTAACATTACATTAAATCATGTCATGGTCACTGCTACCCAGATGTTGTTTTATATTTATATTGGTATTAAGGTTTGAGATTACCAGGTCCAGCAGAGCTTCATTCCTAGTCGGGGCTTCAATAAACTGCACAATTAAATTGTCTTGCAATAGGTTTATAAATTTTTGCCCTTTAACTGTCCCAGTAGTGCCATTACTCCAGTCAATTTCTGGGTAGTTGTAAATCCCCCATTAATATCACTGTCCCAGCCCTTGCAACCCTTTCCATCTGTGCAAGGAGCTGAGTCTCTACCTCCTCACTAACACTGGGAGGTCTATAACAATCTCCAATGACAACCTTTGTAGTACGCACACCCATGTACAGTTCCACCCATAATGCTTCAGACTCATCACACTCTCCATCAACTAGGTCCTCTTTCACACTCACTTTGATTCACTTCTCACATAGGGACAGACACCACCACCCCTCTGTTTTACCCTGTCTTTCTGAAAGAGAGCATAGCCAGGAATATTAATAGCCCAGTCATGAGAAGAATGAAGCCAAGATTCAGCAATGCCAATTAGATCATCAGTTCTCCTCGTGCCCCAGAGCTTCTAACTCACCTATTTTGCTTGGCAGACTTCTGACATTGGTGAACAAACCCTTTTAAGTCATTGTCACATTTTGCAAACCTATGTTGCATATTTTTTATTTTAGTACAAAAATAGTACCATTTCCAATGGTTGTTTGTAACATATGAACCTTCATATCATCTGCCATAGCTCTCCCCCATCTTTCCCCATTCCATCCACCAATAGGGGCTGACCCCTGTCTGACCTGTCTGCCCCATTATAATCTAATTCACCCTCCCCCCCACAATCCTAGTTTAAATATTCCTTCAGCCTTCCCATAAACCTCTCCCCCAGCACAGTAGACCCCCTTCCATTTAGGTGCAAACCATCTTTAGCATATACTTTACTTTACTTTATTATACCTCATCCATTATATTATATCTTCTCTTATCACTTCACGATCTGTGTTTCCTTGTACCCCTATTGGATATTGGTTTCCTTACACCTTTCTCAGCAGTGCCACCTGATTTGCTACATATAACAACTTTTTATTTACTTTACAGACCCATTGTAGCCAATTTTTGGCACAATTTCTACTATATCTCAATGACTTTTACCGTTCTGAGGACACTCGTCTTTTGCCCAGTGTTTCTGCAGATCCCAACACCTCAGCTCCCGGGAGATGCACATATGGCGACCCTCTCACACATTTTACATATTGTTTAAAGCTTATGCAGCATCCGCTCCTGATGAGTCTGAATTATAAAAAAAACGAGTCAAGCTCTACAAGATGCAGCCTCTATTATATACATGGCAATACCCTATTTCATGTCCATCTACTATGGTTGCCCTACTATATTTACCTATTTTACATGTGTTTTTTTACATGTTATAACATACTGTCTAATTATGGTCCCATTTTATTTGTATTTTTTTTTGCTATTTTGATGTGTTTTGCATGTCCAGGCTTTTAACCTTTATGTACCCTATTTGTGCCATGGGTCATCATTGCCCACGTGAATAAATGTGCCATTTATCCTTTATCTTCTACTTCTGTGTTATTACCTGCCTCATCTAAAGTCCCAAACCTTTTAGCTTCTATCCAGATTAGGGATGGAGGTGCATGTTCCCTTATGCACTCCATTTAAAGTCCCAGTATATTGGTTATATACATTCCCCCCTTTCTTTGTATTCTCGAATCAGGGATGGAGGCAGAGTTCTAACCTATCAGGTAGCCTACGGCTACTTTTTGCATATCCATATATGTTTTCATGGGTGTAGCGAGACTATACACAGGTCCCTACCCCCTGGACACATGGTATGTTCACACGACATTAGGGTCCATATACATGCAGGAGATACACTTTCTAGCTTTTTTATTTACCCTTCTGCACAACCCATTAATATTTTTTGTCCAATTTGCCTTTGTTCCCGACGATCTGCTGTGCTTGGGTTGCTCATTTGGATTATCTTCTAAAAGCCTTCTATACATCAAAGCTACGCTCTTATCGCACATGTGACGTCTTTGTTGGGCGCCGCTCAGATGTTGCGGTTTCTCCATCTTGGCTGATGTCTGTGGCGGGGGGCGTTTTGGCACCACATATGGCGGTGGATGCCTCCCGCTTCCTATCATACCAGCGTGACATTGGTGGGGATCTGTTGCTTCATTGGTGGGCTCATCCCCATTTATAAAATCGCAGGCGATCGGGTTGCACTGCTTAGACACACCGCGTAGATCTGCTTTCACTAGGTAACCTTCAGTTACGGTTGCGCACCCACTTCGTCTTCTCACTTCCTCCTCTCTATGTCAATTTTTTTAGGACTCCACGGATATTACCTTGCATGTTTTCCATGCACGTACGTCATACTTTATATAATTATACCTAATCCACTATATTATATTTTCTCTTATCACTTCACAATCTGGGTTTCCTTGTACCCCTATTGGATATTGGTTTCCTTACACCTTTCTCAGCAGTGCCACCCAATTTGCCACATATAACAACTTTTTATTTACTTTACAGACCCATTATAGCCAATTTTTGGCACAATTTCTACTATATCTCAATGACTTTTATCCTTCTGGGGACACTCGTCTTTTGCTCAGTGTTTCTGCAGATCCCAACACCTCAGCTCCCGGGAGATGGGTGAGGGTAGGGACTGATGTTTTGAGGGTAGGGACTGATGTGAGTGTGCGATGTACAGGGTTAGGGACAAGGGTCAGGGTTGTAGACACACACTCACTCAGGTTGAACTGGATGGACTGGTGTCTTTATTCAACCTTACTAACTATGTAACTATGTATGAGATGCACATATGGCGACCCTCTCACACCAGTACCGCTCAGGCGGAACCTCTAATGGGTTGTAAGTCTTTTGGGTCAGATCATTTATTCTTCTTCATATATAGGGATGGGCCGAACACCCCCCAGTTCAGTTCTTATCCAGAACATGCGAACAGGCAAAAAATTTGTTCGAACACGCGAACACCGTTAAAGTCTATGGGACTCGAACGTGAAAAATCATAAGTGCTAATTTTAGAGGCTAATATGCAAATTATTGTCATAAAAAGTGTTTGGGGACCTGGGTCCTGCCCCAGGGGACATGTATCAATGCAAACTTTTTTTTTAAAAACGGCCGTTTTTTCGGGAGCAGTGATTTTAATAATTTTAATAATGCTTAAAGTGAAACAATAAAAGTGAAATAGTGGAAAGAAAAAATGTGTGAGTGTGGCGCTGTCCAAAAAATCTTTTTGGTAAAGGCAGTGAGTGTGGAAAATAGTAGTTAAAATTATGTCCAAAGTGTCTTGTGCTATATTCCCTCAGCAGAAATAAGTTGGTATATACATCAACTTCTCAGGAGATAAATCTACTTATCCACTACTAAAAGTGGCTTATGCCTTAACCTTTAAAAACACAATAAATACAATAAGATACATCACACGTGATATGCAAAATTAGCCGAAGGTGTCTTGTGCTAAAAATTAAAGCAACATAATAAATCAATCAACTCTTCAAATATTATAAATGACAAAGTGACATGTGCCTTCTTGAAATAATCACTAGAAAAAATATAGTTGTTCATACGTGTCATGCAAATAATTAGAATAAACCATATATGGCCTTTAGAGTATTAATATAAATAATAAACAGTCCATATGAATAACTGTGATGTGTGCCCAGTGCACTAAGAGTGAAAAACGGCGTTCGCTGTGGAAATTCTTTAAAACAAGCAGCAGATAGTATTCCAGTGCTGGTGTCTCGCGTTGTGATTGTGCAGAGACTCACCAGCTGTTAATCCCCTGCAGGGGTAACGTGTAGTCACAGTATGTGCCACTGTGCAGCAGTACTTGGCAGGACCAGGATCAGGTAATTACATTAGGACATGAAGGAGAAAAGAAAGGGTTCCATAGTGTAAAACCGTTTAAAACACTGTTTATTTGGTCAGATGTAAAAGGTACTCACATTGTAGTAGAAAAAAATGAGCGGTTTACAATGAACATTAAGAAGTTCCTAAGCGTCGGTTTACAGGGAGATGTCTGCAAGGCGTTCGATCCAAGCCACGCCCTACGTACATTTCGTCACTCGGACTTCTTTTGCCATATTCTTTTGCCATATTCTTTTGCCATATTTCTTTTGCAATAAAAGTGAAATATTCCTTTAAATTTCATACCTGGGGGTGTCTATAGTATGCCTGTAAAGTAGCGCATGTTTCCCGTGTTTATAACAGTCCGAGAGCAAAACGACATTTCTAAAGGAAAAAAAAGTCATTCAAAAGTCATTCAAAACCCCACGCCATTTTTTTTTTAAATTTTGGCGCGGAGTTCCCCTTAAAATCCATACCAGACCTGAATGGTCTGGTATGAATTTTTGGGGGGAACCACACGCCATTTTTATTTTTTAATTCTGGCCCGGAGTTCCCCTTAATATCCATACCAGACCTGAAGGGCCTGGTAATGGAATTTTGGGGGACCCCAAGCATTTTTTTTTTCAGTTTTCAATGACTTTCAATGACTTTAATGTGTATTTTCGGGACCGACAATTCACTAGCGCTAGCACTTTTAAATGACTTTTTTTCCTTTAGAAATGTCATTTTGTTCTTGGACTGTTATAAACACGGGAAACATGCGCTACTTTACAAGCATACTATAGACACCCCCCAGGTATGAAATTTAAAGGAATATTTCACTATTATTGTTTCACTTTAAGCATTATTAAAATCACTGCTCCCGAAAAAACGTCCGTTTTTAAAACTTTTTTTGCAGGAGAAGGGGCGGGACCCAGGTCCCCAAATACTATTTATGACAATAACTTGCATATTAGCCTCTAAAATTAGCACTTTTGATTTCTCTCATAGACTTTTAAAGGGTGTTCCGCGGCTTTCGAATTTGCCGCGAACACCCCAAATTGTTCGCTATTCGGCGAACGAGCGAACAGACAATGTTCGAGTCAAACTCATGTTCGACTCGAACAGACAGCCCATCCCTATTCATATATATATATTTTTCAACAAAATGTATTTCTATCTAGAACATTATAGACACTTTCCTTATTCCTATTTTACATATTTTTTATAGATTATGCAGCATCCGCTCCTGATGAGTCGGAATTACCGATGAAACGCGCCAAACTCTAAAGGATGCAGCCTCTATTATATATTTGGCAATACCCTATTTCATGTTCATCCACTATGGTTACCCTACTATATCTACCTATTTTACATGCGGTTTTTACATACTGTCTAATTACGGTCCCATTTTATGTGTATTTGTTTTTTGCTATTTTGATGTGTTTTGCATGTCCAGGGTTTTATCCTTTATGTACCCTATTTGTGCCATGGGTCATCATTGCCCATGTGAATAAACGTGTCATTTATGCTTTATCTTCTACTTCTGTGTTATTACCTGCCTCATCTAAAGTCCCAAACCTTGTAGCTTCAAACCATTCTTAGCATATAGGTTGCACCCCAATGAAAAGTCATCCCAGTGCTCTAAAAACCCAAATCCCTCCTCCTTACACCAGGTCATTAGCCATGCATTCAAGTCTCTAATCACCCCCTGCATCCCTCAAGAGCTGGTTCTGTCCAGCTCAGTAGATTGCTTTAGAAAGGATTGGATTATTTCCTAAATGTACATAATATAACTGGTTACTAACATTCCTAGGTAAAGTTGATCCGGGGAATACCTTCTAGGGCAGGGGTCTCAAACTGGCAGCCCTCCAGCTGTTGCAAAACTACAAGTCCCATCATGCCTCTGCCTGTGGGAGTCATGCTTGTAACTGTCAGCCTTACAATGCCTCATGGGGCTTGTAGTTTCGCAACAGCTGGAGGGCCACCAGTTTGAGACCCCTGCCCTAGGGGGATCAGGAAGGATTTTTTTTCCCTGCTGGAGCAAATTGATTCATGCTTTGCTGGGTTTTTTTTGCCTTCATCTGGATCAACTGTGGGTATGGATTTGTGTATATACTGTAGGATTGTAATTCTTTTTTTTCCCTTTTATTGGTTGAATTAGATGGACTTGTGCCTTTTTTCAACCTGACTAACTATGTAACCAGTGGCGGATCATCCATAAGGGGCGCAGGGCCGCTGCTCCCCTAATCCATGCATCCGGCCCCTAATCTACCTGCAGTGTTCTGGACTCATGGATTCCAATGGGGTTTCAGTCCACCCAGTTGTGTGACAATAGTAAAACGGCGGCTTTGCTGCCCCCCCCCCCAAAAATGGAGCACCAGCCGCCACTTTATGTAACTATATGTAACTATTGTTAACAGTACCACAGTACCATATGATTTGATGCTGCACATTTTTCAAAAGTAGTACATGCACTTCATTTTTGTGCATTTCAATCTATTCCAATGAATGAGCTACAAAGTAGCACAGCAAGGAAATGCACAAATATCGCACAGGACCACATTCCTGTGCAATTCTGGTTTGAACTGGCCCTAAGAGGTGGCCTACTTGCACACCTGTAGAAATGATTGGGTGATAGTACAGCCACTTGGAACATTTCTACCGTCAAATTAGGAAGTAGCATCAGTAAAAGAAAATAAGCCGTGGCCGTTATTGTAGCTGCTGTTTCCTTTTTTGTCTTTTCATTGTCCTGCGTTAACATAGCTACCACAGTCACATTAACAAGATTAAACATGTTAAACAACCAACGGTTACCGATCATATCTTCCACATCCCTCATAGCAACTTGCAGCTCCCTCCTGGAGATCAGAGTGATTTCCAGGGGGTGCTGAAACTGCAAATAGAGGATTTCAATAAATGCCCACGTGGCACAGGGAACTTCCAAGGAGGATGTTAAAATGTGTCTAAAACAAAAACCAAAAATGTAATATTTGCTCCCCTTTGGTCTCTAAATATATGTAATATTAATGTTTTATTATATCTGTTTGATAAATTAGAAAAAAATCCTGTTGATTTAGCTTTTGTCACCTGATAACTTCCTTGTTTCTCTGTCTGTGCTGACTGTTATCAGTTACATATGTCTCAAGTATCTCTGAGCAGGGCCAGACTGACCCACCGGGATACCGGTAAATTTCCCTGCAGGCTGTCTGCTCTGGGGCCGCTTTGATCCCTGGCTGCAGTGCTCCCCTCCCACCTCCTCCTCTTGTTTGTCACACACAGCGAGAGTGCTGTATGTCACGGAGGTGGGTCTGTGTGTGTTGTCGGCAGGGCTGCAACAAGGTCTCACCCCCCTCGTGTGATAGTAGATGGAACACTGATTGAATCACACGAGCCGATCTAGGGGGGCGGGACCTTGTTACAGCGCCGCCGACAACATACATAGACCCGGCTCCTTGACACACAACAGAAGATGCCCACTGTGTGTGTGATCCAGGGCAGGCAATGATGAGTCTGCATTCATGGACAGTGAGGCTGCATTTGATGGACACAGTGAAGCTGCATTCATGGACAGTGAGGCTGCATTTGATGGACACAGTGAAGCTGCATTGATGGGCAGTGAGGCTGCGATGATGGGCACAGTGGGACTGCGAGGATGGGCACAGTGAGGCTGCATTGATGGTGTTAGGCACAGTGAGGCTGTGATGATGGTGATGGGCACAGTGAGGCTGCATAGATGGGCACAGTTAGGCCGCATTGATGGACACAGTGAGGCTGTGATGATGGGCACAGTGAGGCTGCATAGATGGGCAGTGAGGCTGCATTGATGGGCACAGTGAGGCTGCATTGATGGGCACAGTGAGGCTGCATTGATGGGCACCGTAAAGCTGCATTTGATGGGCACAGTGAGGCTGCATTCATGGGCACAGTGGGGCTGCATTCATGGGCACCGTAAAGCTGCATTTGATGGGCACAGTGAGGCTGCATTTATGGGCACAGTGAGGCTGCATTGATGGGCACAGTGAGGCTGCATTGATGGGCACAGTAAGGCTGCATTTGATGGGCAGTGGTAAGCTGCATTTGATGGGCACTGGTGAGGCTGCAGTGATCTCTTGTATCATGTCCGCAGTCTCTGACCATCTCTTGTATCATGTCTGCAGTCTCTGACCATCTCTTGTATTATGTCTGCAGTCTCTGACCATCTTTAGTATGATGTCCTCAGTCTCTACCCATCTCCTGTACCATGCCCGCAGCCTCTGACACCTCCTGTATCATGTCTGCAGGCTCTAACCATCTATTGTATCATGTCTGCAACCTCTGATCAGCTCTTGTCTTATATCATGTCTTCAGTCTCTGAGGGAGTCTGGAGAGGAGTCAAGAATGGGAAAAGTCAGACGTGTGTGGACTGTGGAGAGGAGACTGGAGGATAAAACCAGAACCACCAAGCTGGAACCGACTGACTGAGCCATGTGCGGTGCACCATGGACCTGAGAGGAGGACAGTGTAAGAGCCGCCAGGTCAGTCTGGGCGGGGAGTCACTGATGTAAGGGGGAGTGAATACAATAATGTAAGGGGGCACTGATATAAAGGTTTCCCCCTTATGGCAGTAACCCCCCCATTACCTTAGTGTATTCTTTCTGTGGAAGGTGGTCTCTGGTCACCAGAGTCACTGTCTCCCCCCAATGTTCCCAAAGTTCCTGGGGTCCCCCTTGATGATTGACAACTTTTACTACTTTTAACTGGAATTTGCTTATATATATAGATCTATATATATAGATCTATATATAGATATATATATATATATATATATATATATATATATATATATATATATATATATATATATATCAAATAACTGAAGGACACAGTAATATTTCAGTAGTGAAATGAGGTTTATTGGATTAACAGAAAATGCGCAATATGCATTAAAAAGAAATTAGACAGGTGCATAAATTTGGGCACCCTTATCATTTTGTTGATTTGAATACCTGTAACTACTTAGCACTAATTGGAACACACAATTGGTTTGGTGAGCTCATTAAGCCTTGAACTTCATAGACAGGTGCATCCAATCATGAGAAAAGGTATTTAAGGTGGCCAATTTTAAGTTGTTGTTCTCTTTGACTCTCCTCTGAAGAGTGGCAACATGGGGGCCTCAAAACAACTCTCAAATGACCCGAAAACAAAGATTGTTCTACATTATGGTTCAGGGGAAGGCTACAAAAAGTTATTGCAGAGATATAAGCTGCCAGTGTCCAATGTGAGGAACATAGTGAGGAAATGGAAGACCACAGGCACAGTTCTTGTTAAGGCCAGAAGTGGCAGGCCACATAAAATATTGGAGAGGCAAAGGCGAAGGATGGTGAGAATGGTCAAAAACAGCCCACGGACCACCTCCAAAGACCTACAACATCAACTTGCTGGGAGATGGTGTCACTGTGCATCCTTCAACAATTCAGTGCACTTTGCACAGGGACAAGCTGTATGGGAGAGTGATGCAAAAGAAGCCTTTTCTGCACACACGCCACAAACGGAGTCCCTTGAGGTATGCAAACGCACATTTGGACAAGCCAGCTTCATTTTGGAATAAGGTGCTGTGGACTGCTGAAACAAAGATTGAGTTATTTGGTCTTAACAAGGGGCGTTATGCATGGCAACAAAAGCACACAGCATTCCAAGAAAAACACTTGCTACCCACAGTAAAATTTAGTGGAAGTTCCATCATGCTGTGGGGCTGTGTGGCAAGTGCCCATACTGGGAATCTGGTTAAAGTTGAGGGTCGCATGGATTCCACTCAATATCAGCAGATTCTTGAAAAAAATGTTGAGGAATCCGTCACAAAGTTGACGTTACGCTGGGCTGGATATTTAAACAAGACAACGACCCAAAACACTGCTCAAAATCTACTCGGCATTTATGCAGAGGAACAAGTACAATGTTCTGGAATGGCCATCCCAGTCCCCAGACCTGAATATCATTGAACATCTGTGGAGTGATTTGAAGCCATGCTCGGCAACCATCAAACCTAACTGAACTGGAAATGTTTTGTAAGGAGGAATGGTCCAAAATACATTCATCCAGAATCCAGACACTCATTACAGGCTATAGGAAGCGTCTAGAGGCTGTTATTTCTGCTAAAGGAGTCTCTACTAAATATTTTGTTTCACAAATTTTTATTGGTTGAACATAGAAACATAATACAACATAGTATTGGTATAATCACATAATCATCTTAGTCACATTTGGGTTGTAATACAATTTACAATAGATAATGGTATCAAAATGGTTATAGACAATACTAAAAGTTAGATTTTAAGCGTGTACTTATCATATATCTAAACTTTCTTATGTAGTAAATATTGAAAAAAAAATATAGGAGGGGGAGGGGAAGGTGAGTAAAGACGATTAATCTATTGTAGTAGTTTAGTAGTCTTTTCGGCATTCCTGTATGATTTATTTTTTGTGGAAGGATTCTATTATTAATTATTAATTGTTTTGTAAGCCTGTGAGTTTTTGAATTCAGTAAAATTGTACCATGTTAATGCAAATTTAGATATCTTCTCCTGTTATATAGTTATAAGTTCTTCTATCTTTTCTATATCGTTTATTCTCCGGAACCATTCCCCATTTTGATGGAGTAGTGTTTGAACCCCAGTGACATGGCATACAGTGTCTTGCTGCATTTATCATGAACATAGATAGAGAATTTAGATATTGTTTTTGGGGATTTTTTGCGGATTGAATTGTAGTGTAGGAGGTTGTGACAGACCTAGCCGGGACAGAGGCTGTTGGAGAGGACTGAATGCAAGCCTCTTGCCTTTTGATTATGGGCCCTGGATTTTCAATGGAACAATACTCTTTGTGAGGTGAATTAGAAATCCAGTCTGAACTGTACTAATAGGACTCAGTCGTGTATACATGTATATGTTGTATGTTGTTTGATTCTGTTGGGGACTCCTTGCTGTGGTCATCTGGGATTTGTGTCAATGAAGAGGGAGGGGGGATTCCTCCAGCAGCCCCCTGCTGATAAAACTGATTCATACTGTTGGGACACATCCTGTGAGGAGATGCTGGTGTCATCAACTCCAACTACCTGTGTTTATGTTAATTGAATGAGCTGATCACATTGTCCTCTATACAGTGTAGGAGACGGGACAACTCCTATTGGAGCTGCTGCTATTGTGAGAAAATGTCCTGTGATAATTAACTCAGTCTGGGCAAAAGGTCATGTTTCAATCACCTAGGCTGTATAAAGGATAAGTTAATTAGCTCATGTTAATTAGGTTAATTAGGTTACAGTTGTATTGTTAGAGGAGGTTCCAACGGCATATAAAGTCTTGTAATTTTGATTCTAAATAAAGTGAGTTCATGTTAGCAACAAGCAAGTGTCTCCTTGTTTTGTGCTCAGAGAGGTTGGAATATCTGATATCTGTATACAGACTGGGAGGAAGTGGTATATGACGGAAGCACTCAAGCGGAGTGTGGGACGTTCCGTGACAGAGGTATTGTGCTGGATTAAAACTTAGGTTCTCTGAAGTAAGTGAAATAATGTTTCCATGAACCGTTTCCCAGAAGTTCTGGATTAAAGGGCATGACCACCAAATGTGAATCATCAGGCCCTCCTCCTGTTTGCATCTCCAACATCTGTCAGAAATCTGGGGGGTGAATTTGTGCAATAGGGTGGGTGTTCTGTACCACCTGGTAATGATTTTGAAGCCACATTCCTGGGTGGCTACATCAGGGGCGGATCCAGAGTCTAGTCTTGGGAGGGGCACTGCCAGAAAATACGTTTTTTGGGGGGAATTTATCAGGAAAATGGCTGGTGTTAGCACTTCAATCATCACAGCACCATGGTTGTTATGGTGTCAGGATGATTGAAGTGCATTTTTTCTATTATTACATTGTTATATAAAATGAAATAGTTCAACTCACCATAATGCAGAATCAGCGGGAGCCCCGAGCGTGTCACTTGCCACGTTGCCTGCCACCAGATGCGGATTGTCACCTTGCCACGTCACCTGCCACACATTGCGGATTGTCACTTGCCACATCCCCTGTCACACATTGCAGATTGTCACTTTCCACGTCACCTGCCCCCAGATGCAGATTGTAACTTGCCTGCTACAATTGTCACTTGCCACGTCACCTGCCACCAGATGCGGTTTGTCACTTGCCACGTCACCTGCCACCAGATGCGGATTGTCACTAGCCACATCACCTGCCCCCAGATGCAGATTGTCACATCACCTGCCACCAGATGCGGATTGTCACTTGCCACGTCACCTTGCCACCAGATGCGGATTGTCACGTCGCCTGCCACACATTGCGGATTGTCACTTGCCATGACGCCTGCCACCAGATGCAGAGTGTCACTTGCCATGTCACCTGCCACCAGATTGCTGATTGTCACTTGCCACATCACCTGCCACCAGATGTGGATTGTCACGTCACATGCCACACATTGCGGATTGTCACTTGCCATGACGCCTGCCACCAGATGCAGATTGTCACTTGCCACGTCGTCTGCCACCAGATGCAGATTGTCACTTGCCACATCAACTGCCACACGTTGCGGATTGTCACTTGCCACATCATCTGCCACACGTTGCAAATTGTCACTTGCTTGCTACAGCTACAATTGTCACTTTCTGTTTCCCAGAGGATGAGGCAGCAGATTACCAGTCAGGCAGCAGAGAGATGATGTAATCTCTCTTCTGCCCGTGGCTACCTGCACAGTGAGGGCAGAACTGCAGGGATGCAGGGCGGGCGGTGAGAGATGATGTCATCTCTCTGCTCCCCCGCCCGCCGGCTCCCTGATTGGCCAGCAGCCCGGCCGCTCTCTAAATGTCACCCGCCCACTCTCTGACTGTCACCAGCCCGGCCATCCACTCTCACCCGCCCACTGTCAGTCTCAGACTGTCACCAGCCCCCCCGGCCGTCCGCTCTCTCACCCACCCACCCCACTGTCAGTCTCAGACTGTCACCAGCCCGGCCGTCCGCTCTCACCCGCCCACTGTCAGTCTCAGACTGTCACCAGCCCCCCCGGCCGTCCGCTCTTTCACCCGCCCACTTTCAGTCTCAGATTATCACCAGCCCGGCCGTCCGCTCTCTCACCCGCCCACTGTCAGTCTCAGACTGTCACCCGTCAGCTCTCTCTCTCCCGCGGAGCCAGCCGCCTGCCCTCTCACCAGCATTTTCGCAGGGGGCAATTGCCCTGTTGCCCCCCTGCACCCTGGATCCGCCCCTATGCTACATTAAGAGATCCTTTATGTGCGTACATGTACACTCCGTTTTGCCCCCAAAAGCGAGTTGTAGAGGGTATATATGATGTGTCTTTGTGGGGGGTTTTTTGTACATAGTTCCTATAGCGTTGTGAGGTTTCTTGTCCATGATTGGTCAGAAAGTGTCAGAAAGTGTCTGATTTGTATATAGTTCCATTGTGGGAGCTGGATTGGAATAATGTCTTTATTTAGTTCATCTCTAGACAGGAGTTTCCTATTCTTAAAGAAATGTCTGACCAGGATTTCTTTATGTAGCCAGGAATTTGACAGGAAGTTTTTTTCCAGACCTGGGGGGAAGTCTGGGTTGTTTGTAAGTGGTATAAGGGGGCTGAGCCAAGGAGATGGTTTCATTTTTTTAAAGGTGCTGCAAAAGATTTCTAGTGTAGGGCCTATTAGGGGATGGGCTTTGATATTTTTTAAGTGATTTTTAGGATGTATCCATGGTAGAGATTTAATCTGTTGGGAGAATTGCTTTTGCTCTAAGGACACCCTGTCCTTCACTGTATGATTGATGTTCCAGTCTACAATTTGTGCTAGGAGGGCTGCCTGATGATATTTCTTTAGATCAGGTAATGCAACCCCCCTTTATTTTTGGGTAGATTAAGTCTAGTGAATTTGACTCTGGGAGATTTACTCCTCCATATGAAGGTGGAGCATGCTTTGCGGAAGGACTCAAAGAATGATGTTGGTAGTCTAATGGGAATTGTTTGCATGACATAAAGAAATCGGAGTAAGATTGTCGTTTTTATTAGAGAAGCTCTTCCAAACCGAGGTACATTCAAGGAATTCCATCTTTTTAAATTGTCATGTGTTTATTTTAGGATAGGTGTGAAGTTAAGTTTGAAGAGATCATTTAGATTTGTAGGTATTTCAATTCCAAGATATGTAATACTATGATTGGCCCATGAGAAGGGGAAGTTTTTTTTGCAAACTTCTACTGAGGTTGGGGGTAGTGAAATGTTGAGGGCATTAGATTTTGAGTAATTGATTTTTAGATTTGATAATAATTGAAAGTGCTCTAGATCTTGTACAAGATTGGGTATAGAGAGTTCTGAGAGGAAGAGAAGCATGTCGTCCGCAAAAGCTGCGACTTTATACGTACGATTCTGGATTTCTATTCCCCTTATATCTGGATTGGATCTTATTTTATTTAGTAATGGTTCTAGTGTGAGGACGAACAAAAGTGGAGATAAGGGGCATCCCTGTCTAGTACCGTTGCGTAAGTTGAAGGCATTCGACAGGTGGCCGTTGACACGCACTCGTGCTGTTGGGTTTGAATATAGTGCTCTAATGTATGATCTCATTAGAGGAAGAATGCCTATATGTTTTAATACTGTGTCAATAAAGTCCCAGGCCACTCTGTCGAACGCCTTCTCAGTATCTAGGGAGAGAAAGAATCCTTGTTTCTTATTGGATGTTAACCAGTGATTTATGTTTAATGCTTTGATTGTATTGTCGCGTCTTTCTCTACCTGGAATAAAGCCAACTTGATCCAAAGAGATAAGGGAGGTTAGTAAGGGTAGAAGACTATTAGCTAATATTTTGGCATATATCTTTACGTCAACATTAATTAGTGAAATTGGTCTGTAGTTAGTAACCTGATTTATATATTTGCCTTCTTTGGGAATCACATTTATGTGTGCTTCTAATAGTTGTTTTGGGGGTTGTTGTTCAGTGTGTAGTGATAGGAATGTTTTCAAAAATCTGGGTTTCAGTATATTGGTAAATGTTTTATAGTATTGTAAGGGTAGTCCATCTGGGCCTGGGGCTTTGCCTATTTTCATATCCTTTATTGCTTTGTCAAATTCTGGGCCTGATATAGGGGCTTCAAGTTCTTGGGCTTATTTTCTGCTATTTGAGGGGGGCTATGTTTCTCTAGGAAATCTTGGATGAGTTTTAATCTATTGTCTGTGTTGTGTGGGCAGTTGGGATTGGAAGGAATGTTGTATAGGGATTGGTAATGGAGCTCAAACTGTTTAGCAATCTCCTCGTTCCAAGAATGTGGTGTACCTTGTTTATCTCTTATTTGATGTATTGTTGAAGCAATTTTCTTATTTTGAACTGCTTTTGCAAGTAATTTCCCACTCTTGTTTCCCTGTTCATAATATATCTTATCTTATGTCTTAAGATATATTATCTTTTCGTTTTCATGTTGATTTCTTCTGATAGTAGCGTTCTTGCTTTTGTTAATTCTTCGAATGTTGAGAGTGCAACAGTTCTTTTGTGTGTTATTTCTAGTCTGTGGATTTGGTCTATTAATAATCTTATTTTGGATTGTTGTTCTTTCTTTAGACTGGCCAGTTTCCTGATAAATTCTCCCCTAATTACGCATTTGTGCGCCTCCCATTGTGTGATTGAGGATGTCTCATCAATTTCATTTTGTGAGAAGTATTCTTTTAGTGTGTCATTAAAATGTATTACATATATGGGGTCTTTTAATATGGTGATGTTGAGTCTCCAAGTTTTAGTTATAATCTCTGGGAAAGTCAGTGTCATGGTGATTGGGTGATGATCGGATAAAGTCATGGTTTTGATTGTGGAGTTTGTCAGTAAGTCGAGATCAGGTTGTGAAAGAAAAAAGTAGTCGATTCTCGAGTATTTTTGATGGACAGAAGAGAAATAAGTGAAGTCTTTAGTTTGAGGGTTTAGAGTTCTCCAGGCGTTGTGCATCATTAGTTCCTGTAATTGAATTTTGATTTGTTTCAGTGCTCTATAAGGGAGGCTCGATGTGCCACTCGAGGTGTCTGAGGGGATTTAGAGGAATATTGAAATCTCCTCCAAGGATAAGTATGCCTGAGGCGAAGGTCATTAACAGATCTTTTATCTTGTGAAAGAAAGCTACCTGTTTTGAATTAGGGGCGTAAATGTTTGCTATTGTTATGGTATGAGGAACCATTTTTCCTTTCAGAAATATGTATCTCCGCCCCAGATCTAGCATTGTATCATGACACTCCTTTAGTTTTTTGTATTGACACTCCTTTAGTTTTCCCTTCTGGATTGGTGGCGTGAAATGCTGTTGGGAATCTTTTGTCTTGTATTTTTGGAATTTTGTGACATTTAAAGTGAGTTTCCTGCATGCAAATGATATTTGCTTTCTGGAATTTGGAATTCATTAGGAAATTTGGTTCTTTTTTCTGGTATGTTGAGTCCTTTAGCATTTACTGAAAGTAATTTTATTGGTGATAAAATGGTTTGTTGTTTTTGGGTAGGCATCTTGGAGCTAATTTTTAAGTCTTTGGAATTAATGACCTTCAGGATGTTGATGTTGTATTAAGGCTCTGTGTTTTGAAGAGTTAGAGTATTTTATCTGTTCGTCTTTGTGTTGGTTTGAGAAGTATACGCCGGGTTGCGGGGGGAATAAAGAAAAAGAAAAGAAAAAAGAAAAATCCCACTGGGGGTGGGGGGAATAGTTGTTCCAGAGGTAGGTTAGACCAGCTAGTCTACCCTGTAAAAAAAAGGCCCAGCAGGATTAAAGGGTAAAAAAAAATTTTCTACCCTTTGTGTGGGTCTAAGTATGGCAAAATTGATTCTTATAGTGTTTCTCTTTCTCTCCTTCTATTTTTATTAAGCAGAAAGAGATAAATCAGTCCTTTCTGTCTTGTTTCTATCTTCTAGCACTTCGGAGCAGCTAGCATAATATGATGTTCTAATATCTCAGGAGTTAGGTATATTACATTAAGTTTGGGAAAGGATAACGTATTAGATAGGTTAGATATTGTCTATTATACTTTGTGGGCTAGGGAGTAATGAAATTCTGTATGCAGCTGTGGTAATACATAAACCCATGCCTTAATTAGATATATCAAGCGCTCAGGATTGAGTAGATCTAATCAGGTAAAAAATTAGTAAGGATATCTTTTGCAGTTATGCAGTTCGGCCACTAGAGGGAACCATTGTATTAAGAAATATATGCTTCATGCAAGTTAGAGAATTTTATTGCATATCTTATGTAAAAATATAGTGATTAAGTAAGCTATACCATAATGATTAAGCAACTGTTTAACCTTCTATTGAACAGATCAAATAATAGTAAATACTTGCATTTACATTTTCATCATATATATATGAAAGGCATCATGGTGGTCAAATCAATTGTATGTTGTTTTAATGTGTCTGAGGCATCCCGGCTGATTGAAGAGGCATTGTCTAGCTGTACTATACCCTCATAGGCTATTTGAAGGAAAGGCTGCGTACCTTTGTATTAATTACCTTAAATGTTTAAGTTTTGAGTCCATTTATTGTGTTCCACCTTGATACCTTTCTTCTATATTGAGTTTGATCAGGCACTATATTAACGGAATATAGTAATAGTATCTTAAACTATGACTGAACAATATAAACGTACCCTTAGCTTGGATCCGTGAACTATATCCAAAGCCACTAATAATTTCCCCCATAGTTTTATAATAAAACATTTTCCAGTTCAAACTCAGGTTATGCTCAGTTAAAGTTCTGTTTGTTTTCTGGGGAATCCAGTGCATGTAAATATTATGATTTTTAGATTGTAAGGCATATCTGGCACTGGGTAACTGAAGTTATGAATATTATATTCATATTATTTAAGTTCCCTGACTATCAGAATAGAAGCAGAGAGTACAGTACTTACAAGTGTTCTCCCATAGTTCAGGCCCAATTGTCATACCATTGTGATAATGATTTTTCACACATGATTTGTAGCTAATTGAGTATACTTGAGTGTAGTAGACTTGCCTTGTTTGGGGTATGTACCTGTAGCAATAACTCATGGTGGAGCTGCTGGTTTAAGCGGGCTTGTTACCTTCACTCTCCTTCCCTCTGTTTCACTGGCACCGGGTCTAGGGTTCCGTTGAGTTTACCTCTGGACGATACACGCACCAACACTTGAGTACGTTTCCAATGCTTTGTTTAACAACTTGGCAAAGGAAGTAGCAGGAAAGAGGCGGAAAGGAAACTGCAGGAGAAACTCAAATATTTTCTTGTAGGATTCTTGACAAATGTCCTGATAGGATTTGGAAATTACTATAGAATGCGCTCCCCTCATGGGACACACTCCTTGCTCGCCTGGATAGGCCTCTCTCACTTGCCTAGCAGCCAGTACGTAGCCTGAACAAAAGTCTCTGCCACAGACTTGTTAGGGGGTAAACCCATACGATCCTCTGCCACAGGATGTATTGGTTTTCTGCAATGAACGTCAGTCACAGTGCCTGAACCTTTACGCCAACCCGGCTACACTATGCTGTATAGTTACTTCAGGATACGTCCTCTAACCGAGTCACCAGGTCCCTCTCCAGACCAGCACGCTGCATGATCCTTCCATGACGGGTCCTCCCCTGGGATCTCCTCGGTTGCCCTGCTTCTTCACTCGGGATAGAAAACTCAGGACAATTCCCCGGCTGCTGTGGTAGGCCCCAGACAAGCTTCTGGGCCCACCCCTGCGCCGCAGCAACGAGAGGCTCCGGAACCGTGGACCACGAGATAGCTCTCTAACGCATACCTGTTGGCCAGGAGGGCCAGCAGGTGGCTGTAAAACAAACCCCAAAAAATGGCGTCTGTCCCATATATACCCTCGCCCAGAATGCAACTCGGAGGACCACCTCCACCGAGTTGTCTCCGGAACAGAAGAGCATCCATACGCTTCGACACGCTGCCTTTCCAACACTAACCAGTGGTAACAGCGACACCCATCGGTCAGCATGGAAACACACACAACGTCAGCCAAGCTGGAACAGAGGCAAACCTAACCTTCTTAACGAACAAATTACTAAATTTGCCTGACATATGGTAGATCGCAAATCTACCAGCGCTACATACCATAGCTGTAAATGGAAAGAAAGTAAAAACAGGGGGAGGGGTAAAAACAAACAGTAAACTTTTAAATGTAAACTTAAATCTCCGTGGTTGGAAAGAAGTCTTCTTGGTTCTGTTTCCTCTGAATATTATAGAAATGTGATGTTGTAAGCTAGTTGCATATGATTGTGTGGGCAGAGAGTAACAATCACAACTATAGGCAGTTGGATTTCAGGTGTCCATTTGATCGTGACGATCTATGCGGTCTCTGCGTCTGGGTGGTGAAATTCCAGGGCTTCCTTGGTTTACTCCTCTTATGTTATGTTGAGCTGATGGTGATCTGCGACGGCGATCCCTGTTTTTTTTAGCTCTGGGAGTGTAGTTGTTGGTTACTTTGATCCATGTGTCGTTTAGCATGAATGATTTATACCATTCTGGGACATCAATTGTAGGGATATTCAATGTTTCGCAGAACGATTGAACATCGTCCGGTGTGCGTAACCGTGCTGTGTGGCCTCTCCATGTGGCTAATAGACAGAATGGAAACTTCCACCTATACCGTATTCCTGTGGTACGCAGTTGATCAAGAATCGGTGCAGAGCTCTGCGTTGCTGTAATGTGATATTTGACAAATCTTGAAATAGCTTAATTTCATTTCCATTAAAGAGGACTCTGTTTTTCTCTCTTGCTTTTTTTAGAATGGCTTCTTTCAGAGGAAAGTTTACCAAGCAACATATAATGTCTCTGGGAGGGTCTGTGTCCCTTCCTCTCGGTCTGAGGGCTCTGTGAATCCTTTCAAAATCAATGGGAGAATCTGGGGGTCTGTCCAACAGATCATTGAAAATTGTTGCAACAGTCTATTCTATTGGGTTTTGATCTGCTAATTCTGGGATCCCCCTGATACTTATATTGTGACGTCTTCCTCTGTTATCGAGGTCCTCTAAGTGATGATGAATTTCAATAATGTGAGATATGTGCATATCTGAAGTTTTCTGTACCTGTTTGATGGCTTCTGCATGATGTGCTGTGGCCTGCTCCACCGATCCCATCCTTGCTGCTACTCCTTGTATGTCTGTTTTGAGGTCTGCGATGGCTGCAGCTAGGGTTTCCTTTATATTCAGGGCTATTGCTTGTAAGTCTGCCAGGCAAAGGGCTTGTGATTGCTGTTCTGGCTGTCCTGATTGCATTGCAGGGTTTTGGGCGCCATTCGCGCCATCCGTTGTAGGGCTGGAGCCGCCGAGCGGGACGGGAGGTTTAGGCGAGGCCGCGGCTTTGGGGCCTTCCCCCTGCGATGTTTGGAACATTGCGGGGATGTTATTAAAGTGTTGTTGGTCTCCCTTTTCCATGCTGGGGTAAGTGTGATTCGTCCTGTAGCACAAGTTAGCTGCTCCTGTGTGCTGGAGAGCTCGGATTAAGCGTCCATCTTGGTCCGGAGTTAGGCCACGCCCCCAGCTCTACTAAATATTGATGTGACTTTTCTGTTGGGGTGCCCAAATTTATGCACCTGTCTAATTTCGTTTTGATGCATATTGCACATCTGTTAATCCAATAAACCTTATTTCACTACTGAAATATTACTGTGTTCTTCAGTTATTTTATGTTCTAATAGGGGAATGGCGCTGTTCACAGACAATTGGAAAAAACAAAAAAAATTGAAAAATATTAAAAAAGAAAAATAACAATATGTGAAAAGTGTACACCAAAGTCCACAACAAACTTGGTGAGAAATTCCTGCAAAAATACTGCAACCTATTCCATTGCGTATATCACATAAGATGTGGGTGTGCAAATCACCACCATTGGTAAAAAATAAAAATACATATGAAATATGAGAAATAAATAAAAGTGACATTAAAAAATATCAGCATTTGAAAATCCCACTAACGTGCCCAGTGACATAAAAAATATATGTAAATTAGTCCAAGTGACATAAAAATAATAAATAGTAAGTATCTGTAATTCCTCTAACATGGACTGTGAGAATCAAGAATATAAATGCAAATAGAATATGTATAGCCACATCCCTCTTTGATATAGAGAACAGGAGAGGGGTGGGGTTTGATAGTTCATAGTCTTTCATAATCTTGTTTCGGTGGTCCTCGGACAGTATGGTGAATGTGTTGAAATGTAATGCTAGAGCTGAATGTGTGCTACTGGCAGAATCCCCAGGTAAAATCAAAGGAAAAAACGCTTAAAAAAAGGAAAAAGAAAACAAATGCAGACACCTCATCTAAGGACTAGTAAACTGCAATATATTGCATATTTGTTTTTGGATTTAAGTATACTTTAGTTTACTGTGAGTCAGTGGAGTTGCTAGGGGGTCACTACTGAGGCTATAGCCCCAAATCTGGGGCCCGGAGTCTCTAGGACAGGAGTTGACAAGCCCCTGGATGCATACCAGACTTGGCATGTCAGAGCAATCCTGAAAAAACACCTCCCACGCGCAAAAGCCGGTTTAATTCAGCGGCTGTATAAGGGAAGCAGTGTGGCTGGTTCCAGCCCACCTCTCTTTACGCTGTTATTGGCACTATCCATCTGTGCAGTGAGGGAGTCTAGTGCCCTGGGGTCAGACAATGTAGTAGTAAGTGGCAGCGGCAATCTTTTATCAGCTGACTTATGGCCAGGCTTCTGTTTTCTGAGTGTGCAGCTCTTGTCTCTGACCATTCCTCTTCATAAGTAGCCATGCGACTAGCTGAAGGGGAGACCATGTTGGCTGTGGATGGGGTTTTCAACAGGTTGTGTAAGCAGTGGTGTCACTACAGGGGCGGGGGCTGCTGTGCTTAAAATCTTGGGAGCCTGGTATTTTCCCATTCCTGCCTAATGCAGTTCAAAGTGCACGCAGAGAGGGGTCCACTCCCCCACTGCTTGCAGAGAACATACCAGCCGGGCTAAGTGGACAAGTGACAGATAAGTGTGTGTTATCTCTCCCCCCTTGGCTGAGAGGCATGAGAGCAGAGCAACTGGAGCTACACGCAGGAGTTCTGGATGCCTTTGCCCTTCAGATGGTCACTTTACTCCTGGATACTATGCCCGTTCCAGGTCACAAAGCTCTGCATCCTTAACAAGTTTCCTGATGGAATGTTCCCCTGGGATAAGGTCAGGAAAGAGACACAGACAGTGCCTGAGCAGAAAAGAATGCAGAGGGCCAGGACAAGGGGAGGGGGGAACGGGGTAGTGGCAGGCTTGCAGTGAACTAATACAGTGAACAGTAAAGTTGGGACAGAAGTGACAGCAGAAAACAGTAGAGAGCTTGGAGGAGGTGCAGGCTCTGCTGCCCCTCCTCCATCTCCTCCCTCTTGTCAGAACAGTGCCTGCCCTGCACTGTGCCCTCCTGCCCGCCCTGTACTGTACACTACTGCCTGCCCTGCACTGTTCCCTTCTGCCCGCCCTGCACTGTATCCTCCTGCCCACCTGCACTGTGCCCTCCTGCCCGCCCTGTACTGTACACTCCTGCCTGCCCTGTACATTACTGCCTACCCTGCACTGTGCCCTCCTGCGCTCCCTGCACTGTACCCTCCTGCCCACCCTGCATTGTGCCCTCCTGCCCACCCTGCACTGTACCCTCCTGCCCACCCTGCATTGTGCCCTTCTGCCCACCCTGTACTGTACACTCCTGCCCGCCCTGTACTGTACCCTCCTGCCCACCCTGTACTGTACACTCCTGCCCACCTTGCACTGTGTCCTCCTGCTCGTCCTGTACTGTACAATCCTGCCTGCCCTGCACTGTGCCCTTCTGCCCACCCTGCACTGTACCCTCCTGCCCACCTGCACTGTGCCCTCCCGCCCGCCCTGTACTGTACACTCCTGCCTGCCCTGCGCCCTCCTGCCCACTCTGCACTGTGCCCTTCTGCCCGCCCTGTACTGTGCACTCCTGCTTGCCCTGTACTGTACCCTTCTGCCACCCCTGCACTGTACACTCCTGCCTGTTCTGCACTGTACCCTCCTGCCTGCCCTGCACTGTGCCCTTCACTCCTGCCCACTCTGTACTGTCCCCCCCTGCCCACACTTTACTGGCTTTGTGAGAAATGCATTATATCTGGCTTTGTGAGCAATGCTTTATAATTGGCTTTGTGAGTACTGCAAAGCCAGTTATAAAGCATTTTTCACAAAGCCAGTTATAAAGTATTGCTCACTAAGCCAGATGTAATGCATTTCTCACAAAGTCAGTTATAAAAGAGTACTACTGTATATCTGGCTTTGTTAGCAGTGCTTTATACCTTGCTTAGTGAGCAATGCTTAATAACTGGCTTTTTAAAAGAGAAGTACGGATATCTTATTTCTTATAGTTCATCCATAAAATTCAGTCCAAAAGTGTCTAAAAAATGTCTATATGATCAAGTGTTTAAAGTGGTTGTAAACTAGACATGTGCACACTGAAATATTTCGTTTGGGAATTTCGTTTTCGCCTGAAAAATAAATTTATTTAGTTACTCCCGAAATTCGTTTTTATTTATTTCGTTTTTCGTTAAAAATTGCATTCGTCCGAAAATCCAAATTAAGGTCGAATCTGTCATTGAAGGCTTATGGTGTCTGTCGAATGTTCAAAGAAGATTCGACGGAGCAGCTAAACTGTACACAATGCCATATAGTTTACCTGCTCCGTCGAATCTTCTAATGCTGCGTACACACGGTCGTACTTTTCGTCTACAAAAGTCAGACAGCCTGTTCGACAGACTTCCGACAGACTTCCGGCAGACTTTCGACGGACTTGCGGCATACTTTCTAACGAACAGACTTGCCTACACACGATCACACAAAAGTCAGTCGAATTCTTACGTGATGACGTACACCGGACTAAAATAAGGAAGTTCATAGCCAGTAGCCAATAGCTGCCCTAGCGTGGGTTTTTGTCCGTCGGACTAGCATACAGACGAGCGGATTTTTCGACCAGACTCGAGTCCGTCGTAAAGTTTTAAAGCATGTTTCAAATCTAAAGTACGTCGGATTTGAGGCTAAAAAAGTACGTTGAAAGTCCGGAGAAGCCCACACACGATCGGATTACCAGCCAGCTTTAGTCCGTCAGCGTCCGTTGGACTTTTGTAGACGAAAAGTACGACCGTGTGTACGCGGCATTAGAACTTTCAACAGACACCATAAGCCAAAGTACGTGTGTACTTAGTTCTAGCTATTTTACTGCTCCACCTCTTTGGTTACAATCAGCCAATAACATTCATCATCATCATTATTTTTATTTATCTTTTTTCCCCTACGTCGAATCTTTCCTCCCCTACGTCGAATCTTTCCTCCCCTACGTCGAATCTTTCCTCCCCTACGTCGAATCTTTCCTCTCTACGTCGAATCTTTTCTCTCTATGTAGAATAATCTTGGACTAATAGAGTTAAGGTTAGGCACATTCGACCACAGGTTTGATGGACACAGATTGTTATTGTCATCATCATGTCGAATCTCCTATCTATATCGAACCGTTGTAGCAACGAAAATGAAAATAAAGCATTTGTTTATGTCGGATCTTTCGTTTTTCGGACTCTGCACTTTCGTTATCGTTTGTTAAAACGATAACGAAAATACCTAAAATTCGGACGAAAATGCATTCGGACGAAAACGAATGCACATGTCTATTGTAAACCCTTACAGACCACTTTTTGCTAAAGGTAAGCCTAAAATAAGGCTTACCTGTAGCTACGCAGGTAAGCCTTATTATACGCTTACCTGCGTATATCTCCTAAACTTGCATGGTTTAGAAGATATCCCCTGTATTTGCATGTGCCGACTTTATCGGTACATGCGTACTGAAGCATACTGAAGAAATGACACGTACGTGCCGTCGCTTCAGTTAGACTGTGCCGCGATACCCGGAAGTAACCCCGGGAATGATGTTGCTGGCCGGTGTACGGGCACCGCAGTGAGGACTTCAATCTCAGGTGAGTATTACATAATGAGCTAGTATGCTATGCATGCTAGCTCAGTATGCCTTTGTCCTGCAGGTGTTAGTTTTTTTTCAAAGTGGGTTTACAAGCACTTTAAATGAAAGTAAAAAACAACAAAGTCCACAGTCTTCAATCTACCATGAAGTGCAAAGTGCTTAATACCAACAGTTCTTCTATTGTGCTTGAATCCACACCTCATGTCCTTCACCTTCAAAAATTAGGGTTATCACTAGGGATGGGCCGAACACCCCCCGGTTCACATGCAGAACATGCGAACAGGCCGAAAGTTCGCGCGGACATTCGAACACCGTTAAAGTCTATGGGACTCGAACGTGAGAAATCAAAAGTTGCCAATTTAAAGGCTAATATGCAAGTTATTGTCCTAAAAAGGGTTTGGGGACCTGGCTGCTGCCCCAAGGGACATGTATCAATGAAAGAGAAAGTTTTAAAAACAGACTTTTTTCGGGAGCAGTGATTTTAATGATGCTTAAAGTGAAAAAATAAAAGTGAAATATTCCTTTAAATATCGTACCTAGGGGGTGTCAATAGTATGCCTGTAAAGTGGCGCGTGTTTCCCGTGCTTAGAACAGTCCCTGCACAAAATTACATTTCTAAAGGAATAAAAGTCATTTAAAACTGTCTGAGGCTGTAATGTCTGGTCCCGGCAATATGAATGAAAATCAATGAGACAAACGGCATGGGTACCCCCCCAGTCCATTACCAGGCCCTTTGGGTCTTGTACAAATTAAAAAAAGAAAAGGCATGGGGCCCCCAGGCCCTATATACACTGAACAGCAGTATACAGGTGGTGCAAACAAGACAGGGACTGTAGGTTTGTTTTTATCTAGAATCTGTTTGTAATTTTGTACATTTTGTAAGTGTAGCTCCAGCCAAAAAATCTATTTTAAGCTTGGATTTTGAAAATTTGGGGTTTTTAAGGGAAACAAGGATTGGTGATAAATCAGTGGAGGAGACACCCTTTTCCCATATTAACTCTTACAGGAGAGAATTTCCCTTCCTAGGGGTAGATTTCCTCTCACTTCCTGTTGTCTCCCTCCGTTTGTAAGTAGGAGTCTTTTGTAAGTTGGATTTTGGAAAATAGGGGACCGCCTGTATATACGATACGACCTGCCCTATACACTCTGCGGAAAATTGGGCCTTAGGTGTAGGTGGTACCAGAACACTGTAAGCCCTCACAGTTACTCTTGGTGGGCATTGGAATGGGCCCTGCTGTGAAATATTATATCAAGAATTTTAATTACACGCCCCTGTTAGACAGGGGCAGAAAAATTGGGCCTTAGGCAGTGGCGGTGGTGCCACAACACTGCAACCCTCACAGATACTCTTGTTGAGCGCAGGAACGAGCCCTGCTGTTAAATATTTGATCAAAAATTGTAATTACACGCTCCTGTTAAACAGGGGCAGAAAAATTGGGCCTTAGCCACTGGTGGTGGTGCCCCACAACACTGCAACCCCTCACAGATACTCTTGTTGAATGCAGGAACGAGCCCTGCTGCAAATAATTACAGCAAAAATTGTAATTACATGCCCCTGTTAAACAGGGGCAGAAAAATTGGGCCTTAGGCAGTGGTGGTGATGCCCCACAACAATGCAACCCCTCACAGATACTCTTGTTGAATGCAGAAACGAGCCCTGCTGCAAAATATTACAGCAAAAATTGTAATTACACGCCTCCGTTAAACAGGGGCAGAAAAATTGGGCCTTAGGCAGTAGGGATGAGCCGAACACCCCCCGGTTCGGTTCGCACCAGAACCTGCGAACGGACCGAAAATTTGCACGAACGTTAGAACCCCATTGACGTCTATGGGACTCGAACGTTCAAAATCAAAAGTGCTCATTTTAAAGGCTAATTTGCATGGTATTGTCCTAAAAAGGGTTTGGGGACCCGGGTCCTACCCCAGGGGACATGTATCAATGCAAAAAAAACTTTTAAAAACGGCCGTTTTTTCGGGAGCAGTGATTTTAATGATGCTTTGAGTAAAAAAAAAAAAAAAAAGTGAAATATTCCTTTAAATATCGTACCTGGGGGTGTCTATAGTATGCCTGTAAAGTGGCGTGTGTTTCCCGTGTTTAGAACAGTCCCTGCACCAAATGTCATTTTTAAAGGAAAAAAATCTCATTTAAAACTGCTTGCGGGTTTAATGTAATGTCGGGTCCTGGCAATATGGATGAAAATCAGTGAGACAAATGGCATGGGTACCCCCCAGTCCATTACCAGGCCCTTTGGGTCTTGTATGGATATTAAGGGGAACCCCGCACCCAAATTAAAATAAGGAAAAGTGTGGGGCCACGAGGCCCTATATATTCTGAACAGCAGTATACAGGCGGTGCAAACAAGACATGGACTGTAGGTTTGTTGTTAAGTAGAATCTGTTTGTAATTTTGAACAGGTACATTTTTAACGTGTTTAGCTCCAGCCAAAAAAATATTTTTTAAGCTTTTTGGAAAACATAGGGAAGGGTTAACACCCCTGTGACATTTGTTTTGCTGTCTGTCCTCCTCTTCAGAAGATTTCCCCTCACTTTTTGTCCCAATGACAAATGTTTTTTGAAAATTTGGGGTTTTTTGTGGAACAAGGTTTGGAAAGCATCAGTGGAAAGGAGAAATGTTTTTCCCATATTAACTCTTAGAGCAGAGAATTTTCCTTCCTAGGGGTAGATTTCATCTCACCTCCTGTTGTCTCCTTCCGTTTGCAAGTAGGAGTCGTTTGTAAGTTAGATGTTTGAAAGTAGGGGCCTGCCCTATATACTCAGCAGAAATTTGGGCCTTAGGTGTTGTTGTGGCCACAACACTGTAAGCCCTCACAGGGCCCTGCTGTGAAATATTAGATCAAGAATTGTAATTACATGCCCCTGTTGAACAGGGGCAGAAAAACTGGGCCTTTGGTGGTGGTGGTGCTGGTGCCACAACACTGCAAGTCCTCACTCGCTCTTGGTGGGTGCAGAAATGGGCACTGCTGTGAAATATTAGATCAAGAATTGTAATTACATGCCCCTGTTGAACAAGGGCAGAAAAATTGGGCCTTTGGTGGTGGTGGTGGTGCTGGTGCCACAATACTGCAACCCCTCACAGATACTCTAGTTGGAATGCTGAAATGAGCCCTGCTGCAAAGTATTGCATCAAAAATTGTAATTACACGCCCCTGTTAAACAAGGGCAGAAAAATTGGGCCTTAGGCACTGGTGCTGGTGCCACAACACTGCAACCCCTCACAGATACTCTAGTTGGAATGCTGAAATGAGCCCTGCTGCAAAGTATTGCATCAAAAATTGTAATTACACGCCCCTGTTAAACAGGGGCAGAAAAATTGGGCCTTAGGCACTGGTGCTGGTGCCACAACACTGCAACCCCTCACAGATACTCTAGTTGAAATGCTGAAATGAGCCCTGCTGCAAAGTATTGCATCAAAAATTGTAATTACACGCCCCTGTTAAACAGGGGCTGAAAAATTGGGCCTTAGGCACTGGTGGTGGCGCCCAGAGCCAAAAATGTTCTTACAAGCTATCAGCGTGATCATTGAGGAGGAAGAGGATAATTACTCAGGGATAGTCACTCAGCATCAGCATAGGCAGTCTTTGAAGGGATCTGAGATTTCAAAAAAAATTATTCGGTTACATCAGCATCAGGTGCTTGGTAGCTGGTGGTGATCCAAGACTGATTTATTTTTATGAAGGTCAGTCGATCGACCGAGTCGGTGGACAGACGCACCCTGTGATCGGTTACAAAGCCTCAAGCAGCACTTAATGTGCGTTACGAAAGAACGCTGAATGCAGGACAGGCCAGTAGCTCAATTGCATACTGTGCAAGCTCTGGCCAGTGATCCATCCTCAAGACCCAGTAACCCAGAGGATTTTCGGTGGGAAAGGTGTCCAAGTCAGATCTTGCCCCTAGGTATTCCTGCACCATGTAAAACAGACGCTGGCGATGGTTGCTGGAACCGATCATACCTTGGGGCTGCGGACCAAAAAATTGTCTGAACGCATCGGTCAGACGGCCACCTTCTCCACCGCTCCTTCTTTGACTGACCGAAGCCTCAGCAACACGTTGTCCAGAAACAGGAGTTTGCAACCTCCCAGTCTCTGGGAACGCGTTGCACAGACCTTTCTGCAAGGCCTCCCGAAGATGTTTCATCCTCTGCTCCCTCTGCGATGGCAAGATAAGGTCCGCAACCTTACCCTTGTAACGTGGATCAAGGAGGGTTGCCAGCCACTATTGGTCCTTCTCCTTGATACCACGAATACGAGGATCCTTACGCAGGCTTTGCAGGATCAGGGAGGCCATGCAGCGTAGGTTTGCTGAGGCATTCGGTCCGGAGTCCTCTGGGTCACTAAGGACGACATGGTCCGCAGCCACCTCCTCCCAGCCACGTACAAGTCCATGTGTTTCTTGGGACTGATCCCTTAAAGACTGCTGCTGATGCTGAGTGCCAGGCTCCACCTCCATACTGACACAATCTTCCTCCTCCTCCTCCTCGTCCTCTTCCTATGTGATCGGCAGGCACGCAGGAATACTGTCTGGATAAAGGGGGCCTTGAGAGCTAAGGAAGTCCTCCTCTTCCTGTCTCTGTTCTGCCTCAAGTGCCCTGTCCATTATTCCACGCAGCGTGTGCTCCAACAGGTGGACAAGGGGGACAGTGTCACTGATGCATGCACTGTCACTGCTCACCATCCTCGTGGCCTCCTCAAATGGTGACAGGACAGTGCATGCATCCCTGATCATGGCCCACTGGCGTGGGGAAAAAAAACAAGCTCCCCTGACCCTGTCCTGGTGCCATAGTCGCACAGGTACTCATTGATGGCCCTCTGCTGCGTGTGCAGCTGCTGCAGCATGGCCAACGTTGAGTTCCACCTGGTGGGCATGTCACAGATTAGGCGATTCTTGGGTAGGTTAAACTCCTTTTGGAGGTCCGTCAGCCGAGCACTGGCATTATATGACCGGCGGAAATACACACAGACTTTCCTGGCCTTCCTCAGGACATCCTGTAAGCCTGGGTACCTGCCCAAGAACCGCTGCACCACCAAGTTAAGGACGTGAGCCAAACAGGGCACATGGGTCATTTGTCCCTGTCGGAGGGCAGAGAGGAGGTTGGTGCCATTGTCGCAAACCACCGTTCCTGCCTTAAGTTGGCGTGGCGTCAACCACCTCTGAACCTGCCCCTGCAGAGCTAACAGAACCTCTGCCCCAGTGTGACTCCTGTCCCCCAAGCACACCAGCTCAAGCACCGCATGGCATCTTTTGGCCTGCGTACTTGCGTAGCCCCTTGAACGGCTACGGAGCACCGCTGGTTCCGAGGACAAAGCACAGGAAGAGGCCATGGAGGAAGAAGAAGAGGAGGGGGTGGAGGAGAGAGGTGTGTCAGAATCACTAGTAGTGACATTTTGGAGGCGTGGTGGCGGAACAACCTCCAACACTACTGCACCTTGTCCTGCATCCTTCCCAGCTGTCAGCAGAGTCACCCAATGCGCCGTGAAACTTAGGTAACGTCCCTGTCCATGCCTGCTGGACCATGAGTCAGCGGTAATATGCACCTTACCGCTGACCGCCCTGTCCAGCGAGGCATGGACATTGCCTTCCACATGCCGGTAGAGAGCCGGAATCGCCTTCCGTGAGAAAAAGTGGCGTTTGGGTACCTGCCACTGAGGAACTGCACATTCCACAAACTCACGGAAGGGGGCAGAGTCTACCAACTGAAAAGGCAGCAGTTGAAGTGCTAGCAATTTTGCCAAGCTAGCATTCAACCGCTGCACATGTGGATGGCTGGGAGCAAACTTCTTTCGGCGGTGCAGCAGCTGGGGCAGGGAAATTTGCCTGGTACAATCTGACGTCGGTGTACCAAAAGCAAATTGCCCACAAGTACTTGGCTGTGACACACCTAATTCTACACCTTCATTCCTCTCAGTGCAGGTCTCAGAGAGGACTGAAGGTATAATGGGGTTGGAGATCACAGCTGATGAGGAGCAAGGAGTGGTCCTCTTTGTTCTTTGGTGTGGGTCTTTTAGATACGCTTGCCAATGAACTGCATGGCAGGTCAACATATGTCTGGTCAAGCATGTGGTACCCAAGCGGGAGATGTTTTGGCCACGCGAGATACGCTTGAGACATATGTTGCAAATAGCAGAGGTGCGATCTGATGCACTCGTCTCAAAAAAGGCCCACACCAAAGAACTTTTTGAATAACACGCAGAGACTGCAGTGCCCTGCACATGTGGAGCTTTGGGGTGTGATGCAGTCAATGTGCTGACCTTAGGCTGGCCCCTGGAGGGCATCCTGCCTAGTTGGTGATGTGCCGCCTCCTCCTCCTCCTCCTCTTCCTCTCTCCTATCAGGCACCCACGTTGAGTCAGTGACCTCATCATCCCCTCCCTCCTCATCACTGGAGCAAACCTGGCAGTATGCTGAAGCAGGGGGAGCATGACTGCCAGATTGCTGTCCTTCTTGGGCACCCCCTCTGTCCGTGCTCATGTTACTGCCTTCATCGAGCTCAGTATCATCATCAGAGCCTTCCAAACGCTGGGCATCCTCCTGGAGCATGTACCCAACACTGTGGTCAAACAGTTCGAGGGACTCCTCAGGAGGACATGGTGGGGCTAGGGAAGGAGTCACTGATGAAATTGAGCCGAGGGAAGAGGCCGCTGCTTTGCCAGACAAAGTACCCTGGGCATGGGTGAGAGAGGATGAGGAGGATGAGGACGGCTTGGTCATCCACTCGACCAAGTCTTCCGCATGTTGCGGCTCAACACGGCCAGCTGCCGAAAAAAAGGCCAAACGTGTCCCACGGCCACGTGCTGATGAGGATGCACCGTCTCCATGACCAGCACTAGACACAGAGCCTGCTTGCCCTCTCTTATTGGCTTGTGACTGTCTGCCTCTTCTTCTTGGCCTTCCAGACATACTAATGGCCTGTAGCTGCACTAAGCTGGGATATATTGATATATATATATATATATATGTACTGATACTGCTGCTAGCAAAATCAACTGCCTGCCTGTAGTATGAGAACACCACCAACCTTCTACAGGTAGCTTTAGCACCCCACTAACTTGTAGGTTTATCTGAACACTGTGAGGTGGACGCACCACACTAACTTGTAGTTTTAGCTGAACACTGTGAGCAGGATGCACCCCACTAACTTGTAGGTTTAGCAGAACACTGTGAGGTGGACGCACCCCACTAACTTGTAGGTTTCGCTGAACACTGTGAGCAGGACGCTCCCCACTAACTTGTAGGTTTAGCTGAACACTGTGAGCAGGACGCACCCCACTAACTTGTAGGTTTAGCTGAACACTCTGAGCAGGACGCACTGCACTAACTGTAAATAGTCTAGCTGCCTGACTGTGGTACTAATAGGATCAAAAGAACACCAGCAATTTTCTTCAGGTAGCTGTAAATACTGTAACAAGACAAGCCTGCCTGTCAGTAAGAAGATAACAGGAACAGATCTAGCTGAACACTGTGAGCAGGACGCACCCCACTAACTTGTAGGTTTAGCTGAACACTGTGAGCAGGACGCACCGCACTAACTTATAGGTTTAGCTGAACACTGTGAGCAGGACGCACCCAACTAACTTCTAGGTTTAGCTGAACACTGTGAGCAGGACGCACCCCACTAACTTGTAGTTTTAGCTGAACACTGTGAGCAGGACACACTGCACTAACTGTAAATAGTCTAGCTGCCTGACTGTGGTACTAATAGGATCAAAAGAACACCAGTAATTTTCTTCAGGTAGCTGTATATACTGTAACAAGACAAGCCTGCCTGTCAGTAAGAAGATAACAGGAACGGATCTAGCTGAACACTGTGAGCAGGACGCACCCCACTAACTTGTAGGTTTAGCTGAACACTGTGAGGTGGACGCACCCCACTAACTTGTAGGTTTAGCTGAACACTGTGAGCAGGACGCACCCCACTAACTTGTAGGTTTAGCTGAACACTGTGAGCAGGATGCACCCCACTAACTTGTAGGTTTAGCTGAACACTGTGAGCAGGACGCACTGCACTAACTGTAAATAGTCTAGCTGCCTGACTGTGGTACTAATAGGATCAAAAGAACACCAGCAATTTTCTTCAGGTAGCTGTAAATACTGTAACAAGACAAGCCTGCCTGTCAGTAAGAAGATAACAGGAACGGATCTAGCTGAACACTGTGAGCAGGACGCATCCCACTAACTTGTAGGTTTAGCTGAACACTGTGAGCAGGACGCACCGCACTAACTTGTAGGTTTAGCTGAACACTGTGAGCAGGACGCACCCCACTAACTTGTAGGTTTAGCTTAACACTGTGAGCAGGACGCACCCCACTAACTTGTAGTTTTAGCTGAACACTGTGAGCAGGACGCACTGCACTAACTGTAAATAGTCTAGCTGCCTGACTGTGGTACTAATAGGATCAAAAGAACACCAGTAATTTTCTTCAGGTAGCTGTATATACTGTAACAAGACAAGCCTGCCTGTCAGTAAGAAGATAACAGGAACGGATCTAGCTGAACACTGTGAGCAGGACGCACTGCACTAACTGTAAATAGTCTAGCTGTCTGACTGTGGTACTAATAGGATCAAAAGAACACCAGCAATTTTCTTCAGGTAGCTGTATATACTGTAACAAGACAAGCTGGCCTGTCAGTAAGAAGATAACAGGAACGGATCTAGCTGAACACTGTGAGCAGGACGCACTGCACTAACTGTAAATAGTCTAGCTGCCAGATTGTGGTACTAATAGGATCAAAAGAACACCAGTAATTTTCTTCAGGTAGATGTAAATACTGTAACAAGACAAGCCTGTTTGTCAGTAGGAAGATAACAGGAACGGATCTAGCTAAACTGAATACAGTGTATATATATATATATATATATATATATATATATATATATATATATATATATATATATATATATATATGCAACACCTGGGATGCATATATATACACAATACACTGTAAGTGCAGCTAACTGACTGACTGTTCTGCCTAATCAATCTAACTCAAATCAAATGTCACTGTCTGTTTCTCTCTCTCTCAATGAACGCCGGAACACACACTACACAGGGCCGCCGTGCAGGCGGCCTTATATAGTGTGGGGCGTGTACTAAATCCCCTGAGCCATAATTGGCCAAAGCCTCCTTGGCTTTGGCCAATTACGGCTCTCTGTTCAGACGGCGCTGTGATTGGCCAAGCATGCGGGTCATAGTGCATGCTTGGCCAATCATCAGCCAGCAATGCACTGCGATGCCGCAGTGAATTATGGGCCGTGACGCGCCACACGAATTTGGCGCGAACGGCCCATATCGTTTGCAATTCGGCGAACGGGCGAACACACGATGTTCGAGTCGAACATGGGTTCAACTCGAACACGAAGCTCACCCCTATTAGGCAGTGGTGGTGATGCCCCACAACAATGCAACCCCTCACAGATACTCTTGTTGAGCGCAGGAACAAGCCCTGCTGCAAAATATTACAGCAAAAATTGTAAATACACGCCCCTGTTAAACAGGGGCAGAAAAATTGGGCCTTAGCCACTGGTGGTGGTGCCCAGAACCAAAAATGTTCTTAGAAGCTATCAACATGAACATTGAGGCGGAATAGGATAGTCACTCAGCATAACAGGATAGTCACTCAGCATCAGCATAGGCAGTCTTGAAGGGATCTGTCAGGGCTTGGCTCAGCCCTTCCTTCTCTGAGCTGGCCGCTCAGCTGTCGGCTAATTGCCAGCTCCTTTCTCTCCACAGTGACTCAGCTGATGATGATCTGCTTGTCAGTCCTGGCTACTAAAAGCCATCCAGCGCTCTTCATCTCTGCCTTCACCTTTGGTCACATCTCAGAGACTTTCTCCTACGTTCCTGTTGAAGACTTGCTCGGTTGATGTCCCCTTCTGGCTCCTGATCCTGCTTGCTGTACTACTACGTTGATCTCTGGCTCTCTGACATTGGCATTGGCTGACTACCTGATCTGGTTACTGAACTCTGGCTATGTATTGACTACGCTTACTCTGTTTACCTTTTTATTATTATTAAACAAGTGTGATTAACTGTACTTCTGTCTCTGTCTGATTCATGGTTTCTGACAGTAGGCGAAGGCCATGAATTCAGAAGATGCAGTCAGTCCACTTGTTGGTAATATTTTTTTCAGATTGGAAATCTTCCACTATGGCTGCTCCGGTACAACCTGTGTTGCAGGCCATCCCTGCTGCTGCTCCAGTCTCTGTGCAGGCACCCACCTCGAGAATTACCTCTATAAGAGGCATGTCTGGTTTCGCTCCCCTTCCCCAGCGATTTGGGGGCGATCCAGTTCAATGCAGAGGGTTTCTCAAGCAGGTTGATATATACTTTGAGATGCTGCCCCAGGCGTTTCCCATGGACAGAAGCAAAAGTAGGTTCCGTGATATCTTTGCTTTCTGAGAGAGCCTTGACCTGGGCAAACCCTCTATGGGAGATGCAAAAAACCATGATCCTGAGTTACCCAGAATTTGTGGCTTCCTTCAAAAGGGTATTTGACATTCCCGCACACTCCGCTTCTGCTGCCAAGAGCCTCATGTCCATCAAACAGAGAAATGTTGCTGATTACGCCATTTAATTCCGTACTCTGGCAGCAGTGGTTGCTAGGAACAATGAGGTCCTCTTGGCTGCCTTCTCTCATGGTCTCTCGGATAACATCAAGGATGAGATAGCAGCCCGAGATATACCCACTGAGCTGGAGAGGTTGATCACATTTGCCATCCTCATTGACTCCAGACTCAGAGAAGGACTCTCTTTTAAGGAGCGCTGGCGCAAGCCTCCTGTACATTTGTCTCCGAGCTTTGCAGTCCCACCCTTGCCTCCCTCACCTCCCATGCCTCCTGTTACCGAGTCGGTCTGTGAAGATGAACCCATGCACTTGGGCTTCACGCGTCTCTCTGCAGATGAGAGAGCCCTTAGGAGGAGGGAGAGATTGTGCCTTTATTGTGGCCAGGTTGGTCACTTTTTGAAGTCTTGTCCTACCCGTCCAGGGAACGCCCGAACCTTGAGGTCCTGTCACGGACAGACCTTAGGTGGCGTTGTTTTGTCTCCAGTTTCCCAGAAAGATAAGCCCCTGGTTTTGGTTACCCTGTCTTGGGCTGAGTCATCCGTCAAGATACAGGCTCTAATTGACTCTAGGTTGCAGGCCTGTTTATTGATGCTGCCTTTGTATCAAAGCACTGGATTCCGCTGCAGCTGCGTGACACTCCACTTGCCATTGAGGCTCTTGACGGGAGACCTCTACAGCCTGCCCATGTGACTCATGAGACTGTTCCGTTGTCCATGGCCGTAGGGGCCCTTCACCATGAGATAATCCAATTCCAAGTTATTTCCTCACCTAAGTTTCCGCTGGTTATTGGTTATCCTTGGTTATAGAGGCACAACCCTTCTTTTGATTGGCTCCATGCTGAGGTTCTGTCCTGGTCACCACAGTGCAGTGAGAGATGCTTCCAGAAGGTAGCCAAGGTCCTGTGCACCTCTTCACTCTCTCCTCCCTGCCGGAGGAGTACCGCGATTTTAGCGATGTCTTTGACAAAGGTCAAGCCGGTACTTTACCTCCACCCCGGTCATATGATTGCGCAATTGACCTTCAACCTGGTGCCATACCCCCTCGTGGCCGGGTTTACCCTTTGTCGGTCTTGGAGGATAAGGCCATGGAGGAGTATGTTGCAGATGCACTTTCTCGAGGTTTCATCCGCAAATCCTCGTCTCCGGCTGGTGCTGGTTTCTTTTTTGTGAAGAAGAAGAGTGGGGAACTGAGACCTTGTATCGATTATAGGGGTCTCAATCGTTTCATGATTAAGAATGCCTATCCCATTCCATTGATTATGGAGTTATTTGACCGCCTCAAGGGAGCAACGGTTTTCACGAAGCTTTATTTGAGAGGGCATACAATCTTGTCAGGATTAAGGAGGACGAGTGGAAAACTGCGTTTAATAGCAGATCAGGTCATTATGAGTATCTTGTAATGCTTTTTGGCCTTTGTAACGCTCCGGCAGTTTTCCAGGAGTTCATTACTGATGTCCTCTGAGATTTGTTGCAGTTATGTGTGGTGGTTTATCTTGACGATATCCTCATATTTTCCAAGTCCCTGGAGAGCCACCACACAGATGTCTGTCGTGTGCTTCAGAGACTAAGAGAGAACAATCTCTATTGTAAATTGGAAAAGTGCGAATTCTATTGTGAACAGGTTAAATTCCTGGGCTATGTCATTGTCAGGAAAGGGTCCGTCCACTGGTAAGATCTATCATTTGGCGTGCAGTACTGAGGTCCACCAGCAGGTGTCTCCTGGCAGTTTGGAACTGTCAGGAGAGACTTTCCCTGCTGGTGTTATGTCATCATTGGGCCGCAGTACTGACATCCACCAGCGGATGGATCCTGGCAGTATGGAGCAGAGAACACTCCCTGCGTTCAGGTGTTACATGAGGACAATCACTGGCAGTCCCATAAATACCGGACAAGCCCTCACATGCTTGCCTTGGTATCATTATTCCTTGCGCCCTGACCTGTACCTGCGACCTGTAACCTGTATCTGAACCTGAGCCTGTCCCCGATCCCATCCTGATCCTGTCCCTCCTGTGTTCCAGTTCCCTTGTAAGCCTGATCCCATCCATTATCTCCCTCTCCTATCCTGCCCTTGTTCAGTTGCTGATCCCCTTGTATGACCCTGGTCTGGCTAACGTGTTTGATTTCGGTACTTCCCTTTGGCTGTATATATTATCTGTTGTCTGTGGGTTTCTGTTCGTTGGTTGAATACTATTTGTATTTGGGGTGTTTTCTTATTTGTATCACTTATCTTAAATAAACATTATTCTTATTCACTTTACATACATTTTGGTTTCCTCTTTGCAGTCCACACAATCTGGTCACACCTGTTTATGACAGTATACCAAGGCCATCTCTGACCAGAAGTGGCTGCACAGGGGAACCATCTCGGTTCTGTTTCACGTTGCTGGGATGAAGTCAGATATAATTGTTTATTATGCTCTGCTGGCAACAGAGAGTTCTGAATATCTTCACCAGACATTGAAAGGGTGGTCCAGTGAACAGCTGCTGGAGATTATCCGTTTAGCTCACTCTGTGGTTGATCAGGACAGTATACTGTTTGAGGATGTTCAGCCTTTGATTGGAATGTGTACAGAGCTGGCTCTGCCCTGTATCCCAAAGGGCCATGATGACTTTTTTCCCCCCTTCAGCATTAACCAGGTTGCGTCCTTAGTATGGCTGTTGGAGGATGACTCTGCATCCTTTTTGGAGCACTACTCGGTTTGTCCCAAGCAGTTGTTGAAAGATTGTATAGATGAAGTGCAGTCCCTGGTCAGACAGAGGGTATGTGAGCCCACTTTTGTGCTACCTGTACTTCAGGCATGGTCAGACCTGTTATGCCCGGCTTCTGTCAGCACTCCACAACCCAGACCTGCTACTAAACACCTGCCTGCTCAGACGTCCTTTCTCTCATCACCCCTGGCAACCTCAGCTATAGTCCAATATATCCTGCTCCCCACCAAATATCAATACCCTGTTTCTTTTTTTTTTTTGGGAAATCCAACTTTATTAAATGTAGGTTTACAGATTTACAGTTAGCATTTGACGTATCCTAATACATAAGTACAAATTCAATTATTACAGATGCATGTGATTATATACTATCGCCAATCATAAGTAACAGTTAGAAAGAGACCTGTAGCTTTTGAGGTGTACCCTTTCTAAATTAGGCCTGTGTGAGCTACCCGAGCTTATCATGTTTTATAAATGCTATACCCAATTGAATTTCCCTACAAGAGCAGGCAGTGTGTGGTGTTTAGCTCCTCATGCACAGGTTTCACCGTCTTCCACCCATCTATCCCATACCTTCGAGTATTTTTGGGTGCATCCTCTGTGGGTATAAATTAATTTTTTGTAAGGAAGGGTATTATTTACGTCTTTTTTCCAGATTGACATATTCGGAGGTGTGGTTTGCATCCAGTTGCGGGCTATGACTTTTCTGGCTATAAATAAAGTTTCATAAATAAAAATAGTGTGAAATTTGTCTAAATCTGTGTCGGGTAGTAGCCCTAATATACATAACTTTGGGTCTAGAACAACCGGGGAACCCATATTGTCATGCAGAAATTTTATCACTTGGATCCAGTACTCTTGTATCGTGGGGCAGTCCCATATCAGGTGGTAGAAGGTGCCTGGCCCATATGTACATAAGGGGCATGTTGAGCTATGTGAAGGTTGGAATTTTGCCAGCCTCTGCGGTGTGAGGTAAGCTTGGTGGACTATATACAGCTGGGTAAGCCTGTCTGACAATTTGGGTGAGGTCGTTTTTACGTTTTCTAATATTTCATCCCAGTCTGTATCATTAATAGATCCCACATTCCTTTCCCATCCTAGTTTGGCTTTTTGAATTACTGACAAGATTCTGGGTATACGAATAGTGTAGTATAGACCTGAGATTAGTTTCTGGGATTCTTCTCCCATAATTATATCCAATACCTGGGGGTGGGTAATAGCGCCTGTTATGCTTCTGGCTTGGGAACGTAGAGCATGGCGGAGCTGCAGGTACCTGAACATTAGATGGTGCGGAATTGAATATTCGTCTTTTAAAGACTGAAAGGATTTGGGCCGCATTTCAGTCATAACCTGGTGAAGGTATATTATCCCGTATTTGGCCCACACAGTTGGATCTGGTATATTTTTAAGTTCTGGCATGTTATTATTGAGCCAAAGGGGGGAATGGGAGTGTATATGTCCCGTTTTCAGCTTTTTTAAGGTTATTTCCCATATTTTTTGATGATGTGAGAGCATTCCTACATTAAATCTGGGGGTTCCTTTACGCGTATGTCCTCCTCTAAATATAGCTTGTAAGGGGGTCGACAGTGGACTCCTTGGATCCTTGCACACTAACATTTTGTAACGCTCTATTTCAGTCTTGTTGAAATGGTGCAAATGGGATAATTGTGCCGCAATGTAGTATTCTTGTATGTCTGGCAGTGCGGTTCCTCCCATGTCTGTTGGATTTTTAAGAATATGCCAGGCTAGTTTATGCCTTCCATGCCCCCAGACAAATGAAT